>JAXQQM020060933.1:0-467034 GCA_034641835.2 Pinus albicaulis
GATATGTATTCCAGGCTGAATGTTGACAAAACATTCTAGTAGGTGTTAGTTTCGGTTATTATGGCTCAAGGAAGTTGTCAAAGGCAATGACAAAGGCTTTGGAAAGGTAAGATGACATTTGTTGAACACCTAATCCTCTATGGGTAGGTGTGGAAGGCGAAGTGTCACAAATGAGTCCAAGTGACCTTGGAAGATGAATCTAAGAGTCACACCATTGTATTATAAATGTACATCTATGTGTAATAAAGATGTAACGAATGCTTATCTTTCTATGTGTGTTTTTATCTTTCTTCTTACACCATTTGTCTGTTTAACATGGTATCAGATTTGATATGTTCATAACCAGCTCAACCTTGTGTGAGCCATTTGTTTTTGTCTCCTGTGTATATCTGCAAAAATTATGGTAATTTTTGTAGCATTCAAAAATATTTTGCAGCATTCAGAAATTATTTTTGTGAAGAGCAGCATTGTGCATCTTAAACTATGCAGGTTTTCTTACTGCTTCTTCCAATTCAGAAATTTTTCTGCAATTTCTGTCGAAAGAAAAATATTTTCTACTACTGTTTAAAGTGGGTTTTTACCCAAAAAAAAATAATTTTGGGTTTTTTACTGAAAATTTCTGCAAACAATCCTGCACATTTCTGAAATTTTCTACAATCCTGCAAATTCTGTTGCAAATTCTCCTGTTTCTGAAATTTCACCTCCCTCAGAAATTCTCTGCCGTATATTTGAGAAATTTCATGGAAATTCTACTCACCCTCTACAATTCTATATTCTCTGATGTATTTTACTGTCTATAAAAAAAATAAAATCCTGAGCACTCAGCCCCTCAGCCCTCACACAGTTCTCGGCCGTGACGGCCTCGCACAGCTCTCATCCACTCGACCCCTATGCTAATACCCGCCCCCTCACGCTCAACACTTCTCAGCTCTACACCCATCCTCCAACCCTCACACCCCCCTTCCCAATGCTCTACCCCTCTGCTCGGCTCTCAAGCCTCCCCTATGGTCTTCACACAACGCCCATCCCACTCTCACAGCAACACCCTCTTACCCGCTCACCCCCTCACTCGCTACCAAAACCCCAACCCACCTCACCTCTCGGCTCCACCCCGCCCCCTCACTCTATCCACTTGCACACCCCCTCAGCTCTCAAAAGCACCCTCCCCTCATGCCTACACTACATCCCTCTCTAAACTACCCCTCACCAACACCCACGCTCCCCTTGGCTCTCAACAGCACCCTCCCATCGTCGCTTCACAACAATTACCTCCCTCTCTGCTCGCCATACCCGACCCTCCATACCCCGGCCACGGCCCCCCTCGGCCTTGACCCTGCCCTTTTCACTCATGTTCGTCCCACCCCACTTACCCCTTCTATCCTCCCTCGCACCCACCCACGCACTCTGCATTCATTTTTTTTAAATAATTCCCCCTCCACTTTTTTAATTAATTCCCTTCCTGTTTTTTTTAGTTTGCAAATAATTTAATTTTAATTTTTTTTCCAGATTGGCCTCCCCTAGTTTCACCCTCCCCCAGAAATCACCTTCCGCAAATTTTAGCTCCCCTAGTTAAAACCTCCCCCAGATAATACCTTTGTTTTTCCCCTTTTTTTTTCCTTAAAAAAAAAAAAACAGCAAAAGAAGAAGAGAGAGAGGAGAGGAGAAAAGTGAAGTTTGTCTTGTATGGTTTTTCACATGTATAGAAGGGTGATTATCTCAAATATTTTGACAATGTGAAGACAAATGTTGTAAATTTTTCATCATTTTCAGAACAGCAGTGGCATATACTCATAGTTTTGCCACACAGAGTTTCTAGTTTTTGGAGTTTCTCTTACTCTCTATTGTGAAGTAGTACAGCAAGGTCAAACATCAAAGTTTTTGAATCTCCTTCTTTTGTTGAGTTGAGTTGTTTTTGGTGTAAAACAGCTCTTTGAAGAAGAGATAAATCATCTTCCATAAAGGATTATTGCACAGTGGTTTTTGCTGCACATTTACAAAATATTTGCAGTAGTGTACTAACATTGGGAGTGGATATTACTTCTTAGATCATAGTTGCAATCAGTGTTTGAATTATAACTTTGAGTTTTTCAAAAATTGTTGTATACTTCTATGATTTGAGTCATTGTTGCTTGTTGATCAGACGTCAAAGTCTACACCTTAAGGATCTCCATAATTTGAGTAGCAGAGTTTTTCCTTTGGAAATTGCATAATTGCATCTTTGAAGTCATTTGTATTCTTTTGAAAATAAGTTGAATCATATTGTAAACGGGTGCATTATCGGCTGAAGCCGACACCCTTTATTTCTTGAAGCCTAAGTTGTTGAGAAAAATGCCTGAAATCAATGATGCATTAGAATAGTTGAATAACCTCATTCATTCTAGTGTTCATGATATGGTAAAAATGAACAAGAACGCTCTTTTTAATATTCAAACTTACTTGCAAGATGCACAAGACAAGATTGAGTTTTTGCAGTTGGAGTCTCAGCTTCAGCAAGATGAACTTCAGCAAAAGAGTCATTATTCTGAACCTGTTTCTGTTCAAAAAATTGAGAAGGAATCTCATCAGTAGAAAGAATATAAAGTTGCAGTCGACTCACATTCAGTTCCTTGTACAAAAGCAGATTTACATGGAGATGCAACAGTTCAGCCTGCACTTCCCAAGCCCATCATCAGACCCTGGGAAGAGCTTATCCAGAACAAGCAAAAAACTGGTCTTGGATATGACAAGGATGTGTCCTTTCATATTCCGAACTACTCTGTTAGCAACCTATAAATATAGGATTCATAATTTTGACTTGACTGATCATAATTGCATAAATATGTACCTACTTTAATTTTTGCAAGTTGTTTTCCCATATTTGTAAAAAATAAAAAAATTATATAGAAAAACAAAAAGAGGGTAAAAGTCTTAAAAGAAAAATCAAAGGACTTAGAAAAAATAATATACCCAAAAAAAAAGAAGATGAATAAAACATGAAAGTGTGCAAGTCTAAATGCCACTACTTTTACTTTTTGTAGATGATTATAGCAGAGTGTCATTAAATGCCACAATCCATGATGAGTTGAACAATTTAATATTGAATTATCATGTTTCAATTTTACTTGTTTTAGATAGAGAATGAAGAACTGTCATACAGTTTAATCATAAAAACTCAGTAGTTAGGTAGAGAATAAAAGAATCCAACAGTTTAATATGGTTCCTTGAGTGAAATAATTTTAGAATTACATATTTTTAATACTTTCAAAAGAATAAAATGTTGAAAGGTGGCTAGCTCAAATGCACTTGATCAAAATAGAAGAAAAAATGTTAGGAGATATGATTGGGTAGGTAGAAGAAAGCGGGAAATCCATTGTAAATATCTTTCACCAAGATACAATAACTAATTTCCCATCCCCATAGCTATTTGACATTCTAGACTATCATTCAAAGAGGCTTAGGGCATTTCCCTGACTTCCGTTGGGACTGGACCCAAGGTTAAATGACTAACTAGTTGAGAATGTTATGTTTCTATATTAATCCCCAAAATCACATCATTTTCCATTCATGCATTCATTACCATGAAAAATCATAAGTAAAGACCCCATTTTTACTTAACGATGCTTAAGACCCATTTGAATAACTCCCTCCACTTTACAAAGCAAAAAACTCTCAAAAAACATGATATACTAAGTAAAAGTGAGTGAGTTATGAAAATGAAACTTTACTCTAATTTTCACTTTCCTTAGTTTTATTTATGAATTTTTGAGTATTCAGTGTCCCTCTTCATATTAACACCTAACTTATTTTATTAAATCCCTATAGAAATTCCTAGTCCTATTAATATTACTATTTTTTATTAATTATCCCAAAAAACCCCTTATTATAAGCATTTTATGTCAAAGTTATTATTCACATGTTTAAATTAAATCCCGAAAATATCCCTTTCACATAAAAAATATCCAGAATGGAATATCCCAATCCCTTATAGGTTTGGACCTTCAAATAATCTTAAACTATATAATAAAATAAAATAAAAAATCAAAATTCAAACTTGTATTAACCCGTCCCCATACATTTTAAACCTATATATAAACTCCATTTGTATATAGAAAACTCATTATCCAATACATAAACCTGATGCCCTCGCATTCATCCATCACCCTTCAATCATCTTTAAATTCCTAATCCAATGGTCCACACTAGGTGCGATGAACCAGCCTCATGCCCCACTATTCTCTGTCGCATTAAGCTGTGACTGTTGATCATTTCTATTAAATCAATGACCCATCTTAAAGACCGGTCCCACCTTACTTTTCTGCACAACTCTAAAACTAATTCTAACCGTTTGCATCATGAAATCAAATCTAACGGTGCGGGTCTGATATCACACACCGAAAATGATCGATTGAAGTTTGATGAAATTCACACAATAAAAGTTGTTTCATTAAACCACCCCTTTCTACGTGACCAATTTCAATTGGATCGCGTTCCAAAAGTTAAAAACAGCTTACCATCTAAAAGTAACGCGATAACTACCGATGGTTTTCGCATTCAAAGCAAAACCGCCTCCCGCCATTGACTGTGACTTGCAATAAATGATATACATATTAATAAAAATGAAGGTTTAAACGTTATTTTTTCACTGTTTTGTGTATCATTTGCCCCCTCGCCTATTGAGAAAATATGCCCAAACTTCATTTTTTACCTTTGCTAGTCAATTTGTCCCCCTGAAGAAGAATTTCACTGCAGATATCGTATTTAGGAAAATCCTGATGCTTCCCACTGAGCCACAGTGACCAGTTGAAGATCGATATAACATGAAACCCTTCTCAACTGCCACAAAACCTACATAAGGTATTTCTTAGTGTTCCAAACCTTCATTTTTGCAAATTTAAAAGAACAATTAAACAAATATTACTATAGAAACAGAAAATTTCCAATCTGAGAATGCCCAGACCTTGAAAAAGTAGGACAAACCCTATCAAATTTTCCTCAGAATTTCCCATTTCCATCAAAACTCAGTTTTTAAGAATTTTCAGTGCATCAAAAGTTTTGAAAATGCACTGAGAGTGATTGAATACCTTTTTCAGTCCTCGGCATCTAGAAAACCTGTGTTTTCTATACCGCAACCCTTGCCTGGATTTCCAAAATTCTCCTAGATCTGCTCAATTAGCCTCTGCTTTCAAGTTAACTAAGAAAACAATTTAATATTTCTTATTTTTCACCAAAAATACAAGAAAACGAATAACCCCTAAAACTGGAGGTCCAAAAGCCCAAAAATCTGCCTCGGCCAAGCTTCTAAAGCCTGAATCTTCAAAGATTAATAAGCCTACTCCTGCTTTGACAACTGATTCAACTAAGGTAGTTAGACCTCTGCTACCACCTGTTACTACTGAAGAAATAAGTTCCCTAATTGATCTAGATTACAAGATTAATGATGCAGCGTTAGAATTCAATATGCTTGAAGTCCATAACTGGTGTTGTGATAAATTTGTGAAGAAAATTGAAAATGACATACCTATATGGGAGTCAAATTTGCCTAAGTATGTGGTCCCAATCACTCTTCCAGCTCAAGACTTGATTAGACTATGCCAATTACATTATGTCCCTGACCAGAGATGTATTGTAAACAACGATAGGGAAGTTTTGTTTTCTATAACAACAGAATATATTAATGAGATACTCCAGCTTAAACATGATCCAACCGTAGTCTCTTTATCCATTGAAGATTTGACTCAACTATATTTAGATTTGGATTTCCCTAGGAATTTTATGATTCTTCGAAACTTCATGCATACTCATGCTGATTTCCCAATAGTAAATCCACCCTATTCCACCTCTGATTTTCCTGAATCTTCCAGAAAAATCATCTGTATGGTTTCCTTCATTCTAGGTTATTCTAATGATGAGTTCACTGATGCATCAATTCTAGGTTTCCTTTCTACTTTATTCGCAGGGCAACCTCATGCAATGATATTTAACTTTTCTAGATTCATTGCTGAAAATATGCACTCTCAGTTGACCAAGTTGCATGAAGAAGGAGTTGCATTAAAGAAAATGGATGTAGAAGGAAATTCTCTCTCAGTAGTACTTTGGACTTCATTGCTCAGAAAATATGGAAGTGAATTCAACTATAAGGACTTCACTGATTTGTTTGTCAGACCAACCATGAGTTTATTGTGTGAAGCAGAATAGCCAAGAATTAGTGAGGAAATAAAAATAATTCTACAGTTATCTGAACACTGTAAATTAGGTGACTGATACCTATATGAAAATCATACAGAACTAAGGATATTTAGAGTAAACCTAGCCCCTTATAAGCTACCCAAATTTCTAACCATCCGGGTTTTTGCTTTGGAATACTTGATGCAAGTCCTAAATGCAGATGCTATAAACTTTATGGCTACCAAGAAAAAGACACAGTTTAAACTGAAGAATCAAATAGGTCCCTTGATAGTAAATAATAAGGATTCCTTAAAAAAATAGTCATGAAATTATTAGAGTTAAAATTCCAAGAAAGTTTTTATTAGAACTATGATCCACAAGGCATTCTAGGTAACATAAGGATCAAATGTAAATTAACACCATTCATGCATGAGTTTAAACCAGAATTTGGTAAATTTGCAAATCAAATGAATGGGTAGAAAATACATTGATTGATCCTACTGCCAATACAGAGAAAGAGAGACAGATAGATAATTCACAGGCAATAATAGTCACTAAGAAGACAAAAGCTTCAAACAAAAGGACCAGGAATGAAGAAGGCTATTCAGCAAAAACCATTGAAGAAAATAAATTCAAGATTATTTACAACAAAAGGGAAAAGATGACTACTGCTAAGAAAGAAAAGATAAGAGAAATAGATGGCACTAATGATCAGGAAGCCAAAAATGATCAATAGACTGATGATGAAGCCACTATAATTGTAAATGACACTCTAGCAGAAATTCAGAAAGAGCAGGTGCTAACACATGAGCAGGACAGAGGAATGCTGGAAAAGCAGGTGAATTCAAAAGCCCCCTTCTCTTCCAAAGAAACAGAAGGAACAGACTCTGAAATTCAGAAAAAATACAAACATATCAAAGAGAAAAATGAGGAGATTAAAAATGAAGTCTATTCCCAATTTCTCAAAGAAAAGCTAGGGAATAAAGACAGGTTATTGATAGCTTTGACTACTCCACAAATAAGATGAACATGTCATTCTTAAACCAACGGTTGTAGATCCAAAATCATTTTTAGATTACACCAAAATAGATGTAGGAGTGGATGCAGATACAATGCATGAATTGGATCAAATAGAGTTTCATAGAAGCACCACAAAAATTCTTTATTCTAAAGTAGTAACCAAAACTATGAGTACAACTATGCTGCAAAAAACTGTGTCTAACTTGCAAGATCGGATGATTCTAGACAAAGCCTCTTTACATGCTAAGGA
Organism: Pinus albicaulis; assembly: GCA_034641835.2. NCBI lineage: Eukaryota > Viridiplantae > Streptophyta > Pinopsida > Pinales > Pinaceae > Pinus > Pinus albicaulis. The sequence continues at coordinate 7,415 of JAXQQM020060933.1, forward strand.
CCTAAGGATCAAGTCCTTGGAAGACTTGGTTATATAGATTGGAGTAGATATTTCAAAAATTTAGGTTGCTCAAGAACTCATAAAGCAAAAGAATGAAGACATCGCAGCCTTAAGAAATCAATTGAAACTTCCACAGAATGAACATCCACAAGCCAAGGAAATCCTACAACAACAAAAAGAAAAGGATGAGATGATGTAGTTAGTACTGAAAATGACTGCTCAAATCAAATATATGGAGAATCAGATAGAGATCCTCATAAAATAAAAATAAACATTGAAAGAAACAAATATTTCTCCTATTTCTACAGTCATTCCAATGGTGAGTATAATTGTTCCTTCTACACTGGTAGAGAACTTGGAAAGAAAAAGAGTACTGGCAACTGCACTGTGAGTACATTCTATAGATACCTCAGCCACAAAATCATCAACAACACAGGTACAACAAGAAATAGGTACAACAAACATAGTTAAATATTTGGAAGAAATGTCCCTGAAGAACAATGAGATCAATAATTTAAAGAAAGAAAATAAAGAACTGGAATCCTCATACAAGAATTCCTTAATCACATCTAAGGGACATGAACAGAGAGCAAAGGCCTTAGAAGAACAAGTGAAGTGTTTACAGAAAGAAGTAAACTTCAGTGAATATGTAGCATACATCAAAAACTACCTATGGAACAATATAATTCAAGCTATTCATTTACAGCGGCCCTCAATACAGATTATCTATGAGCAAAGAGATTTACTGTAAGAAGCACTAGCAGAAATTCAAAAAACTAAAATAGAGCTTGTTGATAAACCTTCACAATCTATAAGGATTATTCGATTCTTGAACCACAATAATAGAGTTGAATTGGAGGCATTAAATATTCATGACAGGAATGAAACAATTTTGAAAATTAGGAAAGTCCTAACCAAAATGAATATCATGAACAACTTAGAAGAAAAATGTGAAGCCATGAACTTATCAATCACAAAATTCATGACCAAATACACAATTATAAGCCCAGCAGGTCTTCCAGATATACATGGTTTCGATGAAAAGTTAATGGTCTAGACTGATTATGACAAGAAAATCAGAGCACATGCCAAAGAATAGGTGAACAAACCTTTCCCACAAGGTTCTCCAACTGGTAAGGTGGTTTTACAATATTTTGAAGCTTTTTTCTTTTTAGAGAATGAGACCGAACACATGTTTGTTATAAAACCAAACTTTGCAAAATACACTGATTCTAATGAGAGTTACAGGAAGTTGAAAGGTATGAAAATACCTAGTGCAGAGAAGTGGCAGGGATTTACTGACAGGATATAATAGCATGCAAATAGACTAGAACAAGTGCAGTGAGGCTTTTCATCTTTATAGTTATCAAAGGGTAAATATTGTAGTGAAAGTGTATTAGGTGAATAAGCAGAGTCAAAGAGTATCCGAGAATAAAACAGTCAACTAAATTTTTACTATTTTAATTCTTCATTTTACAATAGTAGAGTAATAAATGGACAGCGTAAAAGAGTATCAGAAGTGAAACATAGGTTGAAGAGTGTCTTCCAAGCTGTCTTCCAAAAATATATTTTTCCAAGTGCCAGCAAGTATCTACAACAAAGCAAAAAATCATTTTTGATATGATCAATTAGTCCTATTTTTTCTTGATAAGAGAACAACTTGCCATTTTGTTTTGTAGTTGTCCCTCTTTTTTATGTAATAATATTTATTTTCTCCTAGAGATATTCCTACATGTTTCTCAGATATTTTGTAATAATTTTGTATAAATAATTCAGTTTATGAAGTGTTTAGTGTGGAATAAAATTTGTCAAGACTACTATAGACATTTTTGCTAAATACATTGGGAGTTTGTGTGAGTCAATTTGTAAAGCAGAAAACTGCAACTAAGTCAAATAGACGTCATAACTCAGGATTCTTGTGCTGATCAGATAAGTCAATTATTTTCTTGTTTTCACTGTTTATCTTTCTAAAGTTCCATACATACATTTACACGTTTTCTATCTTAAATGATTGACTAGGAAACTTTATACAGGATTACTGTCAAAAGCTCCCTTCTTTTTACTAGTTATTCATTGATATGTTTTCTGCTGATATCCGGACTTAAGAAACCTTAACTGCTCTTAGTCCCTTTTGACCCCTTTCTTTCATCTTCTTTTCTGTAACTTAAGGATCCTTCATTTCCCTTTTGTTCAGATCTTACCATTTCATCAAAAATCCTATTTCCAAACCCTTTGCAGGTCATCTACCCTTCCCTTAGTCAATTTTCTCTTTTGACCTTACATCCTAGCTCTTCTTGCCATGAAATTGACTCCATAGCCCAATGGTTTGGTATATCCCTCTGTGGTTTACCTTGAAGTACCTTTTATTCCCACCAAACATTCAAACCAAACCAATTGTCCAATCATAACTAGCCTAAAATCTTATAACAAAATCAAGCTAAATCTTGAGGAGAGATCCCTCTCCGGAATTTAGGAAGGCTAGATCCTGAATTTCGAAAGTAGGTTCTTGGTTACCCCTGATTTTCTTCAACTATAAATACTCATCACACAACCTGAGAATTACTAGGGTGGTAACATACTAGCAACAATACTAGGGACTAACCACACTCCAGTTTTAAATTTAATCTTAAACGAAGTTTTTTAAATCTATCTTTTGTACTTTAAGATTAAATTTAATGGTTGTGGGTATTAATAAATAGACATTCTGGCTTCTAGGAAAACCTACTATACCAAGTCTAACCCGGATCCTAAGCCTGCTGTAATAGTAGATAACCCAGAATAGATTGGTAAAAATAAAAATAAAAAACAAAGTGATAGTTTAGAAGCTGAAATGCCCTTGATAAAAGCTAATTCCTTACCCAAAGAATTAGTGAGTTCAACCGATATTGAATTTGATTTCAAGTTTGAAAAGTCATTATTTAGAAATAAATCTGAAACTTATTTAAAGGAAACTATTATATATCCTATTTTTACTTCTTTTGTGAATGAGAAATAGAAAATTATTTCAGCATCAATAAAATCAGACAAATCTGAAATTTAAAGTCTAGTAGAAAGGGTTAATGTTACACAAATTAAAGACATTGATGAAGCTATTAAATTAGCCAATTTTTTGTCTCAATTTAAGCCTCCAGTTTCTCAATTATACACTGCAGTTTTTGTAGCAGCAGATTCAACTCTGTATGCTACCACTTCATTTATAGACTCCACTATTATTTCACCCACAGAACCTATTAGTCTTCAGTTTCCTTTGCAGCCTAGCATCATATATTCATCATACCCTCAAGCCACTGCAAGTTCATCAACATAACCATTTGTTCTTGAGTTACCTTTATAGCCTAGGATAGTTTTTCCATCATTCACTTAGCCCATTGCATCCATCAATTTTATAAGCACTACATTTTTTTCATCTAGTTCCATATATATATCAACATCTTTTCCAAGTTCTTCAAATCTAGCTTTCAGCACATCAGCTGTCATATCTAGCATTGTTCCTATACTCACTGTTATACCTCCTAGTTCAGGAAAACTTCAAATCATGGCCGCATGATATGCTCCTCTAGTTTTACCCCAAAACCTCAATGACATGCCAAAAAATTACCAAAAGGATATCCCATTGTTTGATAATTTTGTACCTTTTACTGCACAACAACATATCACCAGAATGAATGAATTTTGTGAAATTTATGAGATAAATGAATCTAATGTCCGAATGAGGTTGTTTTATCAAAGCTTAACTGGGGAAGTTAAAACATGGTTTAGAAATTTAGGTGTTGGTAGTATAGCAGATTTAATTGCATTTCATAGAGATTTCCTAAATAAATGGGAAAAGAAAAAATATCCCCTGCAAGTTTTGTCTGACTTTGATGCTGTTAAAAGAGCGCCTAATGAGTCTTTCCAGGATTGTTGCACCAGATATAACAGTGTTTATAATGCCATCCTTGTTGATCTTAAACCTACCCACTATTCAGTACTTCTAAAATTTCCTGATGGATTTGATCCAGACATGGCATATCAATTAAGAGAAAGAAATGCTAAGACTTTAGAACATATGCAACTAGATTTTGTTGGTGTAGAAATCAATATCCTAGCCAAAAAATCCAGACTTAGAAATGAAAGGAGAGTCACCATCAAAGAACAAAATTCAAACTTAGATGGTAAATTTGATCTTATTGCCAAAACTTTAGAAAGAGTAGTTTGGAGATTAGACCACATTGAGAAAAAACTGCAATGAGATAACCAACCCCAAATCAGAAATCCTAACTACATAAAAAACAACAATCGTGGTAAAGGTAAAGAACCTTTGCCGGATCAAAACATTAGGCTGCCTTTTCAAGAAAAATATGTTGAAAGTTCTCAAAACAATGTGAGGATGAGGAAGACATCACCATAGTTATGGGCATAGATGAAAGTAATACAATTTTCCTCACTCAAGAGGATCAATAACTCTTTTAGCTTCAACAGTTCAAAGTAGAATCTAGTGAATCCTTTGACTATAAGAAAGGTTATGACTTCGAAATCAATGAAATTCACAACCAGTATAACCTTAGGAGCAAGAAAACCAATTGTTACACTGAAATTTGTCACCATGAAATTTTAGTCTCCCTTAGAATTCTACAATATCAAAATTCCTAAAATCAAGCCTTCAAATTAAGATAAAAGCTCATAAAAGTCTTAAAAACTCTTGTACCACACTTTCTCTTAGTATTGCCTGTAGTTCCGCACCTTTTGGCTATAAATCCAGCGGAGTCAAACGCACTATTTATTCATTAACGGTGCAGACCCCTATAAAATATAAAAAAGGCGCAAGTAAAATCTAGAAGCTGAGTTTGAGTAATTTTTGGAAGCTTCTAGAAATATTCATGCGGTGGAAAGATCACTCTTTTCAGGTTCATGCATCCCATCCATTAAGGAGATAACCCCTTGATGTAAGGATATAATCCCTTTGAACGAGGATTCTATCCCTTCTTTTTGGGAACTATAACCTCTTCTCCTTCACTATAAAAGGAAACATAGGGTGGCCTCAAAGGGATTTCCACCTTTAGTATTATTGGAGGTGAAGTGTTGTTGAAACTTAGACCCGTTTAGCTGAGATTTCATGTAAGAAATATTACATACCTGTATGTATCTCAGTTGGAAGAGTGCAAGGCTAGTCAGAGTAAAGGAAACGTCTATTCTGGACCCCAGGAAGGCCTGTATGACATCAAGGCGGACACGGTTGTAAGGCTCTTCTTTATTTAAGTTAATACAAATAAGTCTGTTTTTCTCAATAAGCTATCAATTGATTGGTTTATTTTATGGATTCCTTGATCATCATAATAGATATGATTTATGAATATATGCTATGCAGGTGCTATTTGATGTTTTTTTTTTTTTGATTGCAGATCTTTGAAGGAAACTCTTTCGGGCCACTGAAAGACTACTACTACAAACAAGCATTGGATCAAAGGTAAGAACATTAAGCCTTTATAGCATTTAATCATGAATCGCAATATATCTAGAGAAAGATAGTTTTATTTATCCATTTGTTGCTAGCTATCTGTATGACACTTGGGAGGTCTGTCTTGTCCACAAGAAAAAACGTATATGTCCAACAAAATGGTGACTCCACTCGGGACTCAATTTTGAACTTTGATTTCTTTTATTTTTGACTTGGGAATTTTTTTATTTTTATTTTTATTGATTGATACTGGCTTCGGTAGTATCCCTAGGAAATGATTCAGAGTTTTTATTTTTTTTTCTTTAGTTTTCTTGTGTCTGCTCTTTTCTTTAACAGACAGTGCGGGTAGTTCCACACTTTTCCTGTATCAACAGTGTGGGACCGCATTAGTTTGCACTAAATACTGCGGACCCTGTGAAATTTTTTTGAAAATCTTAAAATCCTTTTTTTTGGATTAGTTTTTTAGATTCTCAGTGAATAAGCAGACATGCATCTTCTGTCACGAAGCCTTGGTTAAGAGTTTATTTCAGCATTTTTAGTTTTGAATTATTTTTCTGCAAGATCTGCATGTTATAATTATTTTTTCTTTGTCTTTATCTCGCTCAAAGATTAGAAACCTTGGTACACCTTTAGATCACTAGTATTTCCTTGCTTTCTTGCTGAGTCCAACATCATAGCAGAAATTGTTTTGTTAGATTTAGATCCCACTTTTCTCATTTGCGAATATTTATAAAACTTTGTTGATAAGTTTGGAATTTCACTTAAAAAAACAAAATTGGATGCTTTGAGTTCTTGCTGATTCAAGAAAATAATTTCTTAGTTAGATAACAAGCTAAGCAAGTCATCCTCAAAATATTTGAAGTTTTAATTCAGATTTAGTCTTTATAATTTTTAGATCTCAAAATTAGTGTTTTTAGCCCTTGAATGTTATTTCTAGAAATTGTAGTGTTATTTTGAAGAAAAAATATGTTTTTAGTTTCAATCTTGAATGATTAAGTGATTTCCTATTGATCAATAGATCATTTTGAGTTCTCATTGAAATTAGATTTCTTTTCATTTATTCTTGTTTGAAGGAAATATTTGTTTAAAAGCTTGCATTTCTCAACTCTTCCTTTAGATAGAATTCATTTAAAGAAAATTATTGTTTCTCATAATAGATGCATTTTTAGTGTTTTGAGTCGGATCACTACATATCATCAGTTTCACTTTCACACCTATTGTCCTAAGAAATAGCCACTTAAAATCAACGCTTAAATTAAAATCAATCTAGTAAATTTTATATTTCTAGGGCTCTTGTCACCAATATAGCTTAGGCTAGTGTCTTGGAGTAGGGAGTAATTAACTCTCCAAGACAATTAAAACAAAAAAATAGTTGATCTTGAGATAGGAAAAAATCCAATAGTCACTTGTATGCTCTGGGAAGCTCCTCTTAAAGGAGTCAAGCATGAGGCCATATCTGAACCAATGGGATAATCAATTCTTTCTCATTGGGAATGATATAAGATATGCGCGTATTAACAATGGTAAACCTCCGATAGACCATTTTCAAGGAGGCTGGGGTCACTTTTTGGTATATTTTGGATTATGTCAAGGAGCCTTCAAGGGGATTGAGCTTTGTTACTCTTCTCTTGCACGTATTTCAGACCATAGATTGTTCCCCCAGGTATATTAGTTCCTATTGGTAACCATAGTGACCATAATCTTGTGGTTTTTTCCTAAGGTGATGGTGGAGGAAAGATCCCACTGTACCTAGAGCAGACATCGGCTAGACTCACTTGGACTGTCTGGAGGGTTATCTTCACTCGAGATGGTTTAAGAGGATAAAATTGCACTGGTCTGTTTCATTAAGCCGGTTTTTGGGGTAACTGTTCCAACCGTCCTTTCTGCATTAAATACTATGATGTTGGATTTCATCACCAACTAGTGTTTTTTGTATGGGAAGTTACTGTTTGTGTGTGGTTTGATCTCCTAGATTTTTAGGCGTGTGATTCTTTTTTTGTTTCCTTAGCGAATCTAGGAGCTTTCATTGAAATTTTATTTGATTACGTGTGATTAATAATTTTTAATTGTGGCTGAATTACCAAGACAATAACGTAGACTTCAGGGGAAGCCCCATGAATATACACGAAGCCAACCTGAAGGGCTACGAGCTCTAGTATCACCTAGTGACAGTATAATTAAATCAACAGAAGCAGGAGAATCATCTATAGTTGTTCATCCTGATTATAAAATACAAACAAAAGAGCATATTCAAGAGCTGATTTCAGTTTCCGAAGTTACTGGTAGTATTTCTCCTTCTAGTGAATTAGCTGAAGAAACTAAAATTTCTGAACCTGACACTGAACCTGCTATTTTGGAACCATCTTCAGAATTTGTTACTCTGACTTCTAATGATCCTGGTTCACCTAGGGTAAGACATATCATTAATGAAAATCTTCCTTCTGCCCTCATATCTATGGAAGAAATTTTCGGTCCAGACGAAGATGTAACTATTCCCAAAACCCAACAGAATTTAAATTTTAGGGTGCGTGAATCAATATTCTATAGTAATTTTAGAAGTGAAGCTTGGTATTTATCATCGACAATTTTTTTAGAAAACCTGCATCTTATTTTTTCACCACCCTGAATTCCTTTTCATCCTACACCAAGAGGTTATTATCCTTCATCAATTATGTCGGGTGAGTCATATATGTTTTCCCAATCACTAGAAACATTTTTATACAGTGGTCCTTCTATTCCTTCGGGGTACCAGTCACTCTTTGGTACTTTCTCAGGAGAAACTCCTCAACTAACTAAACAAGTGTTATCAACTGGTACGAATGGAACTAAAACTAAAACATTGAAGGCAGAGCAAATTTTTATGATGTCTTGTAATATTCCAAATCCTCAACCTCAAGGTAGTCAGTTACTGCCTGGGGGGCAACCTCAAGGTAGTCATTTAACACCTGGGGAGCAACCTCAAGGTCATTTTTTACCAGGAAAAACTGTAGGACAATATTATTTACCTAGAGAACAACCTCAAGGACAATACATACCTCAAGGATATCAACCTCAAGGATAGTACATACCCCAAGGTCAACCCCAGACTCAGTATATTCCTCAAGGTCCTTATCAACCCTAGATTTAGTACATGCCTCAAGGTTATCAACCTCAAGTTCAATACCCAACTCAATGTTTCCAACCTCCTTCCGGTCAATCATTTTTGCAAGGAGCTGGAAATTTACCACTTAATTATCAACCCTACGTTCAACCAGGTTATGAACCTTCATATGCACAACCTTCTACGGGTCAATACCTCAGAATGAACATGGTGTGGAATACATCTCAAATTCAACAAAATATTCAACCAAATGTGCAGTTACCTAATCAACCTGGACAACCTTTAGTTTCTGGTTCGACCCAGCAACCTGTCTAGCCTACTGTTCAAATCCCTGCACCTGGTTCTGTTCAACAGCTCGGGCCTAGTACACCTCAGACTCCGCCTCATACTGATACAGCTACTCCAACTTCTGTTCAACCTACAACACTTGTTTCTAGAGTATCTGTAGCTCCAGTTTCTTCTATCCCTACATCAGTGCAAATTCCTCAAGTATCTGTACCACAGTCAAGACCTACAATTCATATTACGATCCAGATGCCTACAGGACAAACTGGTACTAGTATGATTGTCTCTAGTCAGCCACAGTTTACTTATCAACCCTACCAGAGACAGTATCAATTTGGTCAAGCTACACAAAATCCAGTATATCAGTATCAGCCGTACCCTGGGTATACTTATCAAATACCTCAACAACCCCAGTATGTTCTACTTAATCCTGGTTACCCAGGAGTTTTCACGATTCCAAATGCACATCCAATTCCAGGGTATCCTAGATTTCCTCCTCCTGGCACTGGTTTTATCACTCAAGGTTATCAAGACCCTAGCAATCTGTCACCATTCATAGCAACTTTAGATTCACCGGATCTATTACGCCTTATGAACGATCCCATTTTTTATCTTCCATATTTGCCACTGATGCCTAACAAGTTGCCCAGTGACATTCTGAAATTTCAAGGTAAGTCGGGAGAGGACCCATCTAATCACGTTATGACTTATCACCTCTGGTGCGCATCCAATTAACTAGTCAATGATTCGATTCGATTACATATTTTTAAGAGAACTCTCATTGGTCTAGCTGCCAAATGGTACATCGAGTTACCACGCGGCTGTTTTAATAATTTTAATGTGCTAGCTACTGCTTTCTTAACCTACTTTCATTTGCATGTCAGATACGACAACGACACAAAATTCATGACTTCATTAAAACTGTCTACGTCTACGTACATATCTGATCACATTCATGAATGGAGACGTAGAAGGCATTTAGTGAAAGTATTTATTCCTGATCAAATTTTGGTTAAATGGTTTATTAAATCGTTACTGCCCAAAATTACTGAAGACGTGGCCAAAGGAGGCATTGTTATGGAAGAGCAAATCATTGCTCAGGCTCAGTACGTTGACCTTGTGTATACACAGTCAGGTACTCTATATGATAAAATCCTCGATTTACCAAGACCTGATCAATTAACTGCAACTCCTTCTAGATCTCATGCCGCTGATGGTGTAATTGGTTCTGTTAGTACTGGTAAAAGTAAGAAGAAGTCTTCCAAGACTACTTCTCTTATTATCACTTTACCCAATTCACCCAAAGGAGATTCTTCCCTAGAAACTTCCGCCGATATCCATGTTGTAGAGACATCTACGACCAAATATAAAACTGGTGGTAAGAAGAAAGGTAAGAATAAAAAGAAAAATTCTTCAAAAGAGAAAAACGATACAATTGAACCAACTTACTAAAAACACAAACCTCGATATCCTTGTCTCATCTGTAAACAGGATCATTTTACAAAAGAGTGCCCACATAGAGCTGAGGTATCAAAATTCGTTAAGGGTTCGCCTATACCTGCTGTCTTGAAGGATCCCTTTCCCACTAAAGATAGTAACATGGTTAGATCTTCCTCCAATACGGTTGAGGATATCTTGATGGTTGCGATGCAATCTTAAGATTATGGTAGTAAAAATACTGGTAAAGAAGCAAAAACATCCAATTCTACATCGACTACATCTCCCTTATTTTTTTGATCCATTACAGATCGAGAAACAAAATCCTGACTTAGTGATTAAACCGCCTGCAAAAGGTGTACTTCGTAAATCAGCTTTCAATCCACATGCGAGAGCTGCTCATAATCACAATATTTTTGAAGATTTGGCAATTTCCCCTTCAGCAATGTCGGCTTTGGAAGTATTGCAACCATGCCCAGCCCAAAGAAAATTACTTTTGTCAGCCTTAGGAGCCGTATATCTCTAGGATTCGAACCTCATGATTTTTCATTTAGAGAATTTTACACCTCAGCTACCCCATCAAATGGATTTTCAAATTCCATTAATAGTAAAAAACAAACGTATCTTTCATACTATTGTTGATGAAGGGGATTCTACGTGTGTTATGTCGTTAAAATGTTGGAAATCACTTGGTTCTCCAACAATTAACCAACCAAAAACGATTCTCCAAGCTTTCGACGGAAATGGTTTTCAGCCATATGGTATCTTACAATATCTACCAATAGAGGTTGAAGGAAAAATGGTTAATCTAGATGTGGAGGTGGTTGATGCCCCTCTGGATTAAAACCTTCTCCTGGGTTGTAGTTGGTCTTACACCATGACTATTTTTGTATCATCAATTGTCTCATCATTTTTCCTCATAAATGAAAGATCATTAAAATAGATCAGCTCTCATATTATACATTCAACCTAGCCTCTACTGATAGCATCCAACATATCTGAAAATCGACTATCCCTTATAAGGATGTTAGGGCAGGTTTGATTAAATATTCGGCTTTAATGGGAAATTTTTCCTTAACTTCTCCCAACGTACAAACTCCTATTGCTAATATCAATATGATTGCACCTTGTACTATTTGCTTTAATGATCCTTGGATAGTACCTTCAGAATCAAACAGGATTTTTTTGATGGCCCAATGCCTTTGAGTCCTTTTGAGTTAGCATATCAACATGTACAATATTTTTCTAATACTCCTTCAACTGAGTCTGATCCAGTGAATGTGATAAATCGAGAGTCATTTTCAATATCAAGCTTAGCTTCGACACCAATTCTAGATCCTGCTCAACAAGTATTCAATACTGATGAACATATTCGTGAATTATTGTCGGTAAAGGAGTTACCATGGGAAGATATTCTTCATAAATCCTCGTTTTTACCTGATCTTGATCATTTTGAGAATGATTTTTCCTCCATTTTTACCGTTGATTATGTCAAAGAACCAAGAATCCTCTCTCACATATCGATTCTGAATGGAATTTAGAAAATATTTCTACAACGGTTCCTCTTAACATTTCAGTAAAACCTCGAATTTTTGAAAACATTCACATAGTTGCTTCTTGTACTCCTAATGAAATTCAAGCATATAAAGCCCTATTTCAAGAATTCCATGAAATTTTTGTGTGTTCATATGAAGAAATGCCAGGAATCAATCTGTCGATTGTTGTTCATGAAATTAAGACATACCCAGATGCTAAACCCATTAGACAGAGATTATGTCAGATACATACGAGAAAAGTTGCCGCTATTAAAGCGGAAGTTGAAAAATTACTTCATGAAAGTTTTATTTATCCAATCCCGTTAACGGACTAGGTATCTAATATTGTTCTAGTCAACATAAAACAAGGAACAATAAGAGTATGTATCAATTATAGGGATATAAATTGAACTTTTCCAAAAGACAATTATCCAACCCTTACATCGATCAAATCATTGATGATTGTGTTGGAAGTGAAATGTTCTCGTTCATGGTTGTATATTTCGGCTATAATCAAATCAACATACTCCCTACAGATAAACCTAAAACAACTTTCATTTGTCCATGGGGAACTTTTTCTTATCGAAAATTACCTTTTGGCCTTTAGAACACTATCGCCACTTTTCAAAGGGCCATGTCTTATGCATTTCACGACATTAAGCACATTGTGCAGCCTTACCTAGATGATTTTCTTGCTCATTCTTCATGCAAGGCAAATCATATTACTCATTTACGAGCCATATTTATATGATGTAGGCATTACAAGATTCGTCTGAATCCTCACAAATTTTTTTTCTGCATACAATCCGGAATATTGTTCGGATTTATTGTCTCAAAGACAGGAATTCATGTTGATCCATCGAAGATTGAGGCAATCATCAATTTTCCTCCTCCTTCTACTCTTCTCCAACTCCAAAGTTTGCAAGGGAAAGAAAACTTCTTACATCAATTCATTCCTAACCACACCGAGTTAACGAAAGGTTTCACTAGGTTGTTGAAACTAAATATTCCTTTCTTTTGGGATGAGGTCGCTGATAGATATTTTTATGCTCTAAAAAATGCATTAACCCATGTACCGTTACTGCATCCTCCCAATTACAACCAAGATTACTTTTTGTACCTCACAGATTCCGATTCCACGATAGGGATGGCTTTAGTTCAGGAAGATGAATTCCATGGTGAACATGTGATTTACTATCTTAGTCAAAATTTGCATCCGACTGAGATCAAATATTCACATGTGGAGAAATTGGCCTTGGCAGCTATTCAAGCTATCCAACGTTTTTGTCACTACATACTTTTACGGAAAATGACAGTGATCTCTGATTGTAACCCTATGGTGTACTTATTGAATAAACAGTTGCTAGGGGGAAAATACTCTAAATGGATTGAAAAATCCAAATCCAAGAAATCATTAATATTTGTTGAACTTATGTGTGATTTCCCACGTACCGATACATAAACTGTGGCAGAACAACGAATTGTGGATGAATCTTTGTTTCTTATTAGTACCATTGATCCTTGGTATGAAGATATTATTGTTGATCTTCAGACCCAATATTTTTGGCCTGATCTTTCACGATCGCAACAACATAAAATTCGTTTCCAATCTCAACAATATCATGTTGTTGGTGACACACTATACCGTCGTGGTGCGGACTCAGTTTTTTGATGTTGTCTAACTCATGATGAAGCTGAAAAGGCTTTAAATGAATGTCACTCTAGAGCATGTGGCAGTCATATGTCTAGGTACACCACAGCCGAAAATATATTGTGCGTAGGTTATTTCTAGCCGTCCTTATTTAAAGATTGTATTTACGCGGCTGGAAAATGTCATAATTGTCAAATATTCAATCGAAAAACGCGTGCACCACCTGCTCCTCTTCACCCTATAATTGTTGTTAGTCCTTTTTCAAAATGGGGCATTGACTTCATTACATGTAACCCTCATTCGGTTGGGGTGCATGGGTATACTATTCTAGCAGTAGATTATTTTACCAAATGGGCTGAGGCGATGCCTACATTTGTGGCAGATGGAAAAACTGTAGCTACTTTCATATTCAATCATGTGATTTCTCATTTTGATGTACCCCAAGCAATAATTACTGATCACGGGAGCCATTTTCAGAATATCATGATGACCGAGTTAACAGACCAACTTGGCTTGCGCCTTGATAGTTCTACACCATATTATCCACAGGGTAATGGTTTAGTTGAAGAAATTAATAAATTTTTAGTCACCATGATCAAACAAATCGTTGGAATTCAAAAGTCAAATTGGCATACCATGCTCTTTTTAGCACCTTCGGCATATCGAACCTCAGTATAAACATCAACAGGTTTTACCCCTTTTAAACTAGTTTACGGTTTAGAAGTGGTATTACCCATTGAATGCAAGATACCATCACTCCAAATAGCCATAGAGTTACTATCAGACACTTCTGAAGAGGGGAAACATTTTTTATACTTGGCTCAATTAGATGAGAATTGGTGCACCGCTTCATTAGCTATCGAGGCTTATGTGAAAAGAATGAAAGCTCAGTATGATAGAAGTGTTACCCCTCCTAATTTTTCAGAAGGAGACCTAGTTTCGATTTATGACCAAGCCAACGATAAACTAGGGGCTGGGAAATTTGAACCCATGTGGCATTGCCCTTATATTGTCAAGCGATAGCTTGCAAAAGGGGCCTATGAATTGATTGATTTTGACGGGGTCTGTTTAGGTAAACCCAGAAATGGACTTTATTTGAAGAGATATTATGCTTGATTTTTGCATGGAGATCTTCTTTGTATATTAGTTACTTTTCAGCTGGTGTGTTATAGACTATAAATGTGTGCTTAGCTTAAGTGCGCTTTACTACTATTCCTACTTATCTGGATTACTCTTTATATCGTAGATGTCGACGTCCTTTCAAACATATATTGGTTTTGCTGATGGCGCTTGCTGTAGTACATGGAACATCTCTTCCGCAGCTTGGGTTATTTATTCACCCACTGATGAGTTAGTATCTATGCATGGGGTAAGCCTCAGTCAAACAACGAATAATATTGCTGAATATAGTGCAGTTATTGAATTATTATCGGAATCCATTTCATTTGGAATTCGGATTTTGATCCTTAGGTTAGATTCTGAGCTCGTTGTATTATAGTTAAACCAAGTATATGCCATTAGAAACACAGTATTATTAAGATTATTTTTAAGGGTTCGTCTCTTGGAACGAGAATTCAATTATATTGAGTATCAGCATATTCTAAGAAATTTAAACACATTAGCAGATGCAATAGCTTCTAGTGTCATAAACAGATAGTTGCAATAACAAAGTAATAAATCAACATTCCATAACATGATTGAAAAGGTAACTAGAAATAATAGTATATCATAGTATAAATGTAGTGTTTAAAAAAAAATACATCGTCTTCAATCATAGGTTCAAAACGCCTTATGATCAGAAAAAAGTGATACAAAATAATGAGTCTACAAGTCAATCATCCACTATCCATGGTGATGCTCATGATAATACACTACTGCTCATGCCACCCTGGTCAAAAATCTCCTGAATGGTCCAGGAACACCAATGACGTATCTCTGTAGACGGAGTGGGATGTCATCTATGGTAGTCTCAGGAATATCCAATATGAGTCACTCCAAATGGTGTTCTAAATTAGTTAAGATATCTGTAGTCTGGTCCTGTGGGGGTGGTGGTGCTGGTGTTGCATCCCTTTGCCTCCGGTCAAAGTGGTGGAGAATGGCTAGTCAAATCGGACCCACATCTGCATTTGAAATTTTTGTTATCGGTTTTGGACGATTTAAAAATAAAATAAAAATGAGAAATTGGAACATGTCAAAAGATATTTTTTACCTGACTCATCCCACTGAGCTCCTGGAGGAAGTACCATATCCTGGTCACTGCAAAAATCCATGCCCGCATAAGGAAAATCCTCTATCACAAAAAGTTGGCATTCTAGCCAACAAAAATAAGTGGATGGAAATCGAACAATCTCCCCACCCTCGCTGTGGCGGGCCATCAAAGCAACCCAATGAACCATCCGAGGTTCTCGAGGTCGACCAACATCAACAAGAATGTGTTGTGGGGCTAACATAAGAATCATCTCTAGAGCAAAGGTGACGATGATGGACCCATATCCGAGGTTTTTTAACTTCCCATTCTTTGCTCTGGTGAGTTGGCCTTTCACATTTTCCAACACTGCCTTGCACCAGTTGAATATGGTGCCTTGAAAACAATATACTGCAATCCACATCTGAGATCCAATAGCTACATGAAAAGTTGCACTTCTGCACAACTTGAAAATGGTAAAAGAAATCACGTTTAACTCGGGACAAATGATAGTTTTAATGTCAATCCGTTTGTCTCCGGGATTGGCTTCATCATTACAAAAATCTAATTGCAGGCTGGCAATAGACTAGCCACCTGGCCTAGCCCCAAACAGAGATAGTGGTTCACCTCTCCTAGACAAACCAGTCAAAAAATATATGTCTTCCAGCTCAATATTGAGCCGATGGCCTCCGATCACGAAACACTGGTCCTGAACGTCCCATTTGCTTCCCATCCAAGTAAGAAGATCTACTTGAGCTCTCATGCAACTGATAGCCCAAAATTTGAAAAGCCCACATGCTCTTAAGACCTACAAAGTAGGTTGATGGATAATTGTTGCTTCATCTACCTCCTCATGTTCCCGTTCTCACCAAATGACCATTGTAGATATCCTACAATCCGTAAAATGAAGCATTAGAATCATTTTGAAGCAAAATATTTGGGTAATTTAGGAGGAAAATGTGTTTTTAAATTCATTACGGTGCCCCCGCACTTTACGCTCAGGGACAGTGCATAGCTCTGCACAGGCTCTATGTTAAAAGTGCAGGGCCCTGACACTTTCCTTTATAAGAAAATTTTGGGATCCGCAGGTACCTAGTGTCCTTCCTACGGACCCCCGAGGGTGAGTTTTTGAACATTTTTTCCTCCCAAAAATGAAATTTTGACCGTAATTTAAAAAATTGAATAGATGAAAAGAAAGAGAAAGAGGTTGTGGATTACCTGGAGCAGATGGTTTTTGATTCTGATAGTCGGTTTGCCCAGAATTTTCTCCGAAGTGTTTTTTGCCAAAAGCTCTAAAATTTTCACTCCAAACTCAAATGGTAAAAATGAACTTGAAAAACTCCTTTTTATAAGTATTTTAAAATAAATGAATTTTTAAATTTGTTAATTTTTTACTTTAAAAAGATGGTTTTTCGAAATATTCTTATTATTGAAACAGGTATGTTTAATTTTTTGAGTTCTTGTGCAGAATACCAGATTTTTCAGGCAAAATGATCATTTTTTACAAAGAGTATACTTTTATCACTTTTCTAGGCTCTTTAAAAATTTTACGGAAAGCAAAACCATGGAGTCCTCTTTTAAGCGCCTTTCAGACTCTAAAAATAAAAATATTGCTGAGTACTTGACTATTCGAACTCGTTAAAGTAAATGAATGGTTGTCCCTTCAGTATAAGTTTACCCCTTTTCCGGACTGAAATGGACTATTTACGAAAAAGGTATACGTTGACTAATCATGGTCAATAGAGTTCTCTCTCACATTATTTTATCCTTTTTCGGGCCTGAGAGACTAAATTTATGAAAAAGAACACCCATGGAGTTTTCTTAAGTTTTTTCCTCTGACTCCCTAAAAATGAAAAACACAAAGTTTCTCCTATATTGGACTCGTTAAAATCTAACAGTAAAGGACCTGCCAATTTCTAATAGGAATGGTCCACTCCTTCTTAGGGTTCGATTTTAAACTAAGTTGGGCTGATCCGAAGGATGAGCTTATAAAAAAGCAAATGTTATCCTCCTCAAGCTTGTCAAAAATAAAGAGGTACTTGCCAGAAATGGTGGGGGAAAAGAGAGAAAAATAGATTCATTTGTTACACTTTGATTTGTAAAAGAATTACACCAATCTTAAACATGACACGTTTTGTCACACTTCTACCTGGGTTGGGAAATCCTTTTCCTATCAGTTAATCAAACTATATTGAAGGGCTTCATCTGGTTTCTGGGTATTAGCTTAGGGAAACTGTCACCAAACCATCTGCACTGTCATCATGTGTTCAAGAGGTCAGTCAAATAAACCATTGATCTGCAAACATTTGTCTCCATTCGCGTTGACCATCCCTGAGTAAGTCCTTCAAAAAATTATTCAAAACTTGATCTATGGTTTCGTGTCATGAGCTTACTTACGACGGATCACTTTCTATCGATGACAACTCATCATCTAGGAAGTTGATCTAGAATCCGTTAGTACCTTCGAATCTGCATGCCTTAATGGTAGGTTTCTTGCCTTCGACGATAGGTTGTATCATTGACCTTCGATCAAACGATTCTATGAAATGTTCGACTTCAGATCACTTATTCACATTTCATGGATTGTACTGAGTACTTTGAGAGCCATTTTCATTATTGGTGGCTTCTCTCACACTTGTTAATAGTTCACATCACTGACTGGTAGTCAAGTGGTTTCTACCATGTCCGACTTCAACGCATTTAATTGCATGGATAGAATCGTACTAGTTCGGGAAGCAGAAATCAAGGCCCTGGATCTAGTTTCCACCATCCAAGTTGTGAGGAGTTTTATTATTAATTATGAATTAGATGACTCATTACAGATGGCTGCGTCCATGCTGTGTCCACACTATTTATGTAATATTAAAATCATATCTCTATCAAAACAAGTTTAGTTAGTTTTGATTTGAGTATGGGAATGCCTACCTCAGCAATGATATATATATATATATATGTTTTGCATTGAATGATTTTATAGTGTTCTAATTGGGGTGTCCACATTCTGATCCTTGAAATGATAAAGCACATTACTCTTTGAATTCTCTCAGACTTCGCACTTTAGGGGGAAATTTGTTACACTGAAATTTTTCACCATGACATTTTAGTCTCCCTTAGAAGTCTACAATATCAAAGTTCCTAAAATCAAGCCTTGAAATTAAGAGAAAATCTCATAAAAGTCTTAAAAATGCTTGTACCACACTTTCTCTTAGTATTTCCTATGGTGCCACACCTTTTGGCTATAAATCCTACAGAGTCAACTGCATTTTTTATTCATTAAGGCTACGGACACCTGTAAAAGATAAAAAAGGCGGAAGTAAAATCTAGAAGCTCAGTTTGAGTCATTTTTGGAACCTTATAGAAACATTCCTGCGGTGGAAAGATCGCTCTTTTCAGGTTCATGCATCCTATCCATTAAGGAGCTAACCTCTTGATGTAAGGAGCTAATCGCTTTGAAGGAGGATTATATCCCTTCTTGTTGGGAACTATAACCTCTTCTCTTTCACTGTAAAAAGAGACATAGGGAAGCCTCAAAGGGATTCCAAGCTTTATTATCATTGGTGGTGAAGTGTTGTAGAAACTTAGACCCTTTTAGCTGAGATTTCATGTGGGAAAGATTACATACCTGTATGTATCTCGGATGGAAGAGTGCAAGGCTAGTCAAAGTAAAGGAAATGCCTGTTCTAGACCCTAGGAAGGCTTGTATAAAATCAAGGTGGACACGGTTGTAAGGCTCTTCTTTATTTAAGTTAATACAAATAAGTATGTTTTTCTCAATAAGCTGTCAATTGATTGGTTTATTTCATGGATTCCTTGATCACCATAATAGATATGATTTATGAATATATGCTATGCAGGTGCTATTTGATGTTTGTTTGTTTGTGATTGTAGATCTTCGAATGCAAATCTTTCGGGCGACTGAAGGACTACTACTACAAACAAGCGTTTGATCAAAGGTAAGAACGTTAAGCCTTTATAGCATTTAATCATGAATCACAATATATCTAAAGCAAGATAGTTTTATTTGTCTGTTTGTTGCTAGCTATCCATAGGACACTTGGGAGGTCTTTCTTGTCTTCAAGAATGACTTATCTATCCAACACCAATGAGCCTTTTACTAAAAACAATGCTCCAACTCAAAAAAATAAAAACAGAAAGAATGCGGAGGCTCCTAAAACAAAAAAATTGCAAATTCTTCCAAGAGAGAACAAGAAAAATTCAAACCTACCTAGTCCTAAAAGACAGTCTAGTCCAAATATTTTTTATATCACTGATGAGGTGGCCCAATCCTCCAAATATGCCCAAAAGGCTAATACTACAAAGGCCATTAATTCAGTAAAAACAACAGTTACTTATCGGAAAAATAATCCAGCTGACTCTAGATCATCAAATCCTAAATATTATGCTGAAAATTCCAAATCTGAAAAAGAATCTGCTGCCACTCAAACTGTTCCTAAAAAAATAATCAAATACAGAAGAAATCAGGAAACTTTAAACATGAATGATTGTGAGGATTTGATTAATCTAAATGATGATCAGCTTCAATTGATTTTTGGTCCTGATGTGAATGGTACACATGCTGATGGAGAAATCCCTCCTTTTTACATTAGTCTCACAATTCACGATCAGATATTACACAATGAAATTTTAGAATCAGGAGCTTCCCACAAATTAATTCCAAAAGCCATTATGGAGACTCTGAATCTAGAAATAACTAGGCCATATAAAGACTTGTTCTCATTTGATTCCTCTAAAGTTAGATGCATTGGATTGATAAAATATTTTTGTGTCAATTTAGATCAATGCCCAGGTAAAAGTATGATCATGGATATTGTAGTAGCTGAAATCCCACCTAAGTATGGTATGCTTCTTTCTCGCTCATGGGGAGCTAAGTTGCAAGGATCTGTACAACTAGACATGAGTTTCGCTACTATCATAGTATTTGGACAGCCCAAAAAACTTTACAGAGAAACTCTGATGAAATAAATGGTTAGTAATGCATAAAGGTCCATAAATTATCCCATCTATTCAACCCCAACTGACCTTGACTCTTTCATTTTATGCAACTCTGATAATGATGATATCCAAACTAAATTGATTAACAGAAAACCTGAACCAAACAATAACAATATCTTTCATGAAGCCCTTTGGCATTTAGATTTTGATGGCTCATTGAACAAGACAGGGGCAGGATCTGGAGTATGGATCACCAACATGGAAACCAATCATTCAGAAGGACATGCCTTCAGACTCAACTTTAAATGCACCAACAACATGGCAGAGTATGAAGCATTGATCTTAGGCCTCCAAATTATCAGGAATTTAGGAGGTAAAAGAATTTTAGTCATGGGTGATTCAAAATTAGTCATTAAGAAAATAAATGGGGAATATTTTTTTCATAATCCTAGATTAGCCAGATATAGAGATGTAGCAATTGACTTGGTTGATGATTTACTAGAGTCTAAGTTTTCTATTATTCTCAGAAATCAAAATGTGCAAGCACATTGTCTAGCAACTTTTGCTACCACCTGTAATTTTCCTTTTCAACCAACGCATAGATATACTGCTGAAGTAAAATATAGACCCATTGTTCATGAAAATGTTAAATACTAGCAGATTTTCTCTGAAGATGAACTGATTTTCAATTTTTTGAACAGCAAGGAAGAATTCCAAAACTGTAAGATAGACACTGATGATATTCTAGATTAAGAATGTAATGTAGATGATAATTTTAACTATGATATCAATAGTGTAGATGTACATAAATCTAAAAATCCAACTGTATTCACTCAATTAGATATAGATGACTTGGAAAAAATAGACATAGAGGAAATGATGGAAGATGAACCAGATTTAATAGATTTAAAGCATAACATTTTACCTAAAGGTTTGACTCCCTTAGAAGACTTGTTTGATTCCAATGATGTTCCCAAAAGGCCAAAAATGGAACCAGTCAAGTCTGATATTGAAGAATGTAACATAGGAACAAATGAGAAACCAAAATTGATCAAATTGTGAAAATCCTTACCATCAGAAGAAAAGGTTAAATATATAGAAATTTTGAAAGAATACCAGGATGCTTTTGCATGGAGTTATGAAGATCTAAAAACTTACAACAAAGACATAATTCAATATAATATTCCTTTTAAAAAAAATAAAAAACCTTTGCAACAAAAATTACGAAGGATTAATCCAATTTTGTTACCTTTAATCGAAAAAGAGGTTAAAAGAATTTTTGATGCGTAAATAATTGCACCAGTCAGGTATTCTGATTGGATTCCTAACTTAGTGCTCACCAGAAAGAAAATAGGAGAAATTCAACTATGTATAGATGTTATAAATATCGAGAAAGTGTCTTTGAAAGACAATTACCCCATGCCTAAAATGGACCATATTTTGCAGAGGGTTGCAGGTTCCTCAAGAGTTTCTTTATTATATTGTTTCTCTGGTTATAGCCAAATTCTAGTTCATAAACATGATCAAACTAAAACTACCTTTACTACTCCTTGGGGCACTTTCATGTATGTGAAAATGCCTTTTCGATTGAAAAATGCAGGAGCTACCTTTCAAAGGACCATGGATATTGCCTTTGCCAAGGAAATCCATGAATTTTTAGTTATATATCTTGATGATATTATGTCTTTTCAAAAACAAATTATCAACACTTAGATCACCTCAGACAAGTCTTTATAAAGTGTATAAAATATGGTATATCCTTAAATCCTAAAAAAACTCATTTCGTACTAGAAGAAGGAAAACTGTTAGGACACATAATCTCCAATGAAGGAATTACGATAGACCCTGCAAGAATTGAAGCTATTTTGAACATTCAACCACTAAGAAACATTAAATAACTTCAAGAATTCTTGGGTAAAATCAATTTTTTGAGAATATTCATCTCTAACCTGGTTGAAATCATAAAAGAGCTCAACAATATGCTTAAAAAGGACTCTTAAATAAAATGGAATGTTAAAGCCAAACAATATTTTGAATCCATAAAACAAGCCTTGACAAAAGCACTAGTCTTAATCAGTCTAGATTATACAAAGGATTTCATAATCTTTTCATTTTCCTCAGAACACACCATAGTTGCAGTTCTACTGCAGAAAAAAAATCAAGGTTTTGAACAAACAGTTGCATATTTTAGTAAATCCCTTAGAGATGCGCCTCTGAAGTACAATATAATGGAAAGGAAAGCTTTAGCCTTGGCTAAAGCCCTAAAATATTTTAGAGTTTACATACTCCATTCCCATATCATTGCATATGTCCGCAATGCTGTGGTCAAAGATATTTTAACACAAGAAGGATATGATGGTAGGAGAGGAAAGTGGATTGCCACTATCCTTGAGTATGATATGGAAATTAAACCAACCAATCTCATTAAAGGACATGGTTTTTCCAGATTGATGGCTTAATGTAATTGTAATTCTTTAGACATAAATTTCATTGCACAAATAGATGACCAGGAAGAGATGGCAACTCCATTGATCAGTGAGGCCTATGTAGACTCACCATGGTATTCTGATATTATCTTTGTACTCATAAATTTACAAGCTCCTACTGGATTAATTAAAACCAAAGCCAGATTTATCAAACAAAAAGAAATGATTTTTTGTATATTAAATAATGCATTTTATTGGAAAGAAAGTACTGGTATTTTACTAAATTGTTTATTAAATTCAGAGGCCAACAAAATTCTCAAGGAATTTCATGTAGGTAACTGTGGAGGCCACTTATATTGGAAGAGTACATTAGAAAAAATACTGAGAGCTGGTTTCTACTGGCCAACTTCATTTTCTGATGTCAAGAAATTTGTTACCTCCTGTCACAAATTTTAGATTTTTGAAGGGAAAAAGAAATTATTTTCCTTACCTCTTAAGCTTATATCTACTGAAAATCCATTTCAACAATGGGGGTTAGACTTCATTGGTGAAATCCACCCTCCATCTTCAAGCCAACATAAATGGATTTTAACTGCTACAGACTATTTTACCAAGTGGATAGAAGTTGTTCCCACTAGGCTAGCCACTGATTCAGATATAATGTCATTTATAGAAAGTAATATCTTGTCAATATTTGGATGCCCACATAAGATTATTACTGACAATGCAGTTGCATTCAAATCAGACAAAATGATTTCTTTCTGTCACAAATACCATATTACCTTGGGACATTCTACTGCTTATTATCCCAGGGTAATGGTTTAGCCAAATATTCAAACAAAAGCTTAGTCAATATCATTAAAAATTTACTTCAGGATAAAAAAAAGACCTGGAAAAGAAAGCCAGTCTATGCCTTATGCGCTGATAGAATTACCACTAAGAAATATATTTGGAACTTCAACTTATTAGTTTGTTTATGGAATGGATGGAATTTTCCCCTCATCCTTGGGTGTACCAGTCATGAAAATCATTCAAGAATCACGGGTGGAAAAAAATGATATTCAACAAAAAATTAATGAAACCATACATCTCCAACAAACAAGGGAAGAAGTTTATGAAAGATCACAAGTTTTACGGGATAAAATTAAAAATATTTTTGAAAAAATGATTAAAGAAGATGATTTTTTCATTGGAGATCAAGTTTTGAGATGGGATTCAAAAAGAAAGGACAAAGGTAAACATGGAAAGTTTTAATTTCTATGGCAAGGACCTTATGTGATATATGGTTACAGAGGTAAAAATTATTTTTTGATCAAGAATTTGGATGGAACTGAACTTCAAGAAGGACCGGTGAATGGTAGGATGCTGAAACACTAATATTCTTCCAAATCAATCACCAGTTAGATCCATTGACTTTAATCAGTTTCAATATTCATTGCAAGTGTGTAGATTGGATTGGAGATTTTATCTACAAAGTTGAAGCCTGAGCAGAAGGCCCTAAGCTTTCTAGTATAAAATATCATAAGTATAAATTGTTGTAGAGATCAGAGGACAATTACAGGATCATCAAGGTTAAAGTTGAAGGCTATTGATCTCAAAATTCTTGAAATTTCACCAGGAAATGCCATCCCCAAGTGAAGCCGATGTTAGCAACCTATAAATATAGGATTCATAATTTTGACTTGACTGGTGATAATTACGTAAATATGTACATACTTTTCTTTCTGCAAGTTGTTTTCCCATATTTGTAAAAAATAAAAAAAATATATAGAAAAGAAAAAAGAGGGTAAAAGTCCTAAAAGAAAAATCAAAGGACTTAGAAAAAATAATATACCCTAAAAGAAAAAATATTAATAAAACATGAAAGTGTGCAAGTCTAAATGCTACTACTTTTAATTTCTGCAGATTATTATGGAAGAGTGTCAATAAATGCCATATTCCATGATGAGTTGAACAATTTAATCTTGACTTATCATGTTTCAATTTTACTTGTTTTAGATAGAGAATGAAGAACTGTCATACAATATAATCATGGCAATTCAGTAGTTAGGTAGAGAATAAAAGAATCCAACAGTTTAATCTGGATTCTTGAATGAAATAATTTTAGAACTAGATAGTTTTACTACTTTCAAAAGAATAAAATGTTGAAAGGTTGCTAGCTCAAATGCACCTGATCGAAATAGAAGAGAAGATGTTAGGAGATATTATTAGGTAGGTAGAAGAAGGCGGGAAATCCATTGTAAATATATTTCACCAGGATAAAATAACTAATTTCCCACCCCCATAGCTATTTGACATTCTATACTATCAGTCAAAGAGGCTTAGGGAATTTTCCTGACTTCTGTTGGGACCGGACCCAAGGCTCAATGAATGACTAGTTGAGAGTGTCAAGTTTTTATATTAATCCCAAAAATCACATCATTTTCCATTCATGCATTCATTACCATGAAACATATAAGTAAAGACCACATTTTCACTTAATGATGCTTAAGACCCATTTGAATAACTCCCTCCACTTTACAAAGCATAAAACCCTGAAAAAAACATGATATACTAAGTAAAAGTGAGTGAGTTATGAAAATGAAAATTTACTCTAATTTTCACTTTACTTGGTTTTATCTATGAAATTTTGAGTATTCATTATCCCTCTTCATATTAACACCTAACTTATTTTATTAACTCCCTATAGAAAGTCCTAGTCCTATTAATATATCTCCTTTTTATTAATTATCCCAAAAAACCCATTATTATAAGATTTTTATGTCAAAGTTATTATTCAAATGTTTAAATTAAATCCCAAAACTATCCCTTCGACATAAAAACTATCCATAATGAAATATCATGATCCCTTATAGTTTTGGACCTTCAAATAATCTAAAACTATATAATAAAATAAAATACAAAAATCAAAGTTCAAACTTGTATTAACTTGCCCCATACATTTTAAACCTATATATAAACTCCTTTTGGATATAGAAAACTCATTATCCAATACATAAACCCAACGCCCTCGCATTCATCCATCACCCTTCGATCATATTTATATTCCTAATCCAACGGTCCACACTAGGCACGATGAACCAACCTCATGCCCCACTATTCTCCATCGCATTAACCCATGACCATTGATCGTTTCTATTAAATCAACGGCCCATATTAAAGATCGGTCCCACCTTACATTTCCCCACAAATCCAAAACTAATCCTGACCATTCGCATCATGAAATCAAATCTAACGGTGCAGGTATCATATCGCACATTGAAAATGATCGATTGAAGTTTGATGAAATTCACACGATAAAAGTTGTTTCATTAAACCACCCATTGCTACCTGTCCAATTTCAATTGGATCATGTTACAAAAGTTAAAAACAAATTACCATCTAAAATTAACGCGATAACCACCAATGGTTTTCGCATTCAAAGCAAAACCGCCTCCCGCCATTGACTGTGACCTGCAATAAATGATATGCATATTAATAAAAGCGAAGGTTTAAACCTTAGTTTTTCACTGTTTTGCGCATCATTTGCCCGCTTGCCTATTGAGAAAATACACCCAGACTCCACTTTTGACCTTTCTGGTCAATTTTTCCCCCTGAAGCAGTATTTTACCACAGATATTGTATTTAGGAAAATCTTGATGCTTGCCACTGAGCCACAGTGACCAGTTGATGATCGATACAACATGAAACCCTTCTTGACCGCCACAACACCTGCAGAAGGTATTTCTCAGTGTTCAAAACCTTCAAGTTTGAAAATTTAAAAGAAAAAGTAAACAAATTTGACTGTAGAAACAAAAAACTTCCAATTTGAGAATGCCCAAACCTTGAAAAAGTAGGGCAAACCTTGTCAAATTTTCCTCAGAATTTGCCATTTCAATCAAAACTCAGTTTCTAAGCATTTTCCATCCACCAAAAGTTTTAAAAACACACTGAGAGCCATTGAATCCCTTTTTCAGTCCTTTACATCTAGAAAACCTGTGTTTTCTATCCCAAAACCCTTGCCCAGATTTCCAAAATTCTCCTAGATCTGCAAAATTAGCCTCTGTTTTCAAATTAAATAATAAAATAGTTTAATCTTTCTTACTTTTTACCAAAATGACAAGAAAACAGATAACCCCTAAAACTGGAGGTCCAAAAGCCCAGAAATCTGCCTCAGCCAAGCTTGCAAAGCCTGAATATTCAAAGATTAATAAGCCTACTCCTGCTTTGATAGCTGATTCAACTGAAGTAGTTAGACCTCTACAACCACCTGTTACTACTGAAGAAATTAGTTCCCTAATTGATCTAGATTATAATATTAATGATGCAGTGTTAGAATTCAATATGCTTGAAGTTCATAACTGGTGTTGTGAGAAGTTTTTTAAGAAAATTGAAAATGACATACCTATATGGGAGTCAAATTTTCCTAAGTATGTGGTACCAATCACTCATCCAGCTCAAGACCTGATTAGACTATGCCAATTAAATTATGTCCCTGACCAGAGATGTATTGTAAACAAGGATAGGGAAGTTCTGTTTTCTATAACAGCAGAATCCATTAATGAGATACTCCAGCTGAAACATGATCCAATAGTAGTCTCTTTATCCATTGAAGATTTTACTCAACTGTATTTAGATTTTGATTTCCCTAGGAAGTTTATGATTCTTCAAAACTTCATGCCTACTCATGTTAATTTCCCAAAAGTAAATCCACCCTATTCCACCTCTGATTTTCCTGAATCTTATAGACAAATCGTCTCTATGCTTTCCTTCATTCTAGGTTATTCTAATGATGAGTTCACTGATGCATCAATTCTAGGTTTCCTTTTTACTTTATTCCCAGGGCAACCTCCTGCAATGATATTTAATTTTACTAGATGAATTTTTGATAATATGCACTATCAGTTGAACAAGTTGCCTAAAGAAGGAGTGTTTAGATATTCATCATATCTATTTCACCTCTTTCTATTATTCGAAGTAGGAAATTTTTTGGTTGCATTACAAAAAATGGATGTTGAAGGCAATCCTCTCTCAGTAGTACTTTGGACTTCATTGCTCAGAAAATATGGAAGTGAATTCAACTATAAGGACTTCACTGATTTGTTTGTTAGACCAGGCATGAGTTTATTGTGCAAAGAAGAACAACCAAAAATCAGTGGGGAAATAAAAATAATTCTACAGTTATCTGAACACTATAAAGTAGGTGACTGGTACCTATATGAAAATCATACAAAACTAAGGATATTTGGAGCAAACCTGGCCCCTTATGAGTTGCCCAAATTTCTAACCATTGGGGTTTTTTCTTTGGAATACTTGAGGCAAATCCTAAATGCAAATGCTATAAAATTTATGGCTGCCAAGAAAAAGAAATAGTTTAAGCTAAAGAATTGAATAGGTCCCTTCATAGTAAATAGCAGGGATGCCTTAAAAGAAATACTCATAAAATTATCAAAGTTAAAAATCCAAGAAAGTTTTTATTGGAACTATGATCCACAAGGCATTCTAAGTAATGTAAGGATGAAATGTAAATTAACACCATTCATGCATGAGTCTAAACCAGAAATTGAGAAATTTGAAAATCAAATGGAATGGGTAGAAAATACATTGATTGATCCTACTACCAATACAGAGAAAGATAGACCGACAAATAATTCACAGGAAATAACAGTCACTAAGCGGACAGAATATTCAAACAAAGGGACCAGAAATGAAGAAGGCTATTCAGCATAAACCTTTGAAGAAAATAAATTCAAGATTATTTACAACAAAAGAGCAAAAATGACTACTGCTGAGAAAGAAAAGATAATAGAAATAGATGGCACTGATGATCAAGAAGCCAATAATGATCAAAATACTGATGATGAAGCCACTATAATTCTAAATGAGACTCTAGAAGAAACTCAGAAAGAGCAGGTGCTAACACATGAACAACACAAAGAAATGGTGGAAAATCAGGTGAATTTAGAAGCTCCCTCCTCTTCCAAAGAAACAGAGGGAACATAATCTGACATTCAGAAAAAAGTACAAACAGGTCAAAGAAAAAAATGAGGAGATTAAAAATGAAGTTTATTCCCAATTTCTCAAAGACAATCCAGGGAATAAAGACAGGTTGTTGACAAATTTTGACTACTCCAAAAATAAGATGATCATGTCATTCTTTAAACCAACAGTTGCATATCCAAAATTAGTTTCATATTACACCAAAAAATATTTAGAAGTGGATGCAGCTACAATACATGAATTGGATCAAATAGAGTTTCATAGAAGCACCACAGAAATGCTTTATTCTAAAGCAGTAACCAAAACTATGAGTACAACTATGCTCCAAAAAACTGTGTCTAGCTTTCAAGATCAGATGAGTCTAGGCAAAGCATCTTTACATGTTAAGGACCTAAGGATCAAGTCCTTGGAAGACCTGGTTATATATACTGGAGTAGATCCTTCAAACATTCAGGTTGCTCAAGCACTCATAAAGAAAAATAATGAAGACATCGCAGCCTTAAGAAAGAAATTGAAACTTCCACAGAATGAACATCCACAAGCCAAGGAAACCCTACAACAGCAAAAGGAAATGGATGAGATGATGCAGTTAGTACTAAAATTTACTGCTCAAATCAAAGATATGGAGAATCAGATAGAGATCCTCATAAAAGAAAAACAAACATTGAAAGAAGCAAATATTTCTCCTATTCCTACAGTCATTCCAATGGTGAGTACAACTATTCCTTCTACACTGGTAGAGCACATGGCACCAAAAATAGTACTGGAAACTACAGTTTTAGTACAATCTATAGATACCTCAGCCACAGAATCATCAACAACATAGGTACAACAAGCAACAAGTACAGGAGACATAGTTAAATATTTGGAATAAATGTCCCTTAAGAACAATGAGATCAATAATTTAAAGAAAGCAAATAAAGATCTCAAATCCTCATATAAGAATGCCTTAATCACATCTAAGGGACATGAACAGAGAGAAAAGGCCTTAGAAGAACAAGTTAAGAGTTTACAGAAAGAAGTAAACTTCAGTGAATAGGTAGCATACATCAAAAACTACCTATGGAATAATATAATTCAAGCTATTCATTTACAGTGGCACTCAATACAGATTATCTATGAGCAAAGAGATTTATTGCAAGCAGCGCTGGCAGAAATTCAGAAAACTAAAATAGAGCTTGTTGATAAACCTTCACAAGCTATAAGGCTTATTGGATTCTTGAACAGTAAGAATAGAGTTGAATTGGAGGCATTAAATATTCATGACAGGACTAAAACAATTCTGCAAATCAGGAAAGTCCTAACCAAAAGAAATATCACAAACAACTTAGAAGAAAAATGTGAAGCCATGAACTTATCAACCACAAAATTCATGACCGAATACACAATGCTAAGCCAAGAAAGTCTTCCAGATATACATGGTTTCCATGAAAAGTTAATGGTCTAGAATGATTATGAAAAAAAGATCAGAGCACATGCCAAAGAACAAGTGAATAAACCTTTACCACAAGGTTCTCCAACTGGTAAGGTGTTTTCACAATATTTTGAAGATTTTTTTCTTTTTACAGAATGAGATCAAACACATGTTTGTTGTAAAACCAAACTTTGCAAAATACACTGATGCTGATGAGAGTTACAGGAAGTTGAAGGGTATGAAAAAAACTAGTGCAGAGCAATGGCAGAGATTTACTGACTTGATATAACAACATGCAAACAGAGCAGAACAAGTGCATTCAGGGTCTTCATTTTTATAGTTATCAAAGGGTAAATATTGCAGTGAAAGTGTGGTGAAACCAACTCCAAAAATACAAGAAAAGAGATATCAATGCCTTAGAAATAAGCCACTTCGAGGGGGAAACCTCTAATACATTAAATGAATGAACAATTCTTGGATGATACAAATTACAAAACCTTCTTTCTATATATAGGAGTCCATGGGGCCATAATGTAATCCTAGTGGGGCCACAATGTAATCCTAGCCGACCTAACAATAATAATTTAAGGGCACAATAATAACAATATGGGGGTTACAGGTGTACAATAATAACAATAAGGGGGTTACACTAAAAATAATAAGGGACTATACTAGTAATATAGGGACCTAACATGCCCCTCTCCTTAAAAAAAGTGTTTTCCTTAATGCTTGAGTAGCTCTGGGTGCTTCTGTATAAAATTCTCATCCTCCCATGTAGAATCTTCAGTGGGTAAGTTCTTCCACTTGATGAGATACTCTGAAATTGATTGATTCCATAGTTGTCGAGTTCTTGTTTCCGTGACCACTTCAAGTTCCAATATGATTTTTCCTTCCTCATAAAGTTCTGGAAATATTGTTTGAATTGGAAGATTTTCACCTATAACCTTCTTTAAGCATGAAACATGGAAAACTGGATACACTCGTGAAGAAGAAGGAAGCTCCAATTTGTATGCCATAGTACCAATCTTTTGCAACACTTTGTAAGGACCATAGTACTTTGGCGATAATTTATTATCATTATTAGCTTCCTTGAGAGACATTTTTTTGTATGGTTGTAGCTGTAAAAATACCCTGTCTCCTACATCAAATCTTCTCTCGCTGCGATGTTGATCTGCCTATTGTTGCATTCGATTTTGTGCCAAATTTAGGTTATCCTTTAAAAGTTGGAGAACTTTTTGTTGATGCTCGATGTTATCTTCCACTTCTTGAACCTTATAATTTTCTCTTAAAGATGATGTGATGGATGGTGGATGATATCCATAAAGTGCCATAAATGGGGTCATTTTTGCTGCAGTATGGAAGGAAGCGTTATACCACCATTCAGCGAGAGGTAACCACTTGACCCATTGTCTTTGTTTATCAGTTACAAAACAACGAAGATATCCTTCCAAACATTTATTTACTATCTTAGTTTAACCATCAGATTGAGGATGATAAGCTAAGCTATGAACTAATTGAGTACCCAAACAAGAAAATAACTCCGTCCAAAAATTTCCAGTAAAAATGGGTCTCTGTCGCTCACAATAACCCTTTGGATTCCATGTAGCTTTTGAATTGTGTCCATAAATGTAGTAGCTCTTGTAATTTCTTTAAATGGATGAGATAATGCACAAGAGTGTGCATACTTGGTAAGTATCTCAACTACCACCATGACGACACTTTTTCCTTTGGACTTAGGTAAACCTATGATAAAATCCATTGAAATCTCCTCCCAACATTGACTTGGAATGGATAAAGGTTGTAGAAGTCTCAGGGTCTTAATTGTCTCAACTTCATTCTGTTGGCAAACCAAACATTCTGCCACAAACTTTTGAATATCATATTTAAGGCCATCCCAAAGTATTTCTTTCTTCACCTTGCGGTAAGTTTTTAAAAATCTTGAGTGTCCTCCTAAAGGAAAAGTGTGCAATTGTAAAAGAATATTTTGTTTTAGTTGGGAATTCTTACAAAGATATAAGCGATGTTTGTACCATAAATAATCATTTTTCCAACTAAATGTATCATATGTACTAGGATCTTTCTGCAACTTTTGAATGAGTACTGATACTTCTTTGTCCTTCTTCCATTCATCTCTTGCTTCAGTTATCCAATCTGGTTGGATAATAGAAAAGGCACAAAGAAATGCTTCCACCTCTTCATTATTTCTTGAGAGTGCGTTTGCGACAACATTAAGCTTCCATTTTTTGTAGATTATTTCAAAGTCATAACCCAACTTCTTTGTGACCCATTTTTGTTGCTCTTTTGAAGATAGTCTTTGTTCCAAAAAGTGTTTAAGACTATCATGACCAGTTTTTGTTCTTGAAGTGTCTTCCCATTAGGTAAGTTCACCATTTCTTTAGTGCATGCAGTATTTCTAACATTTCCTTCTCATAAATAGGTTTTTGTAAATACTTTCCTTTGATTGGATGAATTTCAAAAGAAATGGGTCTTCCTTCTTGCATTAAAATAACGCCAATTCCATTTCATGAGGCATCACATTCCACAATAAAGGTTTTTGTGAAGTCCGGCGTAACTAAGACTGATGCTAGGCACATTGCCTCTTTAAGATGTTCAAAGGCCTTAATTTCTTCAGGAGTCCATGAAAATGCATCTTTCTTCGATAATGTTGTTAGAGGTGTTGCTATTCTCCCATAATTCTTAACAAACTTGTGATAATACCCTGTTAACCCGAGAAATCCTCGCAATCGCTTTATGGTTGTGGGGACTTTCCATTCCTTGATGGCTTTAATTTTCCTTGCTAGGTCTACCTTAACACCCTGTGAGATAGTTTGAGCACCCTGTGAGATAAAATATGAGCAAGATATTCCACCTCTTGTACTCCAAAGAAACATTTGGATGTTTTTGCATATAATTTTTTCTCCTGCAATAGTTTGATCACCCTGTCAAAATGTTGAACATGATCCTTCCAAGACCCGTTGTAGATTAGTATATCATCAAAAAATACTAGCACAAATTTTATAAGGAAGGGTTTGAAAATGGAATTCATCAACCCTTGAAATGTAGAAGGTGCATTGGTAAGGCCAAAAGGCATGACCAAAAATTCATAATGACCCTCATGAGTTCGAAATGTTTTTTTTGGAATATCTTCAGTCTTCATTCTAATTTGATGATATCCTGAATGAAGATCCAACTGGGTAAAATAAATTGCTCCATGTAATTCATCCAATAATTCATCAATCACAGGAATGGGAAATAAAATCTTTCTTTAACAGAGGTTAATCATTTTTTTTGGTCATCTAACCTATTATTATTAGATGAACCCAAGTACACCATGTAAGACCAATTTTACCCTAAGTAAAATTTCTTTCACCATATAAAATAACTTATTTGGTCATATTTAACCTAAAACAAGGAAATTAATTAAATAAATCCTTATTTATTTAATTATTTCCTAAGAACAAGTTATTTAAATCATTATTTAAATAATATTCTTAGTTAAATTTGACTAAATCATACATAAATAATTAAATAAACCATTATTTATTTAATTATATTCCCATCATTCCCCTAAAATTATAAATAAATCATTTATTTATTTATTATTTATAAATAAAGGAATTGACCCAAGTCAAGAATCCTTTTCCCTCCAACAAATATAATAAAATATTCCTAAAAGGTGCTTCTAGAATTCGATTAATAATATTTTATTCATGCACCGAGTTCTAGACCGCCCCAATATTTTGTTATAAATAGGGGGGTTTTCCCCATTCATTAACCACCTTCATTGCATTAGATCACACTAGATCTACTCTTGGTCACCATTTTCCATTTCTTCTTTATGAGCTCCCATTGAGTTCTATGTTTGCTTTTCCACATCCATAAGAGAGAGAAATGCTAGATCTGAAACATTGAGGACTTCCAATAACCCATCCCACTGAGGAGAACCGGAAAACACCTTTCTTGTTTTCCTCACAGGTGCCCCATTCTTTAATATAATACAAAATTCTTTCATATACATTCTTCTTGTCTCGTTCATTGGATCTATGGAGCCATGTTATTTCTTATCTGCTTAATATCTTTTATGTTTATATCTGAATTTGTGCAACAATATTAAAGGTGTTTTGCAGCCATAATTGATGTTAGGTCTATTTGTTATACATAGCTAAAGTGATCTTTTACGACGAAATATTCATCCTAGCAATTGGCGACTCCACACGGGTTTTCTTTTGCGACCACTGTCGTTTTATCTATTCCTGCATATCCAGCTGTTTCAGACCCTAGGGTTTCTCTTCCATTTTTTGTTTTTCCTATTTTTATTGTGATTTTCACCCTGAAACCATTTAAATAGTCAAATTTTTAACTTCCGTGTGTTTCTGTCCTTATTACATAGGTGACAGACATCAGCCGCAGTTGAGAAGACAACATTTTTCTAAAATCTGCCGCCGAGACAGTCGGATCTTCAGGTCACACTTATTGGCCCAAAAATTGCGACCTGAGCCTCAAGATGAACTTTTTTGCCCCAAACCTGCAACTTGGACTAAAAACAGGTCAGAACCTGTGACCTGTACTTTTTCTGCATATTTTTTAGCACTTTTTCTGGGTTTTTCTGAAGCTTCTGTCAAGGTTTTCCAGCCTCTGTCTCTGTCCGTTTGGATCTATTTCTGATCTACTTCACTCACCTAAGAGGGAATATTGCCCCTTAGGGCTCTAGTACCCTCCAAATTTTGTGGACGAGTATTTACTGTTTCAGAGGTCTGAATTTCCAGAGTTTCAGCCCTCTTTTTCTCAGATCTGATACCTCCTTTTCAGATCCCTTTTAGATCAGCACTTCTCCCTCTCAAAACCATCTCATATCGTTTTCTTTGGATTCATTTCTAAGGCCACTACCTTATCTCTCCTATATTTAGCTAATCTCCTTTCTAGCAACAACCTTGCCTCTGCCTCTTTGCTGTTCTCTGCACCACTTTTCAGCAGATTCACCCTTTTGATCCCATTCCCTCTAGACCATAGATATATTGGCATATTTTAGCGTGCTTTTCCTGGTTTTTTCCCTCTTGTAGACTAGTTTTGAGAGACCCACCTTTTTGGGTTAGATTGCTGCATTATTAGTTGTTAATTTTCTGTTCTTTTAGTCTTATTTATTGCAGATTTCTTTTCCATTATGCAGCACACTTTTTATTTTACTCTCAAAACGTTTGGGTTTAAACAATTAAAATTAACGCACACCACACACTGACCCTAAGCGAAGAAGCGTCTGGTTAACACCGCCTGGAAAAGTCTTTAAAATTAATTGTCACTACACCTCTCTGCCCTTGACCTCACTTGATTTTGTCCCCTCCTGCCCTCGTTAGTTTATCTTCTTCCTGTCATCGTTGCGTCCCCAAGGCACCGCTCCCGGAGACTTCTTGGCCTTCATCTTCAGTTTCTGCTTGGACGACTTCCTCCTTCCCATCGTCATCGAGTCAGTCTTCCCCTGAGTCCGCACTCCGACTCCTCTTCTGATTGTTCGGGTTCTCCCCCTAATTTTGGTTCCCCCTCTTTTCCCTTCACCATGTCTTGTTCCGGACCCAGCCCTAAACCCAATTCTACCGCCGGGTCCATTTCCAGTGGAACCACTACGGGACCTACCTTGACTGCCCCATTCCTCCCTTATATGGTTGGCCTTAGTCTCCCCAACTTCAATCAGCTAATTAATGATCGCATTCGCCACGATGTGAGTTAGCGTGCTATGCCAACCAAGCTCCCCTCTGACATTCCCAAGTTCGAAGGCCTTGCTAGCGAAGATCCCTCTAAACATATCCGATCTTTCCACATGTGGTGCTCCTCTAATTCCATCACCGATGACTCCATCTGTCTGATATTATTCCAACGCACGCTTACAAGCGAAGCTTCTAAATGGTATGTTGAACAGGCCACCTCCTCCCATACCACTTTTGTGACCATTTCCCAAGCCTTTTTATCCTACTTCCAGCTCCCCCTACGATACGACACTGGTACCGAGCTTTTAACCTCTTTCCATCAATCCTCTTCGACCCGCCTTTCTGCTCATGTCCAGGAATGGCGGCGAATATGGAGCTTGTGCCGCGCTCCCCCCTTTGAAGATCAGGTTTACATGGACTAGTTCCTTTGCTCCCTCTTACCTCCCATTGGCAAAGATGTCGCATCCCATTTTCCCCAAACCGAAGAAGCCGCCCTCCAAATAGCCTTGAAGTATGACCTTATCTACGCCCAATCTGGTTATGTTTATACCGTCCTCCCTGACCTTCCCAAACTCGTTGGCCCTAACGCCTAGGGGGAATCTCACTCTACCGACGGTATCGTTGGAGCCCTGTCACATACCTCCGCCCAACCTCTTCCGAGCCATGGTTATCCTCCAGGGGCCAGCCCCTCTGGTGTTTTCTCCCCTTCCGGTAGCATGTATTCAGGCTACGTCATGCCTCCTTCTTTTTCCCACCCTCTTGCTTACCTTACTGCTGCCCCCCCTACCCCTTATCCATATTCGCAACCTAATGTACCCGCTCCTCCATCATTTCAACCTTCCACTCCATTGCCTTTTCCACCCCCACAACCGCACTTACTTCCCCCCCTAGGGCAAGTATTTGCACAACAGGGGGCACCTAAAATTCCTCCTTCTCAAAGAAGGAGAAGGGGCAATCAATCCTCTTCGGGCAATCGTGGACCCAATCCTTCCAGTATCGACTCTACCACTGCCAACCAGGCACAGGGCTCTCAGCCCAAGCCAGACAGGCCACTCCGCACCAATAAGCCCTATTCGTGTTGCGGTGTTTATGGTCACTACACTCACAATTGTTTCTTATTACCACAAATGCGGAAAATTGGGGATTCTCAGGCCACCGTACGGGGACAACACTCCTCCCCTACTGCCCCTCCCACCCCCATTACTTCTCAACCTGCTGTGTTTACTGATCCTTTCCTCCAACAAGGATTCGTGGCCACTCAACCACCTCACACCCCCGTAACCACTCACCCTTCCCCTTCGGGTTCCTCTGATTACCAGATTCTCATGATGGCTCCTGTCCCACCTCTCACTGTCGACCTCAACCTTCAAACTTGGTCCCGTCAGTATGACACACCTCCTGTTCCGCCTGTCTTTGAGTCTCCATCGTCAGGTCCTACAGAGCCTATATCGACACCCAATGGTCCCTTGCAACTCCCTCTGCCCAAAGCTGAGGTTCATCCCAAGCCCTCTAAGGGACCATTACGCCGAAATGCCGCCTCTGTTTGGGCTACCCTTTCATAGAGCATAGTAGATGATCTGGCCCAATCTCCTACTACCATTTCAACACTGGAACTCCTCCAGTCCTGTCCTTCTAAAAAGAGGGCTCTACTATCTTCTGTGGGCACTGTAGATCCTGCTAATGACCAATTGATTGTTTTCGACGCCCGTCAATCAGAACATCCCCCTCTTCCTCCTTCGGTTGCTTTACAAATCCTAGTCAAGATCTGAAATGCCAATGTTGCTCGGTGTATTATTGATGAGGGGGCATCTACCTGCGTAATGTCCGCTTTGGTTTGGAAAAAACTTGGATCCCCTAAACTGGCCCCTTCCACCTTCACCCTTCATGCGTGGGATGGTCATGCCTCCCAACCCATTGGCCTATTTTGTAACTTTCCTATCACCCTTGCTAGCAAGATTGTTTGTGTCGACGTCGAAGTTATCGATGCCCCTCTTGACTAAAACATCATTTTGGGATGTAGTTACACCTATGTGATGTCTGTTGTCCCACCCGTAGTCCACCGCAAGATGTTCTTCCCTCATAATGGCAAGATCGTCACCATTGACCAATTGACTTACCATGAACCATAATCTCAGACCCCCCATGAGTCCACCATCTCTACTATCACCAACAAGAAATCTGTTGATTCTTTGACCAGTGTCTCCCTCGGCGTCTACAAAGACTCCTCCTTGCTTGGCACCTTTTTCGACTCCCCTCCCGTCTCTGATCCTAACTTGGTGAACGTTTTCATGATGCAATCATCATGGGCTAACCTTACAGAGCCCACTTTGGCTAGTCAACAACCTCAACCTCAACCAGCTCCTAGCCCTTCGCCCCCGTTAGCCACCCTTCTTCCTTCTGAATCTTCTTCTACCACCAATCCTCATGGGTCAACTTCACCTTAAATAAACCCCCTTGGCACCATTCCTCCTGGCCATTTCCATGCTGGACAGATCCCTTTCCTCGCTCCCCCTCCCGGCGCTTATTCAGTCCCTACCTTGGCCACCCTATCCCTCCCCAACTTGACCTTGGGTGTATCCGTCTGGTATCTTGGCCCTCCCGCCACCACTCTGCTAGGTCAAACTAAACCATATATTACTTTGTCCCCGGTTCAACCAATCTCCACCACTTCTCTTGCTACGCTGGTACCTCAGTCACCTCAACAAGCACCACCTCCTGTTACAACCATTTTGAGTAAAATAGCAAAGCTCGCAGGGGGGCATAAAAAGACAAACCTACCCTGCCCAACTCTACCCCTCCTCGGCCCTCTAAGCATCCCATCCAGTGTGCTCTATGTGATGCTGTTGGTCACGCCACTCATACCTGTTCTGAATTACCACCTCTCAAGACCATGGTTAATGAAACGTTCCTAGAATCAGACATCCCAGAAGTCCATGTCACCATGCTCGCTCCTACCCCTAAACTTAAGAACTTGCGCACCAATCACCCTTTTTCTTTGTGCAATTTCCATGGCCACTATACCCACCTTTTCCCCCGCCTTGATGAGTATCATGCTTATTTAGCCACATACCGCCAATTTGAAGCCGCCCTCGCCCGTAATCCTTCTTCCCTCACACCGGACTACCTGTCCACCACGATTACCATTTCTCCTCCTGATACTGACATGACCGAAACTTCAGCTACCATTTCCTACCTTTCCTCTTCCTCGCGATTCTCGGATACCAACCCCGTAGTACCTGCCCCTGATGCTTCGCCTGATCATTCAACTGCTCACTCTGTCACCTCACATGACACCATACCTATGATCCCTTCCCCTCACAATCAAGAGTCTCATCCGTCTACCTCCTCAAATCCACCTCTTCCATCCTCTCTTCCCATCTTCCAGTCTGATGAAGACATCATGGAAGCCATGACCC
The DNA here is from genome assembly GCA_034641835.2 of Pinus albicaulis. Lineage (NCBI taxonomy): Eukaryota > Viridiplantae > Streptophyta > Pinopsida > Pinales > Pinaceae > Pinus > Pinus albicaulis. The sequence goes on from JAXQQM020060933.1 coordinate 46,932, forward strand.
ACCCTGATTTTCCATGGGACGATATGCACCATCGCGCATATTTCCTCCCCCATCCATCCGATGACCAATATGCCCTCGAATCCAAAGACATCATTCCTAATAAAGTTGATTGGCTCAAAAACCCCCTCCCTGCACTTGACGCTTTTGAAGACGGAAATATGGATAATATCTCTCCCACCATCAAAATCTACATTTCTATCAAGCCAGGTATTGAAGAACATATCACCATGGGCGCCCAATGCACTCCGGAAGAAATTGAATCCTACACGAAACTCTTCAAAGAATTCCGTGATTTTTTCGCCTGGTCATACTCAGAAATGACCGGACTCGATCCTGCCATTGTCGAACATCACATCGACACATGGCCTGATGCCATTCCCATTAATCAAAAGTTGAGATCCATCCATCCTTCCCGACATGAAGCCATCAAAGCTGAAATCGACAAGCTTCGACAGGCTGGTTTCATTTACCCCATTGAATATACCACTTGGGTGTCTAACCCAGTTCCCGTCCTCAAAAAACAAGGCACCATTCTTGTTTGCACTGACTTTCGCGATCTGAACAAAGCATGTCCAAAAGACAACTTCCCCACACCATTTATTGACCAAATAATTGATGAGTGTGCGGGGCATGAGATACTCTCCTTTATGGATGGCTTCTCCGGATACAACCAAATTGTTATCCGTCGTGCTGATCAACTTAAAACTGCGTTCATTAGTCCATGGAGCACTTTCGCATACCGAGTCATGCCATTTGGCCTTAAAAACGCCTGTGCCACCTTTCAACGAGCCATGTATTATTTCTTCCATGACTTAACCCATATTATCCTTGCCTATTTAGACGACCTTACTGCATGTTCTAAACATCGGGCGCAACACCTTCATGACTTGTGTACCATTTTCCTCCGATGCCGCAAGTATAACATTCGCCTTAACCCTTTGAAATGTGTCTTCTGTATTACCGCCGGTCATCTCCTCAGCTTCATGGTGTCTAAAGATGAGATAACTCTTTACCCTTTGAAGGTTCAAGCCATTCTTGAACTTCCTCTGCCTCGTACCTTACGCCAGCTACAAATTCTCCAAGGTAAAGCTAATTTTCTTCGTCGATTCGTTCCTGACTACGCCACTACTGCACATGGCTTCCTTAGACTTATTTGATCTCACACCCCTTTTGTCTAGGATACATATGCTCAAGATTCTTTTGATGCCCTCAATCATGCCCTCACATCCGCTCCCTTGATCTGTCCCCCTGACTTTGACCGAGATTTCATTCTATACATCTCTGCTTCCACCTATTCGGTTGTTGGTGTCCTTATCCAAGAGGATGATAACGGTGCCGAACATGTGATCTATTATGTCAGTAAGAACCTTGCCGATCCACCTGTGTCCTACTCGCATGAAGAAAAATTAGCACTAGCTGTCGTGTTCTCGATCCAAAAATTGCGTCATTATATCCTCATGCGTTCCACCAAGGTGGTGACTTTTCTATTGAGTCGCCGAATCCTCAATGGGAAGTACGCCTGTTGGGTCGTTATTCTCCAAGAATTTGACCTTGAATTTTTCACCCCAAAAAGTAAGAAAGGTTTAATCCTAACTGAACTCATTTATGATTTGCCTACCCAGACGCAAGATACTCCAATTAATGACGCTCTCCCCGATGAACATTTGTTTGCCATCACCACCAATGATCCTTGGTACGGTGACATTCTTACTTACTTACGAACCCAAAAATTCACCCTTCACCTTGATCGTGATGCTCGATGACGTATCCGACACCAAGCCTCTCGCTACCTGCTAATTGGCGATGACCTTTATCATCGCGGCGTAGACACTGTCCTTCGTCGTTGCCTCACCCACGCTGAAGCTGAGCAAGTCCTAAATGGCTGTCATAGTGGCGCTTGTGGTGGCCACCTCTCCGGCCTCGCCACCGCCCAAAAAATCATGCGGGCTGGGTATTTTTGGCGTTCTCTCTTCATTTATTGCATTGAAGCAGTCAAACATTGTTCCAATTGCCAACATTTCGCCCCCAAGGCGCGAGCTCCTCCCGCTCCTCTCCATCCTGTTGTCACAGCCGGTCCTTTTTGTAAATGGGCCATTGACTTCATGGAATGTGAACCTCCATCTGCTGGTACCCACAAATATATCATCGTGGTGGTTGATTATTTTACTAAATGGGCCGAAGCTATGCCCACATTCAACAATACAGTAGCTACTGTAGTCCTCTTTTTCTTTAACCATGTCATTGCTTGATTCGGCGTTCCCAAATAATTAGTCTCAGACCATGGCCAACATTTTGAAGATCAGATCTGGCATGAGCTCTCCTCCCTATTAGGTTTTAAAAACCAATATTCATCTTCCTATTACCCCCAAGGTAATGGTCAAGTTGAAGCAGTCAAAAAAATTCTTAAGACTATGCTTCAACGAACGGTGAATAAGCACAAAACCAATTGGCATCTCATGCTCTTCCCAGCTTTATGGGCCTATCATACTTCTGTTAAAACCGCCACCGGTTTCACTCCTTTCCACCTTGTCTTTGGTGAGGAGGTTGTCTTACCAATCAAATGTGAAATCCCTTCCCTTCACCTGGCCGTAGAACTTCTTTCTGATACCCAACCTCTCGAACAACGACTTATCATGCTTGAGTGCGTCTCTGAAGACCGTCGCGTTGCATTGCAAACTCTCGAAGTGGCCAAAAAGTGCACCAAAGCTTAGTATGACCGAAAAGTACACCCTCGCACCTTTCATGAAGGTGACCTTGTTCTAATATACGACCAAGCCCATGATACCCTTGGTCATGGGAATTTCGACTCATTATGGCTAGGTCCTTATATCATCAGTAAAGATCTGGGGAAGGGAGCATATATTTTAGAGGAATTTGAAGGCCACCCCCTTCCTAATCCTCGCAATGCACTCTATCTTAAGAGATATTACCCTTAGCATTTCCCACTCGAAATGCATGTTTTATCTCCTTGTAGATAGCCCGTGTATGTTTTTTTTATCATTCACTACTTCACCAGGACACATGTTTCCCACGAAGTCTTTGTTTCCCTCTTCTCCATTTCAGATTTCCTCACTTACAAAACTTTTCCTTGGGGCACCGCTTGACCCCCATATTTATTCTTGTTCATGTCGATTTCCGTCATGAGATACCATTTTTTACTCATGTTTTTCGGGACCCCTTTGGCCCTTTCATCATTCCATCATCATCATCAGTGTCTACTTGGACGTCGCTCTACTATTTTCCCTCATGCCTTAGTTGGGGATCCCTTATTGCCTCACCTATGGCAGACCTACTTCTGTCAACATCATCTCATTTATTCCAGAAGCTCGGTCTAGGGGGAAGTCTACCATTGCTTTGAGCTCTTCCCAGCATGATTGTGATCTATACAATAGATGGTCTAGTGATGCAGCAGCAGTTATTGGTGATTCCCGAGAATGTGTGAGATGTCTCAACCCTCAAGAGGGGGTGGCCCTATAGGTAGCCCCCCACATGCCCGGATGACTTCATTTCCGCCCCTAATGCAGCTCCTCCCATTTGATGATATCAGCCTCCACCGCTTGCCACCCCTCTTCAATTTGCATGTATCAGTCAAATGTTGCGAGCCCTTCCCTGCGTGTAGGGGGAATTTGGGTGTATTTTTATCTCATGTACTACTATATTATTGTATAAGTCTTGACGATTATTCTAGGCATCGCATGTATGTGGGATCCATCATGTTATTTATCTAGCTCATGTTTCGGCCAGCACATGCTTCATTCTTGCGTTCCGTGGTTTTCCGGGCGCCTTGTTCTTTGTACTTATTGCGTTCTGTGGTTTTCCGGGTGCCTTATTCTTTGTACTTTGTCTCGGTGGGAATAAGTATGCCTCCCCTGCCACCTTTAGCACATGTACTGCTTCATAGAGACTTGTCACACATGTAAGTCTCGTCTCCTCAGGGTCTAGTCCTTTAACACATCAGACAACATTAAACTTCTCTCTCTCACTTCCCTTTAGATATCTAGTGATTAAGTTCTTACAATGTACTTGGGTCATACGATTTGCTCCTAACACTCGTACGTTGGGGGGCAATCTGTTACACCATTTTTTTGGTCATCTAACCTATTATTATTAGATGAACCCAAGTACACCATGTAAGATCAATTTTACCCTAAGTAAAATTTCTTTCACCATATAAAATAACTTATTCAGTCATATTTAACCCAAAACAAGGAAATTAATTAAATAAGTCCTTATTTATTTAATTATTTCCTAAGAACAAGCTATTTAAATAATTATTTAAATAATATTCTTAGTTAAATTTGACTAAATCATACATAAATAATTAAATAAACCATTATTTATTTAATTATGTTCCCATCATTCCCATAAAATGATAAATAAATCATTTATTTATTTATTATTTATAAATAAAGGAATTGACCCAAGTCAAGAATCCTTTTCCCTCCAACAAATATAATAAAATATTACTAAAAGGTTGTTATGAATATTTTATTAATTATTAGTTAGATATAGTTATATTAGGGTTTATTAACTGAAAGGGCATGATCAAAGATCATGCCTCTTCGCCAAGGGACACCTTGAGGCTATTTAAAGCCTAGGCGATCCCTCATTGTAATCATCTCATCTTTCATCATTAATAATAAATACTTATTCAAGTTTACCAGAGTTTTTACACTCCATTGGTATCGGAGCAATCGCTCTTCGGATCTGTGTGATCACCCAGGAATTACAGAATTCCAGAACTGCAATTTCAGATTGCAAATTTTTTTATTAAGTACAGAATTGCTGAAGAAATTTTGCATCTTTCTCCACTCACGTACACTCACAGCTTCCGCTCACCATTTCATTGCCCCATTGAAAACGCCAGCAGTTTGGAAACAACAACCAGAAATTCAGTAACATAAGAAATAAGTCATATCTGGAAAAATCAGTATATAATTCTTCAGTGGGCGTGTTCAAGATTTTCGGTGGACCATTCGGTTCTGACTGAGTTCATATTTTTTTTATTGTGACAACCATAAAATAGTCAACGCCATTACACTCAACGCCATTACACGCCATTACACTCCATTGGTACAGTGTGTAAAATCACCGATACAGCGTTTTAAAAAAATATGATACAAGCAACCGGCCAGTTAATTCGTGTAAAAAAAAATTAAACAGAGAATCGAAAACACTGTTATATGAACAGGGTATCGTTTTGAACCAGGGCAATCATTATTAATCGGGTTTCTTTTTTCTGAATGCTGAACGAATTATTTTTAATAAAAAAATCGGACGGCTTTGTAACTAAATATACAGCGTTTAAAAAAATCGGTAACAGTTGTAACGATATAGCGTTTAAACATACAGCGTGGATACATTACCACTGTTTAAAAAAAACTGCCGGTTTGTAAAAATAAAAAAAATCGATTTGAAACAGTGTAACGGGTTTTTGAAACGGTGTGTTGATTTGAAGAACCGGTCAAACAGCTGAGCCAGTCAAACAGCCAGCCGTGGCGAATATAATTCACGTGGAAGGATACACCATTTAAAAATGGGTGATACGTCTCGTTTTTTAAACAAACAGGCGCGGTGATTCGATATAAAACGACGTGTTTTTTTTTATGCGGAACGAGCACAGGTTAATGGTCAGGCAGACGGATAACAATTCGATTTGTTTAAAAAAAAAATTCTGAGCTGTGAAACGGCGTGCCTTTAAAACGGAACGACACGGTTTCCATTGGTATCGTTTTATCGGAACAAGCACAAGAAAGTCGTGCCTTTTCAACAGAACCGGCATAATTTTAAAAACGATTTTTTTTTAATTATATAAAATATATATTATATAGTTAAATTGATAATTATATATATGTATATATATTATAATTATATAATTCATTTATATATATAATTTTTACTTAATAATTATATATATAACAATTATATAATTAAATTATATATATTATATAATTTTTAATTAAAAATTATATATATATAATAATTATATAGTTAAAAAAAAAAATTTATTATTAATTAATTAATTAAATAAATATTAGTTAATTAATTAATTCAAAAAAAAAATTAATTAATTAATTTTAAAGAAAAAGAGGAAATTTGGCAGAACAATATCAGTATGTCTTTATCAATGATGACGATTGATCAGATAAAGAGGCAAATATGGTTAAAACAAATGGAGACTAAGGACAAGGAGAACAAAATATTGCAGAAATTTAATGCGATCATGAACAATATGACAGAACTCTACAGTAAGCTAAATGATAAAATAGATAAGTTAAGTCCGACACAGTCCCCAATATCTCCTAACAGGGAACAAAATCAACAAAACAATCCTGCAGATTCAGGGGACTAGGAAGAGCATCAGGAAAAAACTGATTCTCCACATCCCCATGAAGATACAGATGTTTATAAACAACAAAATGTTCCATCCCCAGAATAGAACGAAACATGTGAAGCGACAAACACATCTGAAGCCACTAATATAACGACAGAAGCTGGTGATGAAGCATATATGGTTGTTAAGAATGAAGCATGTGATGATGAGGAGAAGTTACATCAGACAATAATTGTTGGTAACTTACCTCTAAATCTAAAAAGGAATCACAAAAAATCACCAAAAGAACAAGGGATAGCTGGGAAATATGAAAAAGTATTCCAAGATCTACCCATAAAAGTGCCTTCCGATAAGGAAATCAAACGTCCAATAGAAGTCAAGACAGTATCCAACTCTATCGATATCAGATCTTTTCACTATCCACATCACCAACAGATGGAGCTCGAGAAGATGCTTCCCGATCTTTTTAAAATGTGGGACGCAAGAGCTCATCGCTTGAGAAAAGTAGAGATTCGTCAACATTGTCCATCATTACGTATGCTTTGAGGACAAAGCATCTTAAGAGAGGGGCAATGTTATGAATATTTTATTAATTATTAGTTAGATATAGTTATATTAGGGTTTATTAACTGAAAGGGCATGATCAAAGATCATGCCTCTTCGCCAAGGGACACCTTGAGGCTATTTAAATCCTAGGCGATCCCTCATTGTAATCATCTCATCTTTCATCATTAATAATAAATACTTATTCAAGTTTACCAGAGTTTTTACACTCCAAAGGTGCTTCTAGAATTCGATTAATAATATTTTATTCATGCACCGAGTTCTAGACTGCCCCAATATTTTGTTATAAATAGGGGGGTTTTCCCCATTCATTAACCACCTTCATTGAATTAGATCACACTAGATCTACTCTTGGTCACCATCTTCCATTTTTTCTTTATGAGCTCCCATTGAGTTCTATGTTTTCTTTTCCACATCCATAAGAGAGAGAAATGTTAGATCTGAAACACTGAGGACTTCCAAGAACCCATCCCACTGAGGAGAATCGGAAAACACCTTTTTTGTTTTCCTCATAGGTGCCCCATTCTTTAATATAATACAAAATTCTTTCATATACATTCTTCTTGTCTTGTTCATTAGATCTATGGAGCCATGTTATTTCTTATCTTCTTAATATATTTTATGCTTAGATCTGAATTTGTGCAGCAATCTTAAAGGTATTTTGCAGCCATAATTGATCTTAGGTCTATTTGTTATACAGAGCTAAAGTTATATTTTACAATGAAATATTCATCCTAACAGTGAGCTTATTGAGCTCCCTATAATCCAGACACATGTGCCATGATCCATCCTTATTGTGTACCAATACTACAGGAGCAGAGAAAGAACTTTGACTAGGTTGAGTTATACCTGCTTCTAACATTTCTGCAATGGTACATTCAAATTCACTCTTTTGGACATAAGGATATCTATAAGGCCTGACGTTTGGAGGGACACTTCCTGGAATCAAATGAATAGCATGATCATGATCATGAATAGGTGGGAGTCCTTTGGGAGTTTCAAACACCTTGGAATGATTGTCCAAGACTTGTTGGAGATCTGCAAAAATAGATGATTTTGATGTTGGAACTTCTAGTGAGCATAATTGTCCAATTAAGCCTCATTTTTATTTCTTTAGAAGATTTTTTATGAAATTAGGGCTTATTATCTTTCCTGGATTCCCTGAAATACCCCATAATTCGACTTCCTTTCCTTCTGAAAAAAATTTCAAGAAAAATTCTTGAAAATTAAAAGCTATCGTCCCCAAAGATTGTAACCATTGTACTCCTAGTACAACATCAGCACCTCCCATAGGAATGGAAAGCATTGGAACACAAGGTTATTCTGCTGGGGCCCTCCATTTGCAACCATCAATTGACATTCTGGTGCTGGGTATAGGAAACAATTTAATTCCTTGGCTACCTTACAATGAATAAAATTATGGGTGCTACCTGAATCAATCAACACTATTACCTTTTCTTCTTGATTTGTCCTGCTATCTTGAGAGTTTGAGGAGTGGTAATTCCTGCCAGTGCATTACACGATATGGTCGGATTCATTTCTTCCTCTTCTAGGGCTGGTTCCTGGTGTATATCCTCTTCTTGTTCATTTTCCTCTTCCTCTTCACAATCTATGTAAAATAATTTCTTCTCAGCACACTTATGACCTTTAGTGTATTTGCTATCACAACTGTAGCAAAGCCCTTTTGCTCTTTTTTCTTCCAATTTTTGTAGTGTCAACCTTGTAGGTTGTGGAAATCTAGGAGTAGCAACACTTCCCTCTTTATAGAAGTGAGTGGTAGGCTTCCTTGTCGCCATAATTTTACATTCAATTTTTCTTGCCAACCTCAATGCCTTCTCCAATGAATTAGGTTCCAAAACATGAACTTCATGTTGGATGTTATCCTTTAAAGTACCTATGAAGAGATCAATCCTGTGTTCCTCTGGAATATCAGTTACCCTTATATTCAATTTTTGGAAGTCCTCAATGTGCTCCCCCACTAAACCCTTTTGTTTGAGGTTTATCAATTGGCTAAAGAAGGTGTTGCTCTTTGTATCTTCATAATGTGCTCTCATTTCCTTCATAAAAATTGACCAAGTGACAATTTTTTTATGGGAGCAAAGCCATCGATACCATACAAATGTATTTTGTTCGAAATTTAAAGTTGCAATGCATACCTTTTGTTTGTTTTCACATTATGGAGATCAAAATTTTGCTCCATTTGTAGTATCCATGTCACAGGATCCTTTCCATCAAACTTCCTCATATCCATTTTTGGAATATGGTGGTTCTTCCCACTAACATTAGAGTTTATGAAGTGACTATTAACATTTATTTTTTCTCATCATGAGTTTCCTCTACAATATTTTCACCATTAGGAAACATTTCTTGTATCAACTTTGTCAAACCTTCCATTTCTGCTTTAAGATCATTCTTCATGTTTTCCATGTTGTCATTCATTTTTTCATAGATCTTAGTTTCCATGTCATCCATCTTAGATTCCATGCCATCTATCTTAGATTCCACACCTTTCTTCAAACCATCCATCTTCTCTTCCACACATTTCTTCAAAACATCCATTTCAATTTTTGTTTCTCTTTGCGAGAGTGAAATTTGGTGCACTTTCTCTTGTAATTTTAATAGATCATGTTGCAATTCTTAATCTTCATGAGTCATAGTAGATCCTTCTGAAGGCTTAATGGGTGTTGAATTATTTTTATGGGGAGTTTTTTTTTTTAACCCAATATTGATATATATTCTACAATATGCCCTTGGAATCAATTCAAATTGATTCTTTAAACAAGACTTATGAAATTCGTAAAAAAAATACACACCTTTTTCTTGATTTTGAGGAGCTCGATATTGAAATTTGATTATATTTGTGATTGTGACTCTTCAATATCTGAAATTGGCTACTGAGCTAGCCTTATGAATTATCTTTCTAATGCCATAGGTCTAACTTGATTTGGATTCTCCAAGGAAAATTTATGTCCAATCTCCCACAATGACCTAATTATGGACTAGTTTAGTAGAGAGAACTTGTACGACTTTCCACATGTCACTGTTTCATCTTTTAGATTTGAAATTGATAGCAAAGAAACTACAGTCTGTGTACTTGCAACCAATTTTTACGGCACTCCACTTTGATGCTCAGAGAGAGAGTTATGAAGATTTTCCCACGATCACCTCTTTGAGATGAAATTAATGAGCCTGAAAAAGCACTACCTTCCATAGATCATATCTCTGAAATTTTTCAACAAGTTTCCTTAAGATTTCAACTTTGCGCCCTAAAAATTTCAGATTTTGAACCTTCGTAGAAAAAATGTTATAGCGCAAATGCCACGATGACCTGCTAGATTAAATTGAGGAGCCTACAAAAAGACCTAAATTCCACTGATCATATCTCTGAAAATATTGTGAACCCATCTCATAAATGTTTTGAAGATGTTCCTCAGGATTTCATCTTTTCACCCTAAAACTTTCAGTTTCTGAAACTTCGTAGAAAAAAATTATAGCAAAAATGCCCCAATGACCTTTTTGGAGCAGCGAAACCCTAGAATCCAAAGCTTTGATACCCAATGTTGTGAAACCAGCTCCAAAAATAGAATGAAAGAGATATCAATGCCTTATAAATAAGCGACTTCGAGGGGGAAACCTCAAATACATTACATGAATCGACAATTTTTAGATGATACAAATTACAAAACCTCCTTTCTATATATAGGAGTCCATGGGGCCGTAATGTAATCCTAGTGGGGCCACAATGTAATCATAGCTGACCTAACAATAATAATTTAAGGAAACAATAATAAAAATATGGGGGTTACGGGGTACAATAATAACAATAAGGGGATTACACTAACAACAATAAGGGACTATACTAGTAATATAGGGAACTAACAAAAAGTGTATCAGGTGAATAAGCAGAGTCAAAGAGTATCCAAGAATATAACAGTCAACTAAATTTTTACTGTTGTAATTCTTCATTTTACAGCAGTAGAGTAACAAATGGATAGCATAAAAGAGCATCATAATTGAAACACAGGTTGAAGAGTGTTTTCCAAGCTATCTTCTAAAAATATATTTTTCAAAGTGCCATCAAGTATCTACAACAAAGCATCAAATCAATTTTGAGAAGATCAATTAGTCCTATTTTTTCTTGATAAGAGAATAGCTTGCCAGTTTGTTTTGCAGTTGTCCCTCTTTTTTATGTAATAATATTTATTTTCTCCTAGAGATATTCCTACATGTTTCTCAGATATTTTGTAATAATTTTGTATAAATGCTTCAATTTATGAACTGTTTAGTGTGGAATAAAATTTGTCAAGACTACTATAGACATTTTTGCTGAATACATTGGGAGTTTGTGTGAGTCGATTTGTAGAGCAACAGACTGCAACTAAGTCAAATAGACATCATAACTCAGGATTCTTGTGCTGATCAGATAAGTCAAGTATTTTCCTATTTTCATTGTTTATCTTTCTAAAGTTACATACATACATTTACATGTTTTCTGTCTTAAATGATTGACTAGGAAAGATTATACAGGATTACTGTAAAAAGCTCCCTATTTTTTACTAGTTATTCATTGATATGTTCTCTATTGATATCTGGACTTAGGAATCCTTAACTACTCTTAGTCCCTTTTGACCCCTTTCTTTCATCTTATTTTCTTTAACTTAAGGATCCTTCATTTCCCTTTTGTTCAGATCTTACCATTTCATCAAAAAGCCTATTTCCAAACCCTTTGAAGGTCATCTACCCTGCCCTTAGTACATTTTCTCTTTTAACCTTATTTCCTAGCTCTGCCTGCCAAGAAATTGACTCCATAGCCCAATGTTTTGGTAGATCCCTCTGTGGTTTACCTTGAAGTACCTTTTATTCCCACGAAACATTCAAAATAAACCAATTTTTCAATCATAACTAGCCTAAAATCTTAGAACAAAATGAAGCTGAATCTTAAGGAGAGATCCCTCTCCGGAATTTAGGAAGGCTAGATCCTGAATTTAAAAAGTAGGTTCTTGGTTACCCCTAGTTTTCTTCAACTATAAATCCTCATCCCACAACATGAGAATTACTAGGGTGGTAAAATACTTCAAGCCCATCAAAATTCATAGTCTCAGATTTCTTTATGACAGTTCACCTGCAGTTGTACTAGATTCTGCTCCACTTCCACAACAACAACAAAAGATTGTAAAATGCCAACATTGTGATTGATTTGGCCATATGAAAGATCATTTTTTTGATCTTCATCCATGCAAGCACTATGGTTGGCACACCCATTCTTCACACAAATGCTTCAGATACAGGCCTCCTACAAGAACAAATATTCATCGTGAATGGATCGCTTCTTGGCAATGGGCATCAGCAACCAAGAAGATGTTGAAGTCACATGTTAGAAATTGTTCCAAAATATTGAACAAACTTGCAGTTGAGTTTTCTCCATCATCTCACCTTGTACCCAACACGGGGGGAAATCGTGGTCATGTACAAGCTTCGATGCCAGATCAAGCGAGGTCTGTCATTCCATATTCAGAGTTGTCGCTAGAGACAGAACAGTTCAAGTGAACCTGAGCCACAATTTGTCATTCTAGATTCAGAGTTGTAGCCAGAGACATGGATGCCCATGAGAATTCCCTTGGTTGATGGACAACCTTAAACCATCCATGTGAGGTTGATATTCTTCCTCTTTTAGAACACTTCCTCTAGTAGAAGACTTCAGCTTCTTGCTAGTTTTGGTTGAGTTGTAGAAAATGCATGAAGAATTCTAGTGTTGGTGGTCATCCTTAAACCATCACAGGTTGTAGAATTCACTTCTTTTAGGTTGAAGGTATCCCTTTTCAAATATGAGGGACAATTCCTCTAGCACAAGCCCTTAGCTTCTTGCCAGTTTTGGAAGAGTTCTGGGAACTGCAATAAGCATTGTGTTCTAGTGTTGGTGGTCATCCTTAAACCACCTCTTTATGATAACATTTCAAAGAGCTGATTCAGCCTTAGTGCTGACATGCATACTTTGCAAATTTGTATTACAACTCTCTTCTTGGACTCACACATACCCCTTCGGATTAAGGGGGGGAATGTTGAACACTTAATAATCTATTGGTAGGTGTGGAAGGCGAAGAGTCACGAAGGAGTCCAAGTGACCTTGGAAGATGAATCCAAGGGTCACACCATTGTATTATAAATGTACATCTATGTGTAATAAATATGTAACAAATGCCTATCTTTCTATTTGTGTGTTTATCTTTCTTCCTACACCATGTGTGTGTTTAACAACATTTTTGGGATATTATTTATGAAAATAATGAAAAATAGGAGAAAATGAAGGTGAAAGGTCACATGTTGCATATGAGGAGGAAATTGAAGGAAAATAATGCAAAATGAAGAAAATAGAGGCCTCATTGAAAAAAATTAGAAGAAATTTCAACCTAAAAGTGGCCTCCTCAGGAAAAATCATAAAATAATAATTAAAATAATAAAATAAGAGTTATGCATTTTGGAGGGAAAATAATGAAACTAACTTCTGAATTGTATTTTTTGCTTATCTTCTTAAATTTTTACTCAAATTTCAAGTGTAGACATTCAGTGGATGTAGAATTAAATTCGCATCCAACAAGTACCCATTATGCATACTTTTGAGAAAATCCACATTGATAAAAATTGTACATACACTAAAAAAGCGTGTTGAACACATTTATTTAATGTATCTGCAATTTTTATCAATTTGGGTCTTCTCAAAAGTATGCATAATGTATACTCGTTGGATGTGAAATTTAATTATGCATCCAACTAGTGTCTACACTTTAAATTTGAGTAAACCTATAAGGAGATAAGCCAAAAATACACTTGAAAAGAAATTATTTTTTCTTTTTTTTCCTTCCAAAATATTTACATGCACCTCTTTTTAAATTTAAAGGATTTTAATTAGTTTACACATTATGACATGGAAATTACGTGAAATTTTCATGGGCACTTTTACACTAAAATTTCCTCTAATGAGGCTTCTGAGGATTAGTTGAAAATATTTTGCTCACATTTTTACAGTTATCTCATTATTCTCTCTCTCTCTCTCTCTCTCTCTCTCTCTCTCTCTCTCTCTTAGACACTTAGAGTTTTCTTGTTGTACTTCGGTGTTGCAGAAAGAAAGAAAAAACAAACAAGGAAGAGTAGGATCAAGCCAGAGCGACATTTTGGCCATCGAAAATTGGAAAAAATGTGGTAGTGGTTTATGTCTATAGATTATAATATCATTAACAATGTCTCTCCCCCTATAGTCCTACCTCAATACAAAGAGTTCCTTAGGCTTAGAAATAATACTAGGGTAGGTGAGTGGTACCTATTTAAAAATTATATTGAAATGATAGTGTATGGGTCTGAACTACCTCCGTATCAATTACTAGTGTTTATGTATATTCACGTTTTTTTCCTTATAGTTTATCAAGAAAAGCTTAAATATTGAACAAATCGATTTTGTGACTACTAGGAAAGGTTATATTCTCAATCTTGGAAGAATTGTGGGCCCTTTCGTTATGAATACCAAACAAGCCTTCCAATAGTTTGAAGATATGTTAAAGGAATTAAACTCTAAAATACAAGTGGTTTGGCACTATGATCCTCACGGTATTGCATTTAAAGGGAGGAGAGAAATTAATGCTTCTACTTATGAACATTAATATAAACCTAACTTGTAGTGTAAATGTAATTTAGACTCTTTTCCTATTAGTACATAAATGGAGGTGAAGACACCAAGCACAAAATAGAATTCCCAGAGAAGGAGTGTTAATGATATTGGACACATGATGATGGAGGATGGACCATCAACTAAAAATTCCAAACTATAGGAAAAAAATGATGAAGATATTTACATAAAAATGACTAAGGGAAATATGGACCAGCTAGGTTTGCAAGTACTCGTAGAAGACCCTCAACAAGTTGCCACCTCCATATCAACTGAGGTAGTAATCCTTGGCTCATTAGGAAGCACATCAGCATTAGGCCCTAAATGGGAGGAAGAGAATACGATAGAGGAGAGGAACAAGAAGTTTAGGTATGAAATGCTATCACTACTAGCTTATCATTCAGTCCCATATGAAGCTAGTATTTTGGCTAGCATGGACCTAGAAAGAAACTAAATGAAATTTTCATTATATCATCCTTCAGTGTAGTTCATTTCATGTATACTGCAATTTAGGATAGTTGAATTCTCATCGGACATGTATATTGTTCCCTTATAAGATAGGATCAATGTGCATAGGAAATTAGGGGAGATGATATACAACAAATTGAGCAAATGGGCCTTAAATATTAGCAAGCCCAAGAAATTATTGGAGAAATTTTCCACCAAAATAAAATAGGAGAAAGCTCAATCAAGATGCCTTCATTTTCAAAATAAGGGCGCCAACAAGTTGATTTCAAAAATTGAGGTAAACCAAAATGAAGAAGCTATTGTAAATGCCATCATATAAGGCTCTCATTGATTTGTAGCTATGTAAGAGAAATATCAAGAAAATACAAATTGCCATGTACAATACCAAGTTCCTGCTCTCAAACAAGAAGAAATAACTCAAGAAAACTAGGGGAGGCTTGCTGCTAGTGAACAATAAATTTCATGTTGTAAATGATGAAACTAAAGAGCCGATGAACAAATTGAAAGGTATTATGTCTCTCATCCAAGCTAGAAACAAAATATTATATGGTATTATTTCTGAGGTGAATAACATATTGGATCATATGAATTTAGTTTCAGAACAAAGAGATATAGTCAATAACATTGAATTTTTCATCCTATCACCCACGAATCATGATGCTAAAACTGCCAGGATTGCAGAAAATTTCATTAGGTACCTCAATGAAAAATCTGCCAATGAACGAGGAGCCATGGATATCATAGACATCACATGGGAGTTGGACATTGGATAAGCCAATGCTCCTTGTGTGTTTCAGGACATGTGCTTAAACTTCTCTCATGGATCCATTAACACTGGTGATGCATCTGTTTACTAACACCTGTAGGTTTTGTTCTAACGAAAATCATGATTTCCAGCAAGTGGTACCATATCCAAAGGTCTTGAGTTCAAATTACACCCGACTCGTGCTAGGGGGGAAGATTGCTAGATATTGGATAAAACAACACTCCCCGTATGTTTCGTGACATGTGCTTAATTTTATCTCCTGGATCTGTTAACTTTGGCGATGTGTTTATTTACTAACACCTACGAGTTTTTCTCTAATGAAAATCATGGTTTCAAACAATGGGAAATTATTTATATTACCAAAATGATCTAGAGAGAAGCACCGTGGGCTAGACATGAGGAATGTTTGAATCATTTAACAAAGTTCATAGCTGCATTTAATTCCAAATTTGATCAAAGAACTAGGGCAATGTTTCCTAGTTGTTAGGGTGTTCAAAGGAACCCAATTCCATGTGAACAATATGAAAATATGTCATTTGCATCCAAAATAAATGTGGGTTATTCACATGAAAATACTGCAAATCTCAAGGATAGAACTATAATAATTATTTTCAAAGGGATTTTCAACTTCTTTGGCTAGTAAAAACCTTGATCGCTACCAAAACTAATTACATTGAGCTTAAAAATTTGACAATATCCTAAAACACTCTAATTCACACTCCTTCCCTAGATCCAAAATTATGCTAGAAATGTGACCAATTTGTTAATCCACCAAAAATACAGATACTGGAGCCTAGGTCCACCTCATGAGATCAAATAAGCTAGAAGTGAAACTAACACTGTCCTCCCACATTTACCCAAGTAACTGGATAATGGAGGTAGACATGTGACTAAGAGTTACTATTATATGACTCAACTCCCTATGTGTATGTTAAGGAAGTGGAATCTATGAAACACAACAAAAAAAACCTTGTGCACATGCTACATGACACTCAGGAGCCATCAAAAACTTTTAGGAGGATATACCCTGCATCAAACGACCTTTTAGTGAATCAATTCCACAGTCGCTTCCATGACATGGGTAAGAGTGCGACTAGAAATATCAAGTCGCTCGCATAACATGGGCATGCCTGCGAGTGGGGAATTTTCGAGGTAGTTTTGTGTATGACAGCCTAATTTATGTGCCACATTTTTAGGCCCAGGGATCAGGTGACTTCCCAAATCTCAATGAAACTTCGGCAAATGAATTATAACAATGGAATAATGATTTAAATGCAATCACTTGAACAAGGACTTGATTGGACCCCTACGAGCCATGACAGGAATTTCGTCAAACATATTTCAAATATTAAATCTACAGGTTTCAACAATAGATCTGAGGGGTCTCATACTTACAATAATCATCAAGAAATATTGATGCTTTCTCACATTAGTTGCATTATCATCTGTTAGATCATTCATTCACTATTGTTTCACATAATAACAAAACATGATGAGATCCATACATCATTGATGTCCTAAAGCATGCTTATAAACATAAATTAACCAAATATATATCAATGAGAAAGAGACCATTAAAGACACATAACATAAAGTACCTTTACCCATGAAAATACCAAGGGAAAAATACGTCTCATTAACATATAAAAATCCAAGCATGTCACAGACTTCCACCTACCACCCAACCATAGAATAGGTTGGACAAAATCTTTCTTTCAGCCAGTCACCCTCGTGCCATATTCCAAGCATGAATGAGTGATCTCATCAAACACATCAAGAAAAACCAAACCAGGGATTCCATAATCTGGCCACCTTAACCATAAAATGGTGATTCCACCTCACGATCAGACATCACTAACCATCACCAGATCAGTCTCTACCCAAGTTGTCTACAGCTCTAAAGTGTTTGCTCCAAACATGGCTCTAGGAATAGAACCTCAACCCACAACAGCTACTGGGGTCCAGAGAATTTTTCCAACCAAGGCACCACGACTAGCAACTCAACCCACCATGGGCTCTAGATATTTTTTCCAATTATGTCTCGAGGACTAGTAACAAAAACCAAGTTGTTTAAGCGCTCTGTAGTGTTCACCCAGCTAAGGCTCCAAGAACAAATAACCCAACCCATAACCAAAGGAACATGATAACCAACCAAAATCATAAGGAAATAAATCCACAACACCATGGTTACGAGGAAATGGAAAGGCTAGGAAAAACCACTATCAGTCTAAGAAATATTCCATGCCAATGAGAGATCAACCAAGAAACCCCATGCATGTACCATGCATGCCGAAAAAAGCAAGGAAAATATACATGTAACTTGATACGTGCAAAGAAATCTGCTTATAGTCATTGTTCTCGATGTCCTCTTGTGCTTTCATTCCTTTCCTTTTCCTTATTTCTCCAAATCCCACGTATGCTACACTCCTCTAAGAGTGCTCCAAGAAATTATAACTGTCCAAAATTATGAGAAAGAGAATAAAAGATATCTTCACCATAGAACTCACAAAATTTTAGAGGAAAGTCTTGCAAACTAATACTCAGAAGCCTTTTTATCAATGACGCCTCTATTTTCTTCATTTTACATTATTTTCCTTCATTTTCCTCCTCACATGAAACTTGTGACATTTCACACTAGTTTTCTCCTATTTTCCTTTATTTTCATAAATAAAATGACAATTAATGCCTCATGCCTTTCTAAAGCCTTTTTCATTGCCTTTGCCAATTTCCTTAGCCATAATAAACCAAATGAACACCTGCTAGGATGTTTTTCCCTAAATTCAGCTTGGAGTATGTGTCCCATGATGTTGGTCTTATAGTTTTTTACATGGATTTGTAACCATGGCTCTTATAGAACCCTCCCCCTTGGGACAATACCACCCTCAGTGTTCAATGGCACCTAGAACCAACAAGACTATTGAAAGGAAAATACACTAACCATGGAGATTTCTAACATAGCTCATTGCATTATTTACAATAACCATTTTTGAAAACATGCAAGCATACCACTTGCTAGAGCTTTATAACAAAATTCATTACGGTATTTACAATAACAACCATATATACAACCATACTGTCTATGGAGCTTTATAAACTAAACTTGATACAATATTTACAATAATATAGACATATGCACATTTTCTTAACCAACAAATAAAATGATACAATGTCTGTATCAACAGTAAGAAATCCAAAGTCTCACAACTACACCCTAAAATAAATACCAAGGTTTACCTCCTTCTTAAGAAGTCCATAATCCACTGAAAAAGTAAAAGTTGTATCCAATGTCTAGCGCTACAATCCCGTGCCACCTTTCCTCTCAGTGAACAGTTACCAGATCATTGTTCGATGGCACACTCCCAATGTGCATTAGCTTTCATCTTGCAATGTTAATGACCAAAATAAATCCATCCTCGACCTTCCCTTATATGCTACATGGTCCCTCAAGAAATCAGGTCACCCCTTCCGTGCAGTCACACACCTTCCATGTTTCGCGAGCATACCCTTCTCTGGTACACAGTCCCATGGGTGACCCCCCCCTTGGAAAGGTTTCCTCTCATCGAATGTCTAAAAACCAAGCCATATAACTACCTAAAAACCATCATATTTTTCATAGCATGGTCATGGAAATCAATGGATAATATTGGGCACCATTTTCCCATAATGGCACTACTCGTCAAAAGATTTACTAGTATATTGTTGCTTGTTCTATTTTTTTTCATTGACGCTGCGAATTCTCATAGTTGGTTTCAAACATACCAAACTGGGCATTACATGCTTTATAATACCAAGAACATAATTTCCATATGATTCAAAATAAATTCAGATAAATTCAAATCATACCTCATCGACATCTCATCAAAAAGGTACACCTACAATTATGTTAACTTCCTGTCACAATTCAAACTATTTTTTTACCAAATCATCATGTGTAAACATATCACATCTTCTTAAATCAAAACAAAACCATCATAGATTAAAATAATGAATCACAAGAAATCATCATCACCCATAATCATAAATCACATGTAACCATCATAATTCAGAATCATAGATCATGTGCATAGTAAACCTACAATAAAATACCGATACTTATCCTTCATCGATCCTTATTTCTTCCTTTGTCCTTTTTTACACACACCGAATCAGTTGCCACACCCAGAAACACCCAATTCCTCTGCGTCTCTTTAATCATGTACACATACAAAAAATATGCATCACACACATACAACCACACATGACATAAAACACCATAAAATACATGCATCTACGCCTAACACACAACACATACACCTACACCTAGTGTTTGATGCAACACAATACATACACCTACGTCCAGTGTACAACACAACACATACGCTTATCACAACACCATGACTACATATTCAACATATCTATTACGGTATGTGCACAATACAAGATGTAAAAAATGCACATAATACCAAATGTGCACAACACAACATGTACGACATGCACACAATACCAGATGTAAAATAATTTTTGGAGCATGTAGACAATACCATATGTATATGGCACCGGCTGCACAACATGTACAGAATACCACCTGTACACGACACCACCACACAATGCCACATGCACACCACACCACCTGCACAATGTGTACACAACAAAACATGTAAACATCATCATATGAAAGACATGTACACAACGCCACCTACACACAACACCACTTTTACAACATGTAGACAACAAAACATTCACATAACACCACATGTACAATCATGCACACAACACCATATGTACATAGCACCACAAGTACAACATGTACTCAACACCATGTGTACAAAGAACTTCATATACAAAATTTACATAACACTATATGTAGATAAAACCACATATCCAAAATGCGCACACCACCATATGCACACAACACCGTATATCCAACATGCGCATGATATGATATGTACACAACAATGCATATCCAATGTGTACAGAGAACCATCTATATTGAGCACTACAGATGCAATATACACACAAAAAATACATACAGAACACCATATACACACATTTGTTAGGTGTGGATCCTGATTATCATCCTGATTTAGATTTTTTTGTTTCACTCGAATGTATACCCTAGGAGGACTGTACACCCCTCCACACGGGGGGGGGGATTTCCTCCCACGAGGGTTCAAGGGCGTCCATCCCCCCGACTAGGGAGTCTAGGGGAAACACCTTCGAAGCTAAAAATATATGTAAAATCTCATTGTAAAATATTGTAATTTCGTAGTCAATCTGGGCCATTCATTAGGCGGATGATCTGATGGTAGAAGTTTTGTTTAATTTAGGGTTTTTTCCCCTAGAAGGAAACCCCTATATTGTATGAGGTAATTGTATTGAAACTATGTGTTGAGAGCGTATTCTGAGTGAGAAAGAGAAAGGGGGATTTTGTGAGAGAGTAGAGGATATTATAAAGGATCTTCTATAGGTTGTGTCTCTTCATTTTGTTGGATAATATAAAGGAATGACTGGGTGTTTCTCTATGGACGTAGCCCAAGTTGGGTGAACCACATATACATGTGTCTCTCTTGTTTTATATGTTTTCTATGTTTGTATTTCCGCATATTTTTGTGTTCCATTGCTCTATAATATATAATTTTATAACAACTGGTATCAGAGCCGAAGGTCTATTTGGCTGATAAACTTGCAGGAAAGAAAGGTTCCCAGTTCGAGTGGGAGTAATGGCGAAAGATGGTAAGTTTACAGTTGAGGAATTTAACGTCTAGAACTACCCACTATGGAATATGCAGATGGAAGATTATCTATATTAAAAATATTTGTACCTACCATTAGGTGGAAAAAAATAAGTTTTCGAGTATGAAAAACTAAGAATTGGGGATTCTCGATAGAAAGGAACTTGGAACAACACGACTGTGCCTAGAGGCATTGGTAGCCTTTAATATTTCAAAGGAAATGACAAAAAAGGGTTTAATGACGGCTTTGGCCAAACTATATAAAAAACCCTCGGCCTAAAGTAATGTATTTCTTATGAAACGTTTATTTAATATGAAAATTTTGGAAGGTGGATCTATTGTTGAACATTTAAATGAATTTTATAAGGTTACTAGTTAGTTAAGTTATATAGGGGTAAACTTTGATGATGAAGTCAGGGCTCTATTATTTTTATGCTCATTGGGAGAAAGATGAAATGGTTTAGTTATGTGACAGGAAAGAGCACAAGATACCATAGTAAATCAAGGAAACACATATCCAAGTACAGATCAGGGAAAGTGTGACAAAAATGCCAGAATAAAGGACACCTGAAGAAAGACTATAAATCTCGGAAGGGAAAAGAAGGAGGCACACTGCAAGAAAACAATCATGAAGCTAATGTGACATGTGATGTGTTGCAATATTATTTGATTTTTTCTTTATAAAAATTTATTCATGTATTCATGGTATATTTACTACCAATAGAAGAACTTTACTCTTTCCTCTGCAATAAAATAACTTTCACACACCTACTACTGAACAATCACCATACACACCTTCTTTCTTTTCGAAGGTATACACAAGTTCCTCTCTGTTTCTGATAGTTAGAGCCAGATAAAATGTATAAGAATACATGACAACAAGGTTGATACTCTGAATGGGGCTCCTATTCCAAATGGTGCAAGGCCTAATTCAGACTTCACATTAGGGAGACCCATTGGTTGACAAATTTCCGGCACCGTCAACACAGTGGTTTTTGATATTTTTTTATACACTATGATTTTCTTCACTCTTCTCTCTACTTCTCTGAAAAAATTTCACGTATCGCATAGAATCAAGGTATTCTGTGAAAATTATTCCTCTATCAAATCCTTTAATAGATTTAGCTTCACTTAGGTTGAAAGCATCCGAAGACTTCGCAAAAAAAAGAGCATGAGTCGTATTCTTGATAGTCACTTTTCTAATAGTAAATGGAAAATAAATAAATTATCTTATTTTTATGTTCAAATGTAGATAAAAAATGGCGATATTTCCTATATACTTCAACAAAAAAATACCTATCTAGAACAAAGGTTGGAAAAATCAATGGCCTATCTTCAAAACCGCAAATTTATATAACTGTATTAATTTCTCTTTCCCCATATTACCCCTTACGAAGTAAGAAAACCTCAACCTATATAGATATTCGAGAAGGCCCTAATCCTATTACCATGCAAAACACTTGCCTCACAAAAACGTCTTGAATTAAGCAAAAATTTTAAGAAGCTTCATGCTTACACAATATAGGATGCTAGAACTCCATTGGTTCCTCATGAAACTTGAATATAGGATTACAGGGAAACCCATCAAACACATGCATTGACATGAGAAGTGTTATCACATAAAAATATCATAAATAAACTATTTTTCTTGGGTAATCTATGTAACTTGACAACTAGTTCATTCGAAATGACATAATCCCAAACGATGAAAATACAATTATTTTTGTAAGTATCATAAAGCACATAAAAAAATTTGTTTTAGGAAAATTGATGTACCTTCAGTCCCTACTACACAAGAAAAGAGCCAACATAAATCCATAAATGGTTTTGTAAACAAAAAAAATATACAAGATAAATATCCAAAGGAACCTCAGAAGTTGCATAAATGAAGTCACACACAACGTAAATTTCATTCCCATTTTCCTCTACAAAACCATCTGTAGTGGAAAATTCTAAAATCTTGTTGGATTCTAATACTTGAATAGCAATATGAATGCATTAGGATTCAAAGAAAATTTTATCACTCCTAGTTTAATTTCCCTCTTTCTAAAGTCAAAATGATTTTCCCATAGATAAACAATTTCTCTGAAATCAAAGACTTTTCATGAAACCATCATTCGTTGATCCGGTACTCTAAATATTGTCACCTGTTTTCTCTTCCATTGACATATTCATGTCTCACTCATAATTTTTCGACCATTAAAATCTATCATCATTCTCAGCAACTGAGGTAACCTTATCACTTCAAATAACATATTTCCCTCACTTGCTACCCATTTTTTGTTTGTATGGGAAAAACATTTTTTAATGAATAATGTATTCAAATCTCATTTCACTTCACAATTCTCTATTTTCTTCAAAAACATTGACTTTTACTTTCACTCATGCTAAAAATGATCACGCACAATGCTATGAATAAATAGAAATTGAAGATAAAAAATCCAACTTTTACGGACAACAATAAGATTTTTTTTTGAAATTCCAAAAGAATCATATGAATTTACTTCACACTTTCCTCCTGCTTTAAGATCATTGATCTATGTTACATAAGCAATAAAAATTTACAATATGCAATAATAGATATTGTCTATCAAACTAGTAAGTTCGTCAAAATGGACAAAAATCACTATTTTTCTTTTATTGATTTAGTGAAACCCAACAACACAAGTGTTTGAATAATTTTTTGTAACAATGGAAATGGATTTAACATCATGAAAAATCTCATTAGAAAAATTTTCAATGCTCACAAAAATCATTACAAATCATTTTTTTTATTCCTTTTGTTTTTTTGTTTTGTTTCCTAAATAAAAAAATGATAACATGACTATTCACACCTAATTGAAACACAAGAACGTGAAAACTGACAAGTGTGACCTTGAATTACAAAAAATCAATGTTGTAATTTACGAACAACATACTCAAACTTCCCTCATTTTTATGGTCAATTTTGAATACCCATAAAGCTATCAATAATGTCGAAGTCTAACAAGACCGTAAATTTACATCGAAAACAATGGAAATTTTCACAGCATATTTAAATAATCAAGTATATTTTTTTTTAAATTTTGCTAACATTTCTCAAGGTTCATAATTTTCGGTGTGTCTGAAATTCTTGATAGTGTTTAATCCATATCATCCATAAAAAAAAAATATTCAAACACTCATAACATTGGATATATTCAAATTTTTTCACTCGATCACATAGAGGATTTTGTTATTCGGGTGGAATTGTATCCTTCGTAGAAAATAACATTAATAATAGCTACAAATAGTAAAGTGCACAAGGACATTCACAAATATATATTATTCCAACACATATTCAGGTACACTATACGACGAATCAACTTGACAATTGTTCTCACTACTTTGTAAAATTGAAGCAAATTTTATTTACGGATAACCTAAGACAACTATATCTCATAAAATTCAACACATTTATGATGCAGTGCAAACCTTATTCTACATAGATACAAAAATAATCTAATTACTAAAATTAAAAACTTGTAAAACTATCAAAAATAACCACAAAATAGTAAATTTACGTTATATGACGAATCAAATTAACAACTTCTCCCCATAACGTTATAAAATCAAACCACATTTGATTTACGAATAACTTGAAACAATCTTTTCTCATAGTATTTTAGAGAAAACTTGTAGAGTATTGTAGAGAAAACCAAATCTTGTAAAATATTACAGAGTATTATAGATAAAATCTTGGCAAACCAAAAACTTGTAGTATTTCCCACTGCAAATAGGAAACTGGAAAAGGTGAATCAACTTAGAAGATTATAGTATTGTACAACTTTTGTATCTTTTCACTACTACTATCATCCAAGCTCGAATTTAGAAAATCTTGGAAAATACTCCAAGAACTTGAGAAAAAATTACAAAAAAAAAATGCTACACACCCCATTGTCTTCTGTATCACAATAAATACCATTTTCCCCCTCACTATACTAGTTTTTCCAAATATTTGTAGTCTCCTTTCCCTAGAAATCCCCACCTACCACTATTTTGTGTCTAAAATACACTACAAAGATAAAATCGCCATCTAGATTTTTCATCGTTCGAATGTGTGTCGTGTGATTAATATAAAATAGAGTTATAGGTAAATACAAGTCATTTCTGCATTCAATTCACTGAATACACATTTTCTCGTGCATTCAAAAAACCACATAAGGAAAAAAACATCAAATATAGGAACACGATTCTCATACAGTTTCAACATAACACACATGCATGCTCGTGAAACTGCAAAGAAAATGCATTTATGCACAAAAAAAATTATGCACAACCACCTCTCGACTCAAAAATGACCTTCTATCAGTCATTGACATTTGAAACTAATATTAATAAATATGGATCCCAGATATCGTAGGAAGGAATAATTTGTTCTCTCGACAAGCTACCTAAGAAGAACACAATCCATTTTTTTCATAAATCTTTCAGTCTTTCATTGTATGCACTGGCACAACCTGCAAACTATATTAATAATAAAACTAATATCAAAACACATTATAATTAAAATATCCCTCTCCACTTCCCTCATTTCGCATAAATATTACACACGAATGTTTTCCTTGCATAACCTTTGCGAACACAAAATCATCTCCGCACAACTTAATCCACACAACTACTTCCACACTCAATAACACCCTTAGTGATTTACATTCAAAATTAATATTAATTAGTGATTATACATTATGAAATATGTCACTAAATAAGAATTAATAAATGGATTTGTATATTTATTATCTTAGTGAACTTTGGACAAAAATGTTACATAACATTTGCACACGCACAACAACCTCAACACAACTTCATCCACACAGTTTATTCAATACTAATTAATGCCTTTTGTTTAGTCGTTTACATTTGAAATCTGCACATGATACCTCCAAAAAACAAGCTTCATATAACCACATGCATACAACTACTTCCATAGTTGAAAAAAATCTTCCATAATAATAATTAAAGAAAACAAAGCCTTCCACAAATTTTTTACCTCAAAACAATTTTTCTTCACACAGATTGGAAACAAGGTATATTTAGCACGCCCAATGATGGAAAATACCTCGATTCTACCGCACATACTCCATCATCCACACAGTAAACGTACATTTTGAAGAACCACCCCATTGCTCACTAAGAAAAGGACCTTAGCTCTTGCGGACATACATTATACTCCACATAAGGAAACAGAATAATATTAATTAAACATTTGTTCAAACCCACGCCCCCCCCCCCCCGCTCCCCCCTTGAGGCCTATGCAAATAACTTACAACCACATGAGTTCTCACATCATTTAAGAGATCATTAACATCACAATTTCCTGCAACCACATCGGCAACTAGCTTTGTACAACCAACTTCGTACAACTACTTTCGCAGTTGCGAAAAATGTTCCTAAATAATAATTAAAAATCAAAATGATTTCACACATTCATTTTACTACACGAAACTTTTTCTTCACAGAGATTGAAAACACATTTTATTTAGCAACCTGTTTTATGCAAAATACCATGGTTCTCCTATGCATACTTAATCCTCCGCACAGTAAACATTTCGCACAACAAAACTATAACAATTATTGCATCATTCATTAATATCACAATGCTTAATATGCAAAGGACCCCAAATCTCTTGGATATACTTTATCCTCTGCAAAAGGAAACATAATAATATTAATTCAATAATTTTTTTAGTCCCTATGGGTCCTATGCAAACAACGTGCAATCACATCAATTCTTGTGCCTTTGAACATAGCACTAACACAAAAATGTCCTACAATTGCATCAATTATCACGTCATTGACCATAGCGCTAACATAATAGTGGAAATGTCGATGCACTCACCATCACAATGAAGACTCACTAAATTACTTTTATTTTAATTTAAATTGAATTGTGAGGCATTGAAAAAAAATGAAAATAAACTTTCCTCCACTAGGGGAATTATGCCCCATTAGAGCTTCCCTAGCCAATCATAAAATAGAAATAACATTTACTGAAAATTTTATTTTATTTATTTATTTATGCAAAAATAGAAGTATTAAGCATTTTCCAAAAACTTGGGTTAAAATTGAAAAAACACAGTGAAATAATACACACATAATTCAACTTTACTGCGAAGCTAATGCTATAGTCCCTCACGAAGTAGGGACTAATAAAAGGATATGATTAGATTTATTTTTAAATATTTTAAGTGATTGAGATTCCAATCAACCTAAATCATTATGAAATGGTTATATATACTTATGAAATGCTTATACATATTTATATTTTTGTAAATCATTGTAAGCAAGGAATGAGAAATTAAAATCCATATAAATTTATGATAACTAACTAAAAAATTACAATTTAAAAAACTAACATTTTCAATATTTTATTTGTTTAAAATTATATAATTTTATAACAATATAATTAATCATTAAAAAATAAAAACATTAATAATACATACTCAACATTAATAATATATACTCAATAGAAGAATAAAAATTGATAAAAAAAATAAACCTTAATTCACCCTCAAGGGACCCATGGAACTAAGTTATGACAAGTACGAAAATGTTCTTTCAATATTAAAAGTATATAGAAGCATTATTCTTTACTATTTCTGTTCTTGAGTATAGTAAACTGAAGGAAAACCATTATACTAAAATATGTTTAAACTCAAACTCATTTATATTCTAACAGTTATTTAAAATAATTGTAACTAGAAATACTTAGATATATTAAAAACTAATTCAAATAGTGAAAAAACATCAGTAGTGCCTCGGACAATTACATAAGAAAAAAGTCGCGCCTACGTTTGCATTTGTCTCCATAGAAATAGAACACACAAGGTAGTATTGAAGTCATAAATTCCTGCTATCATTACACATTTTGCTTTAATTTAGAAGCCCCCAGTCACATCACAAATAATGAAGGAAGTTGTAACCACAAATTGTAATCATATTCATTTTCTGGAAAGTATAGAAAGACAACTTGTAGGCCCAAGAATAGAAAAGTAACCAAAAGAAAAGAATGGAAAAGGGAGTGGGCTAACCATTTGATGGAATGGTCTTTAGGTTTTGCGCTCCTGACTACCGGCTCAAATCTCGTGGTGAACTCATCTCCGCCATGGAAAAGGGATGTTAACGTCCATTAACACGGGTATTGATTTGTCCCCATTTGGACGCTCCATCCCCATTTGAAACCCTGCATACGGAACCACACGAGCCACTCGACATGAGCCAGCTACCTTGTGTAGCCTGTTGAGGGCCGAAGTGACACTATTCGAATTGGCATTTCAAATTTGAACTATCCTCCGTAAATGGGAGTAATGGCTGCCTACCTACTAGAGCTCTGGAGTTACAACCCAAAACTGTCCACTCAACCATTTCAAATTTTTGCACATACAACTCCTACCTTATTCATTTCATTGACTCGCACCTTCCTCATTCCGTCGAGTCATTCTGTCGAGAGCAGTTCATCCCATCATTCCTGCATTCCATTGTGTAAGTTCGCTTTCTTTCTTGAAAACTCAGCTATATTTGTACGTCGCGAAGTCACAGGGACAGTGAGGACTAGCAGAATAACAAAGCCAAGAAATTGAGTTTGTTTTCATTTTTATTTTTTTCATACATTCTTTGGTATATTTTTCCATCTTTTTGATTTGACATAACTTATTGGCCATATCCACAAGGTCCTTACAACTATTGGAAAATTTTGTATTTGTTCCATAGCTATTGGAATGATTTTCGACATCTTCCTTTGTATATTATCCATAGCACTTCTTGCAGAGGGTTGAATAAGGATATTTGGACAAGGTACATAGGGTACAGTGTAGGTACTCCCTTCCCACCTCTTTTATTTCTAGTTTTGATGCTAAGTACTACACTAGATTTTATTCCCACTTCATTTTTTATTTCTAGTTTTTAATGAGCTTTCTTTGCTTCTTTGTGCTTCCAATTTTAGGGACCAATTTAACCAGGGAGTAAGCTAACCATTCATGGACAAGGAGAAGTAGCAGGAGAAATAGGAAAGGTAAGTAAATTTCCCATTTACTGTGCTTTTCCTCCTTTTCAACAACGAGTTTCCACCACTGTAACATTGTTTTTCCGCAACTGCTCTAAATTATATTTTATTTATATTAAAAAAATTGGAAACTTCATTTTTTATTTATTTCATAGGGAGAGAAGCAACTTTCTATTGCAGTAGCAGAAACAACGACTTTCCGCCACTGTAAATTCTAATTTTGAGCAGTGGTGGTAACTCGTTGTTGCAGTAGCGGCGACAATGAGTTTTCGCCACTATAACAGTGTGTTGCCACAACTGCAATTAATTAAATTTTTATTTATATTAACAAAATTGAAAACTTAATTTTTTATTTATTTCGTAGGGAGAGCAGCAAATCACTATTGCAGTAGCGGCAACAACGAGTTTCCGCCACTGCAAATTTTAATTTTTAGCAGTGGTGGAAACTCACTTTTGTAGTGGCAGCAACTCATTGTTGCAGTGCCGAAAACTCGTTGTTGCAGCAGCGGCAACATCGAGTTGATGCTACTGCAACAGAGTTATCACTATTGCATTTTAACATTGTAACAATATTAAATTAAATTATTTTCCTGTTTTGTAGATGGTTGCAAAATGGGTCCTGGAAATCCAGATATGGTGCCACCCAAACCCAGGGCATGTACAAACAGGGTTCGTGCTTCATAATGAAGCCCTTAGCCAAGTTTACCAAAATAGTAGAGAATTACCTGGGATTACAAAAAACAATGAAGCATACTACCATGCTTTGATCGAGGGCATCACAACTGCATGGAGTAATGGTGCATGTGACATTGTCGCTTACACAGACTTTGAATTAATCACCAACCAGATAAATGGTACCTACCAAGTCAGAAGACCTAATGTGAAACCCCTTCACCAGCAGGCAAGATCCATTGTTTCACAGTTCCACCATTTTAAGATTATGTACAAATATAATGTCCAAAGGGTGTGTGATTCGATAATTGGTGGAGCTAGCATGTGCTCCACCAATTATTATTGATATTCATTGATATAGATGGGCTATTAATGAATGGATTGTTGTTATGATTGCGATTGTGGTTATTATGGCGGGAGTCATATGATTGTGTTCATATTTCTTGAGATAGGCTGGAGCAACCTAATGTGCATCATTTTTGTATGAGCTATTTTTCATAGATGGCCTCACTCTATTTTTTGGTGTTATATCTCAACGCACATATGTAGAAAATGTATTTTTCAGTAATACTATTAATGGAATTACATCTTTATTATAGTTTAGTTATGTCATTAGATTATGTGATGGATGCTTTTATTATGCCTTTTATTCTGGAATTCAGATTCCGATCTCATTCAATTGTGATGGAACATGTACAAAAGTGTTGTCATGTATTTAATAGTTTTATCAGAAAATAGAGGATTCCAAAATATGATACAAAATGAGACTATTTAATCATTATAATGCCTTCAATACACCTTCACAATTCCAACTTCTATGAACATTCATTCATTCATTATCTATGAGCAACACACACTCCAAAAATTTATACAAGCCTATAATTTGAGTATAATGAGCTCTAATTCTTAAATAAGTCTCTTCATTAACAAATTATGTGAGATACCCTTGGTTACAAGCCAACCAAGATAGGTTATATATAAATCATTATTTCTCCTTTATACATACATGGTTAAATGAAAAATGCAAATGTGACATCTTGCACTTTTGCAATCTATAGATCCAGCCTCATTTAAGGGGCATAAATGTATAAATATCCAAACAAACAATCCAATTGTTGTGAATTTCTCCATCATCAACATCTAGAGCCACAAGGCCAGGTGTTTTGAACTGAAGCACATTTTGACATGCATGACATCAACAACATCTTAGCCTCCAAACAGAGAAAATAATATGAAGAAATTGCAAATAAATGAAGTTATCTTGACAACCATAAATTGTAACCAACACTAGCCCAAGTCAGAATATCCTCAATGCTAAAAAATTGTTTCCCAAGTTTTAGGGCACTATAATAATAGGGATCATAATTTTAAACTGGCTATGTTAATTCAGTAATATTTTACATACCTTTAAATAAAACTTTATGTTTTCATAAAACACAAAACCCACTTTTTCAATACTTTAACGCAAGAAAATATTAATCTAGCCCCCACTATATTTTCCTTTTGGTTTACACCTCCTGCTTAATATATTTCCCGACCCCACTTTCATTTAACCCTCCGCATATCTATTTCCCGACCCCACCTCCTTTTGAAAAAATTTCATCTCCACCAGTCGTTCGATCACCACTGAGCAGATCAGATGGCTTACGATCATTTTCTCACTCCCAACATTCCAAAGTTTAAAAGCAAGGGGGGGTACGAAATAAGTGGTTTTCTCCACCCGCTCCCTTGCCACGCGACACCTCCATATTTTATCGCACCTCCTCATACCAAACAACCAAAAAAAATCCAAACCATGTGATAAACCACCAATTTTTAAAAATAATAAAACCCCACTAAGAAAAAATGATATATTGTAAAATTGATTAAAGTGGGTATGCATTGCAAATCAGTAACGCTAGATGGTTGTGTTCTTATGCTAGTCAAGAATATTTTCAACAAGGGTGAAGTATTGTCGGTCCCATATAGCCATATTTATTTTTCTGTTTAAATAAATATCAGGTTTACCCTAGAAAACCACTTTGAAGGCATATTATGAAATACAAAATATAACCATTAATCTTCAATATTTCTTCACAATATTTAGTCATAATGCTAGAAGATTTGTTTGCTGAGATCGTAGACATTAAGTAATAATTTTATTCATTTTACCTATTGAATATCATATTATTTTTATTTTGGTTTAATATACAATATTTTTTATATTATTTTTATCAAATAAAAAAATATTCAATATTTATTTATTTAACAAAACAATTTAGTTGTCATAAATACACTGTATGTTTTGGATTTGAGCTACATTTATAATAATGGTTATAGATCTAATGCTTCTATCTTCTTTAATTAGGGGAGATAAAAATATTGATAATGATGATTAGAGGATATGTAATCAAGAGATTTGTTGAATGTTACAGGTTTGATTCACTCTGGATATATATAATATTTCATTGTACATTCTAGGATTAAGAATTCAAGCTTGTTTTTTTGAACCAGATTATAAATGTAGAGTTGGATAGTTTTGTTTAATTAAATTATTTTAATCATAAAATTTAATAATAAAAATTTCAATGTTTTGCAATTTTATTATATTTATAAATATAAAGTTTAATTTAATCTTATAAAACATTAATTATTTAAATTATATAAATTTAATAATTTAAAACTTTGATATTTTCAATTTATAATTAAATTTAAAAATAAACCAAAAAATAGATAAATAACCACATTTTATAATGATGTGGTTACAGGAAACCCAATTTCATTCCAAAAAGAGCAGTTGGCCTTAGATCTACTTAATTATTATTTTTTAACACATGGTGAATCGGTAATTCTTTAGCATAATTCTTTAGATCTACTTAATTATTATCAATGTAAAGTCTGCAAGGGGACTGGGCAACCCAATTTCATTCCAAAAAGAGGAGTTGGCCTTAGATTTACTTAATTATTATCAATGTAAAGTCTGAAAGGGGATTGGGCAAACCAATTTCATTCCAAAAAGAGAAGTTGGCCTTATATCTACTTAATTATTATCAATGAAAAATCTATAAGGGGATTGGGAAACCCAAATTCATTCCAAAAAGAGTTGTTGGCATTAGATCTACTTAATTATTATCAATGTAAAGTATGCAAGGGGATTGGGCAACCCAATTTCATTCCAAAAAGAGCAATTGGCCTTAGATATACTTAATTATTATCAATGTCAAATCCCCTTTCCTGTATCCTTGATCCTGATTCAAAAATCACTTCACCGTTCAGTCTTGAGATCTGATATTTCTCACCTATATTTCCTTGTAACACTTTCTTTATAATTTTATTTTGTTCTGTTTTCAAAGTATATTGACTCCATAGCCCAACGGAAAATGGAAAAACACCTATTCATCTAAATCATTAACTCCACCAACCAATCAAAACCAATTCAATTAAGCATACATAATTAGCCTAAAATTAATTAAAATAAACAAATTTAATTCATATAGAGAGAGCCCTCTCTGAGTTTAGGGAGGATAGATCCTAAGCTCCAAAGTAGGCTTGTAGTTACCTCTGGTGTTTCTTTTTAACACTTGAACAAACTTTGGAAATTTCAGAGTGATAACACCAAGAATGAGTGGTACATGGAAGGGATGGTATAGACCCTAATCCTTATTTCAAGAAAGTTATTTAAGGAGCTGGTATAATGAAACCATAAATTATTATGTGGCAACTCCTAAGAAATCTTTGATAGTGTACAATGGCAACAAAAATCTCCCCTGACCACGAAAACAATGAACTGTCGGTGTGAAATAGGAGATAGATGTTGCAGCAACACATGTCTACATACGGGCACTGCCATAAATAACCCGTCCCCATTATTAATTTATTACTCTACCCATTACCCCAACTCTTCCATTGTGCCATTATCCCACATTTGAAATCTTGCAAACAACTAACACAACCATAGCCACTTTGAACTCTGGCTATATATGGGAGGTGCTTGAGTACGCCATGAAAGTGCCAAAGAATTGTTAGACGCATTTCCACCCATTAAACAAATATTTGAACAGGCCGACTAGATATATTATATTCGTAGGTTTCAGGGGTATGAAAATCACATAGCCCTAGAATTTGTCATGCATTGCAGGGAGGGTAGATCAGATTTGGTAGGGACATTGGTGCATTCGACATAAGAGGTGATTGCTGAAGTGTCAAGGTTACCCAAGATGGGAAAAAAGTGGTATGCGCCTCAAAAATGCCATCCTGATATTGTGAGGAATTTCCTTGAGGCAGGTGAACAACTGATCAGGAGTGGCTCAGGATATGAGATAAAATCATTACAATAACCCTGGTCGGATGTTGCGTTCCTTGTCGAGAGATTTTTCACTTGTGAAGGAAGGTATGTGGTTATTTATTATGAGAACCTTTGCTTGTTAGACCACCTGCGTCATGGAAGGTCGCTTAACATGCCTTTATTTCTTGAAAAACCCCTATACCAAATGGCCCAATGTGTGTAGAAATAAAAGAGCTTGCTAAAAATCCATTCCCACCAATCCCGTGTTAAAATTTTGGTGGTTGATGCATTTCAAAGGGAAGGGAGAACTTAGGATGAACTAGTTGGAACGACATTGCATGTTGAAGCTGCAACTCCACCTCATGACCTCCAAGCTACAACTCCGCCCCATGACCTCTTAGCAGAAACTCCACCCCATGGCCTCTTAGCAGAAACTCTGCCCCATAACCCCCTAGCTACAACTTCACCCCTTGACCTATCAGCAGCAACTCCACCCCACGACCTATTAGCAGCAACTCTCCCCCATGTCCCCCAGCTACAACTCCACCCCATGACTGCCTAGCTGCAACTCTGCCTGATGACCTCGCACTTGCAACTGAGTCCATTGACCTCCCACCTATAGAAATTCCCACAAAACCTTTCCATATGGAAACTGAGTTGCCATGTGTTCAAACTAGGAGGGTTTCTAGGGTTTTTGTTGCTAAAGTTGCACATAGAGAAGATGTCCAATATGATGATGATGAATTACAAATTTTGGGGAGTAAACCTGCAACCAGAATATTGAGAGGATATAGGAAATTCCCAACAGTAGTGCCAAAAGCCAAGAAGAACAAGGGAAAGAGAGGTCATTATGCTTCAGTTCCTAAAACCCTCCCCATTGTTACAAAAAAACTCCTAGAAGAGATAGCAGTGGAACAAGAGTAAGAGAAAGAGCAAGAGTATCCACATGATGTATTAATTGGAGGGATCATGGACGAAGGATGCATGCAAAAAGGATGCATGGAAGAAGGATTAGGCTAGCTTTATAACATGATAGAACAAGTTGATAAGCTTCCCTCTCATGATTCTATGAATACATAGTAGGACTAGTCAAATGGTATGGCTCAGATGGCCTTGTCTCAATTCAAATGTTGTATGCAGATGAAGAGGATTACTAGAAATTGTGTAGGGAAAAAGTGTCAATCCAACCAACTGCAGAACCCGAATTCTTTTGGGGATGATTAGGCAGACAAATCAAATGCACAACCAGAATTGTATGGGGATGATTAGGAGGACCAACCAACTGCACAACGAAAATTGTATGGTAATGATCAGGAGGATCAACCAACTGCACAACCAGAATTGTATGGGGATGATTAGGAGGACCAACCAACTAAACCACTAGAATTGACAAAGAAGCACATTGCAAAATTAAGTACCTATAAACATCTTCCTTTGTATATTTCATTCTTAAGGAAGAATAAGATTCTCCAGATGAAAAACAGATAACTACAGATCAAATTTAAAACCCTAACAGAAATAAACTTTTGATAGATTATATTTCTTAGCCCAAGTTGCAGAGTGCATACCCATTGATGACATAGGTATTCCTTCTCCAAGGGTCCAACAAGATATACCCCTTGGAAAAAAGCATACTGATGACATTTTTCTGCAACATAGGACCATACCAAAAGCATAGATATCCATACAGAGGAATAGGAATTACATATGGAACTAACAAAAGGAATGGGTATAGACACAAAGGAACAAAAATCAGATATGAAAGTAACAGAGGATAAGGAACCAGAGATGATACTGAGCAAAGACATTGGTGTGCAAAAATATAATGAGGAACGAAATGATAAATTACAATTGTCTAAATACCCATATCCGGGACACCTAATACCTTACACTATGCACAAAAACTCACTTTGTAAACTTTTCAAGATATTTGAAGAATACAAAAAAAAAATTACGAAGACATAAAAAAACAATGGATGAGCTTGAAAGGAGGGTGCCAAGTTGGAGAAGGATAAGCAAGAACTCAAAGAGATAATGTATGGTGTGATCAGTTGCAAGGCTCCTTCAACCAATTACAACATGTACTTGATGGAAAAATTTGTGATATTTAAAAAGAATTCTACCATCGAAAATACCCCTCTCAAGCTTGAAAGCAGTGATGGTTTCAAGGAGGCATATATGGCAATTTGTGATCAAGATAGAGACTTTCTCTATGAACTGTACCAACATAATTGTTTGGTACCTTTTAAAAGAGAATGGAATCCCAACCATGTTACAGGGGATGTCGAATTGAGAGCCTTTGTATCGTATTTGAGAAAGCAGGCCAGTTGGTTGGATGATGTGAAGATTTATTTGCATAATTCCAAGACTCTTCTATCGGTTAGAGGAGAACATCCCAAACCTATGGAGGTGATAGAAGAACATCAAAAATCCATCAACTCTCTAGACGCAGCAGAGGTTATCTCCAAGAACAAGGAGATGATCATTGCATATTATGCATGCTAGATTCAATTATTGGAAACTAAGGCACATGCAGGATGTAAAGCAAGGTGGGATAGCATAGGAAAAGATCCATTTAACTACCTCAAATTAAAGACAACCTTAACAAGGGTTGCTATATTATTTCTATGGGATAGTGCCAGAATCACTAGATAGTTCTTATATTTCAGTATCCAATGATCTGGCTTCCAACAAGGGTATATAAAAATAAAAATGTGATGAGAAAAAAAGAAGAATCTGATTGCTGGAATGTAATTAAGTAGATAGGAGGGTATCTTCATCTTGATGAACTAGGACATAATGATTATTGTATCAAAAATATTCATGAATTTCCCCCTTCATCCATAGATTCAGGTCGACAGACTGGGCCACCCTTGCTGACACACTGGCTCAGACGCACTGGCTCAGAGTTGTTGACACACTCGCTCAGAGTTGCTAACACACTGGCTCACAGTTTCTGACACACTGGCTCATAGTTGTTGACACACTGACTCACAGTTGCTGAAACACCGGCTCACAATTGCTGGTACATTGGCTCACAGTTTCTGACACATTGGGTCACAATTGATGTAACATTGGCTCACCGTTGCTGCAACACTGGCTCACCATTGTTGCAACACTGGCTCACCATTGCTTTAACACTGGCTCACCGTTGCTGCAACATTGGCTCATCGTTGATGCAACACTAGCTCACTGTTGCTGCAACATTGGCTTACTATTGCTTACACACTGGCTCACCGTTGCTGCAACTCATAGACAACAAACACATTATATTTGATGTTGTAATATACAACTCTCTAGTTTGTTTTGTTAGTTATAAAAAACAAGAAAATTTGTGTTTGGAATGTTTAGTTACAATTTCATTGCAGTTCCTCTAATAATTTTGTTACATTTCCATTGTTTTTATTCTAATTTATATCACACTATTTTTTGGACACCAATATATGCAGCTATGCAAGTATGCAAACCACTTGGAAGCTATCTTCCATGACTTACAAAACAATCAATGTATTAAAAGACTGAGTGTAAATGCATGGAGTTATTTAATCACCTTAAATGACAATTCCATCAAATTAGAGAAATCTCCAATCATATCCTCACCACCTGTCAAACATACATGGACATAGTCAAAAAAACATTAATACATCAAATACAGCTAATACAGGAATAAATATTAAAATCAAATTGAAAACAAAATGGTGCACAACAAAGCTAGAAAAGCATTCATTGTTGGTGCAAGGGTGACCTCGCTTGTTGAGTTGTTCAAACTGAATCAGTTCATCTTCATCTCTCAGGATATTCAAGTCAATTTCCTATCTTTCATTTTGTTTCCTTGTTTTTCTTCTCTTTTTGGGGCTTAGGAAACTCTTCTTCCTCTTCAAATACAACTCAAAAGCACCCAATCCACACGTGAATTCATAATCCATAATATCTGTTGAAATTATATGCACTAAGCATGCATATTTCCTAGATCCACTTGATCTCACACTATTTCACTTTATGCAAGATACTAAATCTATTCCACTTGTTAATCTTTTGCAGAAAATTTAATTGCACACACATGTAAAGCATAAATAAAAAATAATCGCACATAACACAGTTTTTAACTGAGAAAGCCTGAAGCTAAAAACCCCAAATATTTGTTATGTATCATGGAATCATATGACAATCCTCATACAAATATTATCAAGCTCTCAGTACAGTACAATCATAATACACTAATCACGAACAATCTTGCAAATCCATGCACCGATCTCTGCCTCCTTCTAGCCTACCTCCACTGCATAGTCCCTGCTGAAGAATAGCTCTGAATGAATTCAAATTACTCTTGCCTTGACTGTGCAATCCTCATTGGAAACTCCAATGTGTGTGTGATGCAATCAATGCATCACTATAGTCACAACAGATGTTCCATATTGCCCTTTCACCTATCTCTCCATTGGGTCTCCACTAAAACTGCCATGCACTGTAGTTAACTACTGTATTGTTCAGTTGATTGATGAGTTATTATTTATGAATTAATTAACTAATTAATTCACTCCACTGTCACTAGTGTATCATTCAGTTATACTAGATACAACTAGCTCAACTGAGTCTAACTGAGCTAAACTCAATACAACTCTATAACTACTTCTTCCAACTGTGTCATAACTCTGCCACTTGAGTTCTAACTGAGTCCTCCATGCATTAGCTCCAGTAAACCCTTGGGAATTGTGTAATTACCTCAATCCACTGATGTGCCACATATGTGTACTGAAACAAAGTGCTCCAAGAGAATAAGTTGTTGTTTAGTGTCTGATTATTATTAATATCTAATAATAATCGACATGCATCTATTTTTAGATCAGCGATCTATAAATATACTTCGCCCAATATTATAAGAATATAATTTAATCTATTTTTCCAACTTGATCAACCATCCACAAATAGCATCCTGCAACTTCTGAAATATGATCATCATGTCTAAAAATAGACATAGTCTAAAAATAGATTTGCACCAAAAATAGCTTGCAAGCCCACTTAGTGAAGGCGACTCTTTTCACTAAGCTCATCATCTTGTTGAATCTCAACACTCCCTCTCAACAAGATAGGGATTATCCTTCACCCCAATCATGCCTCTATGGTATTCGAATTTTCTCCTAGTGAGCACCTTCTTCACAATATCTGCATCTTGATCTTCTGTAAGAATGTACTGAAGCAACATGATCTTCCGCTGCACACAATCTCTGATATGATGATACCAGATATCAATATGTTTAGATCTATCATGAAACACAATATTTAACCAAGAGTTTAATGCAACTCTGATTATCACAATGTATCACTGTGGGATCTAAATGTGAACCGAACAAACCAACCAGAATCTTCCTCATCAAGATAGCCTCACATGCAGCTTGACTTCATGTCATGTATTCTGCTTCTGCTGAACTGAGTGCCACGGATCTTTGTTTCCTGCTGTACCAAGAAAGTATCGTAGATCCGATACTGAAAATCCCTCCTGATGTGCTCTTTCTTTCTGTTTGGCTTCCTACTCAATCTTCATCTGTGAAGCCATGCAACTTCACCTCATTCGTCTGTCTGTACCATAAACCATACTCAGATGTGCCCCTGAGATATCTAAAAACATGCTTTCCTACCTTCCAAAAGAGCTTTCTAGGCTTAACCATCACTTTTCAAAGCTGTTTCACCGCATAGCATATGTCCAGTCTTATATTGACTAAATACATGAGTGATCCCACCAACTGTCGATAAATTGTGGCAACCACTACCTCTACTGATGTAGCATCCTCTTTCTTCCAATTTCTTGGAAGAGGAGTGTTGATAGGCTTGCAGCCTTTCATGTGAAACTTCTGCATTATCTCCCGAGCATACTTTCCTTGAGACACAAATATTTCACCTTCCCATTGCCATATTTCCAATCCAAGGAAATAATGAAGTAGGTGCAAATCCTTCATCTCAAACTCTTTTGCAAGATATGCCTTGCATGAGTGTATCAATTGCTCATCACCTATTAGTATTAAATCATAAACATAAAGTAAAATGACTAAAAGCTTACCCTCCACCACAATCTAGTACAGGTTTTCATCCGCCTCACTCTTGGTGAAGGCAAGTCTAGTGAAATAGCTGTCGATCTGAGTGTACCAAGCACAAGGTGCTTGTTTCAGCCCATACAGTGCTATTTTGAGCCTTCACACATGCGACTTGCTGCTGAAGATCTCAAATCCTTCAGGCTGCTCAATGTGCACCTATTCCTCAATGATCCCATTAAGGAACATAGTTTTCACATCCATCTGATGAATGTGCCAACCCATCTACGCTGAGAGAGCAAGGATGGTCCGTATGGAATAATACCGTGTGATATGTGCAAAAGTTTCTTCATAGTCAATCCCCTCGATCTATGAGAAGCCCCAGGCAACAAATCTTTCCTTATACTTCTCGACACTCCCATCAAAAGCTTGCTTCACCTTGTAGATCCATCTTGATCCTACAACTGATTTTCCCACCGGCCTTGGAACAATCTCCCAAGCACTGTTTCTGAAAATGGAGTCATACTCCTCCACCATGGCATCTACCCATATGGGCTCCTACACTGCTTCCTCAAAATAATATGGCTCTGTCATGATACGGTTGATCATAAGAGCCATGTATCCAGTAAGTTGATCAGGTGACTATCTTTGTCTGCACTGTGATGTAGGAACTCCTACATTCTATGTCGCATCAAGCTTCATTCTCTCAGCTTCTGTGGTACGATTTCTACCTGGTCTGATGTTTGGTTCTACATGAGTGGACTCCTCCACTCCATCAATCTCATCCTAAGGCTGATCCACATCTAAGAGGCTCATCTTTGGAAACAGGAAGTTCATCCTCTGCATGCAAGTGTAGCTCCCTCTCAAGCGACAACTTCATGGCTTTCACCTCATTGAAATTTATATCCCGTTGCACAACAGTCATCCAACTGTCTGGAAAATAGAAACGATAATTATGGGGTGTTTCTATGTACCCCACAAATATCCCAACTTCTGCAGTAGGCTCTAGCTTCTTCCTGGCGTCCTTTGTCACATGAATGTAAACAGGTGAGCCAAAAATATTCAAATGAGAAATATCAGGATTCTTACTAGCAAAAGCTTCTTCAGGTATACTCATGCTAAGTACTATACGAGGACAATGGCTTTTCACATAAACCGCAGTGTTGCATGCTTCTGCCCACAAGTGCATCGGTAGGCCCTAGTCATGCAGCATCGATCGTGCAGCACCCATGATCGTTATGTTATTTCTCTCTGTGACCCCATTCTGTTGTGGGTTATGAGGCGCTATGAGTTCTCTTTGAATTCCTTCTTTGATACAGAAGTCTTTGAATTCACCCTAGATGTATTCACCACCATTATCGCTCCATAGAGCTTTCACTTGCTTCCTTGACTCCTTCTCCACCAATGCCTTGAACTCACAGAAATTTGAGAACGTTTCACTCTTCTTATGCATGAAGAAGATCCAGCATATACGAGAATAATCATCGAAAAATATAACATAATACCTGTTTTTTGTTGTTGAAGCAACCAAGAAAGGTCCACACACGTCTATGTGAATTCTCTCTAGGATCACCGAAGCATGGTTCTCCTTCTCATGAAAGGTGGTCTTCACAAACTTACCCATAGTACATCCCTTGCATTGATCTGACTGTGCAAGAGTACCATTGGGAAGTCCAGTGGAAATTTTCTGCAAAATCTTCAAAGCGCCATGGTGAAGATCGTCAAATCTCCTGTGCCATAATTCGCCCTCATCCCATCTCACCACTTCTTCTTGGTTTGAACTGATGTTTTATGTCGAAGGAAGGCTTTTCCCTCACTTAAAACAACATCATAACCCTTATCTTCCAGCATTGCGACTGAGACCAAGTTCTTCTTCAGACTTGGAACATGCATAACATTCTTCAACAAGAATGTATTACTGGACTCTCTCTCAAAGGTAATGGTCACAATTCCAATCGTACTATACCAACCATCGTCGTCCATCTCTATATGGATCTGGAGGTCCTTCTCCTCCAAGTCACTAAACAACTCTTTGTCTCCTGTCATATGGAAAGATGCACCACTATCAAGATACCACACCGATCCCATACAACTTGAAACCAAGCATGTTATCAAGGAGAAATCAAGTTCAAATTGTGAGGCTAAGGCCTCTCCAGCTACAGATCTAGCAACCTTCTTGTTCTTCTTCTTCTATGGACAGTTAGTGGCGAAATGTCCATGTCCCTGACAGTGAAAACACTTCACTTTGGACAAATCCTACTTCTTGCCTTTAGCATCAGATTTTGAAGGATGTTTCTTCCCCTTCCCTTTTCTTTCTTTGGCAGCCAAAGTGAAATTATTTTCATCTTCATTATTTGATGAATATCCATCCCTGGTACCCCACCTTATCTCCTCCTGCACAAGATCCGACCAAATTCGATCCCATCCCAGCAGTTTCTCCCTTCCATTGGCAGAGTCTTCGTAGCTATGCCAACTCTTCGGAAGCCCAAGGAGAGCCAAGGTCACCAAGTATTCATCATCAACAGTAACCCCCACACTTCCCAGTTCATCCTTTTAGTGGAAAAACTTCATGAGGTATTTTGGAATACTATCGCCTTTCTCCATTTTTATTTTTCTGAGCTTGTCTTTAAGCGCCAACTTCCTCTGGTCACTTCTTCTTTGGAAAAAATCTGTCAAAGCCTTCCACATTAAATATGGAGTGGATTTCCCATGAATTCTGGACACAATATGGTCCTTCACACCTTCCAACAGAATCCTTCTTTTCTTTTTTGTCTTCTTTTGCCATGTGTCAAGTAATGCAGCATCGCCAAATCCCGGCTTAAGAACATCACTATTGATGAACTCCTTTAGCCCATTATCCTCCAACACTACCTCCATCCTATCCTTCTAGGCTATGTAATTTGAGCTCCCATCAAGGGCATACTCCAATCTCAACCTGTTGAAAGAAATTTCAATGTATACTCGACTTCTGCACCAAGAATCTTCTGTAGAAAATTCGAATTGTCCACCAGCACA
Source organism: Pinus albicaulis (assembly GCA_034641835.2). NCBI lineage: Eukaryota > Viridiplantae > Streptophyta > Pinopsida > Pinales > Pinaceae > Pinus > Pinus albicaulis. Next base: position 90,429 of record JAXQQM020060933.1, read on the forward strand.
AACTCACTTTACAATTGAAATATTCAATCAACAATGCTCTGATACCTTGTAGAAATTATATGCACTAAGCATGCATATGTCCTAGATCCACCTAATCTCACACTATTTAAATTTATGCAAGATACTGAATCTATTCCACTTGTTAATATTTTAGAGAAAATTTAATTGCACTCACATGTAAAGCATAAATAAAAAATAATCGCACATAACATATTTTTTAATTGGGAAAACCTGAAGCTGAAAACCCTAACTATATATTATGTATCATGGAATAATATGAAAATCCTCATACAAATCATATCAAGCTCTCAGTACAGTACAATCGTCATACACTAATTAGGAAAAATCTTGCAAATCCATGCACCGATCTCTGCCACCTGCTAGCCTGCCTCCACTGTGCAATCCCTAGTGAAGAATATCTCTGAATGAATTTGAATTAATCTTGCCTTGATTTTTCAATTCTCATCGGCAACTCCAATGTCTGTGTGATGTAATCAATGCATCACTATAGTCACAACAGATAGTCCATCTTGCCCTTTCATGTATCTCTCCACTAGGTCTCCACTGAAACTGCCACTCACTGTAGTTAACTGCTGTATTGTTCAGTTTATTATTGAGTTATTATTTTTGAATTAATTAAATAATTAATTCACTTCTCTCTCACTATTGTATCATTCAGTTAGACTAGATACAACTAGCTCAATTGAGTCTAACTGAGTTAAACTAAATACAACTCCATAACTACTTCTTCCAACTATGTCATAACCCTACCACTTGAGTTCTAATTGAGCCCTTCATGCATTAGCTCCAGTAAACTCTTGGGAATTTTGTAATTCCATCAGTACACTGATGTGCCACATCTGTGCACTGAAACAAAGTGATCCAAGGGAATAAGTTGCAGTTTAGTGTCTGATTATTATTAAGAGATAATAATAATCAACATGCATCTATTTTTAGATCATCGATCTATAAATAGTCTTCGCCCAATATTCTAAAAATAGAATTTCATCTATTTTTCCAACTTGATCAACCATCCACAAATAGCATCCTACAAATTCTGAAATATGATCATCATGTCTAAAAATAGACTTGTGCCAAAAATAGCCTGCGAGCCCACTTAGTGAAGGCAACTCTTTTCACTAAGCTCATCATCTTGTTGAATATCAACAATATGAATATTGTTGGCATCATCCAAAATTATTTTAACTAAAGAAACAAACTATTCAATCTTGGTCAAAGTAGCATGAGGAATGTTTCAAACCAGGTTTAAGTAGCCAAATAAATCCTCCTTGGCCATCTCAATTTGTTCAACATTTACATCAACATTGTGACTATCCATGGCAATTGTGTTTGCATCTTCACGAAGATCAAATATTTCCTTTATATTTATCTCAGGAGGGTCATTGTATGACTCAATTTTGATTTAATGACTTTGTAATTGGTTTGAAAACATTGAACTGGAACACAACCAACCCACCTTTATGGCATGCTTGCATATGTTGCCACGAATAGACCATGGGAAATCATAAGTTATGAAATTTGTACGATAAAAAGTGACAAGATATTACTTATTAACTTATTATTGACTCCTCACCCAAAAATCATGATACATTTTCAAATGAGGGCTCAAATCACTATCTAGAATTATTTTTTCTTTTTCCATTCATGATTCCCACTATTTCTCCTTCTTGTAATTATTTAAAACTCTTTCATTTTTCATAATTTCCTTAAATCGATAACAGGGTTCAAAATTTGTTATAAGAACATATATCAACCAATCCATCCTACGAGAACATTTCTTTCTTCTATCAGATATAAAGTTTGTCTTTAGGTAACAGTGATATGATTCCAAAACATTGGTTGTCTCCTATTTTTCATGGGGAAAATCCTGACAACCTGTGATCGGCATCCCTAGTTGCATAAAATTTTGGTTAATGAAGATATTTCATCCATATTTCAAACCAAAAAGATACATGTAACTTAAGAGTTTTTCAACTTACAAATCTTGTCACCGACAACCGAATTCTTGTCGAAATTGTCTAGGAACTTTTCTTCATTAGAAAATTTATTGAAGAAAGCATTAATTGCATTGTTCGCTTCAAAAATCGAACAATAATTCATAATTAAACCCAAATCACTAAACATTTCTTTTTCTATTTCTAGATTACTGGCCAATCGATTCATATTTTTTCGCCATGCTCAACGTACGTGCCAAACACGCAAGATAACATTGCACCTTGGGATTCTCCTACCACATTCAATTCATATCAACCATGTTATTTTTGTAATAAATACAAGTTGTACTATAGAATAAGAATATTGAAGTTATCTTAAAGCGCCAATTTCAGCCAATACATCATCAACCATGAAAGCATTAACTTTTCAACTATGATCAACTTGGTGACACCTATGCATGAGTTGTTCCAACCATAGTGAAATTTCATGTGATGTATTACATGATGCTACCACCCATGCAACTGGCACCCAAATTTTTTGGTGATCAAACATGAAAAGTGTGTACAATTGATACTATCACATTCAAAATACATAGATCATCAACTTCAGATCATCAATCATTATTAATCAAGTTATTGTACTAGATCAATCATTATGAATACACTCACCCCATACTTATTCCTGCTAAATGTCGAATCCATGGCTATTAGGCTATTATTCAATAGCTTCACCATGGTCTCCAACATCCACTTCATATGAATTACAACTATAAAAGAGAAATCTCCACCATTGGGCTTTTGATAAAAGAAAAAATCATTTGGGTGTTTCTTATACCAAAGGTTCACACTCATTTCATCGTTAGTATGCAACTGAAAATTTCATTTCATTAGAAGATTATATATGTTAACAACATCTTTCCTACAAAAAAAAAAAATCCCATCTCGAGCTACAACATCCATGTCAATATATTTTTTAACGTGTATTTTGCAAACATAGTCAACTGGCACATCAAAGAAGAAACAACTCTCTACATAGGAAACCATCTCCCTTGATAACTTTGGTTGATGCAACACCTTAGTAGGACCCAAGGTGTCATGTTGGCCATGTTAAGGTGATCCTTGGATATCTACATGCTCATACATGTTATATGTTATTATCGCAACCTGAGAAATTTGAACCATAATTTTTATAATGAAATAGCATTGGCATCCACTCTTTTTCACAAATGATTATTTTTTCTTCACTTCATCTTGTCCCCTTCTGTCATCGAGGCCATATGAACAAGCATAGCTACATAAAAAATTTTAAAAACTCAATACATATGATTCTATGAATTTTGTTTAAGCACTATTAATACCAACATATATACGTAGGATTTATAAAAAAGCTTACACGTCATATAGCAAGGAAGCAGTAGACCCTGAGCCTGGGCATTTATTTTGTACCCGGGAGAAAGAACATGCAGCATCTAGGTTCATTTCCTCTCCTTTAATCAAGTCTCCAATTCTAGTTGAAGGGAATTTTGCAATTCAATTTAGGGAGTCCATGTGTTTTCCTTGTACAAGACACCAATCTAAATCCGACCTTGAGAATTTGAGCTTTTCTTTATGGTTTTGCACTAGAAGGGAAATTATTGACTCCCATTTCACTTGCTTCAAAATTTTTAAGCGAGTATATGTTTAAGCAAGTTGCCACAACGGTTGACCAGTGAGTTGGAACATTGGTTGTCCAGATGGTCTCCCTTAGAAAATGGTCTGAATAACTTGGTTGTGGTAAGAAAATTAAATGGGCTGTGGTAAACAAAATAAATTTTTTGTGGTAAACAAATTAAATTATTTGGCGATTCTCACTTATAAATACATAGACATCCAGTTAAAAAGCAAAAATTCACTAAAAAAAATAGACCGGTTTTCAGTAGTGGTCCAGTGAGGGATTTCATTCCGTCGAGATTTGTAATAGAAATAATGTTTAAAACAAACATCGAAATTTAACTAAATATATACTCACTTTAAAAAAATAGAAAAAATGACACCACAGAACCGATCTTCGTCAAGTGAGTAACTCCTTTGATTTCTTTTTCGTTCAATCAGACTGGTTTGTAATCCAATTTTATTTCGTTGAATCAGAGTGGTGTGTAATAGGGGATGCCATGTTTCATCAATTACAGGAGCTATACAGGGGAGGCTCAATTTATCATGGCACCATGGCTCTGGCATCTTCCCTCGACTGGTTTGCAGGGACCTGTTCAAAGTGGGCTGAAGCGGCTCGAGGAACGCAGGAAAATATTTGCATTCATGGTTGCCCCTGTGTGTAAGTGAGAGGAAAGAGAAATGGTTACTAGCTCCTAAATGGGCTCCTTGATAGAGTAATGTCATGGGACATAGAGGTACAAAGACGAGGAGGGGTGTGGGGCCTGCGTTGACCGGAGGGATTCACCAATCGCCAAGGGCACAAAACCCAAGGGCATTCCATTGAATGGTTAGCTTACTCCATGGAAAAGTGACCAGAAAGTGTACAAAGTGTATAGAAGGACAACTTGCAGGCCTAAGAATGGAAAAGTGACCATAACAAAGTGTACAAAGAGTATAGAAAGACAACTTGTAGGCCCAAGAATGGAAAATTGACCAAAAAAAAAGTCATGCACTTAAATTGAACCCTCGGTCATATAAAGCTCCTGATTTTATGTGGCGCAGACATCGTGACATGAATATAGTAACTAATATTTTTTAACAATTAATAAATAAATATTTAACATGGATTCTCCATTGAATGGAACGATTGTAATCAATGTGTCAAGACAATCCCAATACCACTAGCATTAAATCATGGTACAATATATTAACATGTGGCACTTTAAAGCATATTTAATTTTTAAATTAAATATTTTGCACTCATAATTCCAATTAAATTAGATCAATACATCAATATTGTAATTTTATTGTACTCACCTAATAAAATATTAGAAATAATGAATTTTATAAAATACAAAATATATCTTTATTTTTTAAATAAAATTAATATAATAATTTTTAACTAATTTTAAATAACTTTATTACAAAACAAAATTTTTTTTATTGAAAATCATACCAATTTGAATAACAACCTATTACCATACATGTATTATAACTTAATTTTCATTATTTAAAATTATATTACTAACTTAAAAGTTAAGTTAATGTTTTTTCTTTATAAAGAAAATAAGAAAAACCTACTTTAACACAGAGTTTACATCATATTCAAAGATGAAATGTATGAGTATATGCTCTTGAGTCATGTTCCAATATAATACATTAATTAAAATATCGTACAATTTTTATTTTTGTTGAACATAAATTATGTATTAAAAGAGATAAAAAAATAAGGTTTTAAAACAATTAGTAAAATCTGTATTAAAAAGCTGTATGTGCAAATAACCCATAATTTACATATTGAAAAATTATAGAAAATTATATTTAAAAAAATATTATAAATTTTTAAATACCTTTCATTCTTTTTTCTTTTTTTCTTTTTTTTATGATAATTTTTTTAATGATTATTAGGTTGGATTATATTGATTATCATGGTTGTAATCCACTAAAAAATAATGATCACTAGCATGGAAATGAATTATATGGGCAGCATCACTAACATGGAGTTTAATTAGATAAGACTGTTTTCATTTTTTCACCATAAAGGTTAGTCTCATAAAAATTAATGATGATTAATTTGGATCTTATGCAATAATTACGAGATAGATTTCCTAATATGTGTGTTTTATCCTCTTAGGGAATGATTGAAATATTTAGAAAAAAAAAATATTAAAAAGGACAAGAAAAAAAGAAGAAAAATGGCGAAGGAGAAAAAAAAATGGGGTGTGGTCCTCCCCCACATTTTACATCCAATGGTTAAAGAGTAGGAAACTTGCTGATGGATCATTGCCCATTCCAAATATGCCCAACCCCAGTGAGGCTTTAGAGGGGTAACAAGCACTAGCACTAAGTCAATGTCTACACCTGAAAGTGTTAACGTAAAAAAGGGAAGCACCATAGATAAATGGCTCAGATTGATTCTAGGGGCCGATCCCTATTCCAAAACTTGTTGAGGCACCCCATTGGAGGACGATAACCAAGCATGCCACCCGTCTTGTCAATGAAAAAAAAAATTAGCAAGTTTAGACCACTCTTCAAGTGAGCGTGGCAGGGGAGTGTGGATCCCTTAAGAATTAGTCACCGCCTTCACTCCTCAACGAATCCAATCATTCCACGTGTGACCTCCACATAGAACCTCATTTTTTCACCTACACCAATCTTTAAATTAACCATCCCATTCAAATTTTCCCATTTTCTACTTCTCTTCCAGTTTTCCAATGTCGTTCGCCCAATCTTCTACCAGTACAGGAACCTGTTGTACCCACACCATCCAACCACCTCCAATCATCAGGTAACCTATAATTCATCATCCTTAAAACATCATTATCATTATTATAATTAATAAATACACACTTAAATCCTACAAACCTAAGAGATAAAACCCCCGGGCCACATAGAAAAACTTCTGGACATCAAAGTGGAGATTCATGACCCTTTTTTTCCCTCTACAACTAACCGAGCTCTGTTTTAAATTATATTGCAAATATTTGAGAAAATAGGACCCATTTCGAGTCATAAAGTTGATATTGTACTACCTTATCACCCAAAACATATACCCGTTCCATGACATTGTGTCATGTCTTATGGACACCAATTTCAAAGAGAAACATTATTGCATTTCATCGATCATGGATAAAATTCTGGATGTCACCCTAGAATTGATTGATAATGCCTTTTTTTACCTAAAATCCCATAACCCGAAAAAATTAATATAGACCACCCTTATTTATAACTACAATGGACTCTCAGTTGTTGAAAGAAAAACCTCGTTCCAACAGATTTCAACTCTCAATGAGAAATTCCCCCCAAGCTCAGAAACATTCCCAATTTCCTTGTTTTTGGAAATTACACAACCCGTCTTAGCCATAATTTTTCTAATGGTAAGTGTGGATGAAACAAAAAAAATTACCAAATCACATTTAGGGTTCTCTAATTTAATGATGAAGCCTAACATTGTTCTTGACATTCCTGCATTATTTTTTGAAGTTGTCAAGTTTCAGTTCAACCATTTTTACCTTGCCTCCTATTTCAGATACTACACCATACTAGTATACATGTTCCTATACACTCATGTAGATTAATTTCACTATCTAGTCCTAAGAATTATATACTGTAACAAGAAAATAAAACATGTAGTAGATTGGGAGAGTGCCATGAAGAAGAAGTCCAACAATGAAGTGTTTTCCTAATTTATTTCCCCGTTTATTTCTGTTTCATATAAGATCATTAATAATGTCTCTTCCCATAGAGTCTTGCATCAACAGAAAGATCTCCTTTAGCTTAGAAAGGATACGAAGGTAGGTGACTAATACCTATTAGAATATTATAATCAAATCAGAGTGTATGGCTCTGAACTGCCTCCTTATCAATTACCTATGTTTATGCCTATGCAGATCTTTGGCTTAGAGTTTATCAAGTAGAGCTTAAATGATGACCAATTCCATTTTTTACCTTTCAATGAAGGTTATATGTTTAAGATTGAAAAAATAGTGGGAATTTTCATTGTGAACATTAGGAAACCATTCCAATAGGTAGAAGATCTGTTAAAGGAATTAAAATTTGAAATAGAAGTTTGGCATAATGATCCTCACAGTATTATATATAAGATGATGAGAGAAATAAATGCTTCTTCTTATGAACATGAATCTAAACCTGAGTTCGAGTGGAAAGCTTATTTAATCTCTTAGCCTATTAATATATAAATGGAGGTTGAGACACCAAGAACAAAAGAGAAAGCCTATAATTTAAGTATTGATGAGGCTCAAGACATAGTTATGTAGGATACACCATCAACTAAAAAGGAAAAACTATAGGAAAAAAATGATGAAGATATTTCGATCAAAATTATCGAGAGAAATTTGGGCTAGTTATGTTTCAAGAATCCTTAGAAGACCCTCAACAACCTTCTACCTCCATCTCAAGTCAGGTAGCAATACTTGTCTCATTAGGAATCACATGAGCGGTAGATCCTAAAAGGGAGGAAGGGAAGATTACAAAGGAGAGGAACAATAAGTTTAGGGATGAAATTATATCACAACTAACATCTCATTTAACCCCAAATCAAACCAACCTTTTTTCTACCATGGACTTGGAAATAAACAAAATGAAATTTTAATTCTATCATCCTTCAGTGCAGTCCATTCCATCTGGACTGCAATTTAGGACATTTGCTTGTCAATGGACATGATAGTGTTTCCTTGAAAGACATGATCAACTTGCACATGCAAGTATGAGAGATGATATACAACAAGTTGAGCAGAGGGGAATTGAATATTAGCAAGTTCGACAAATTATTGAATGAATTTTCCACGAAAATAAAGACAAGAGAAGGCTAATTCAAGATCCATTCATTTTGAAAATGATGGCTTCGATGAGTTGATTGTTAAAATTTGGGTAGACCAAAATGAAAACGTTTTTTTAGATTCTATCATACAAGGCTCAGAATCTAAAATTCAATCATTGAGGTTGAAACTTCAAATGCATGCAATAGAGAATGTACAAACAATAGAATTATCTCTGGTAGAAAATTAGAAGGAAATTATGGCCAAAGAGTTTAAAGGGAGAAATAATGAGGTGGTGAATCTCATGTATAAGGTTAAATATATTCAAGAGAGAATTGATTATCGTATTTGTGTTGTGATTCTGCTAGAAAACCACAAAATCCCACAAAATGGATGATCAAACCTCTCACTGATTTGTAGCTATCTAAGACCAAGCTCAATAAAATATAAATTTACTTGGAAAATAGTAATTACCTGCTATAGAAAAAGGATAAACAACTCAAGACAGACAAGGGAAGAGTGGATTAGGTCAACTACAAATTGTAAGTTGAAAACGATGAAGTTAAAGAGTCGAAGAACAAATTGGAAGGTAATTTTTCTCTCATATAAGATAGAAAAATAATATGGGATTAGATTATTTATGAGGTGAAGAACATATGGGAGAATATGAATTTAGTTCTAGAAACAAATATTTTTATTCAATAACACATAATATTTCATCCTATCACCATAGAATGAGGATGCTAAAAATTCCAAATCTGTAGAAAAATTCATCAAGTGTCTCAATGAAAAATTAGCTAATGACCTGAGACCCATGGGTATCATAGACATGACAAGGAAAATTTTTGAGATCATAAAAATTCTCTAGAGAGAGGTAGCGAGGGATAGAGTTGAATAATGTGTGAATTATTTGAAAAAGTTGGTAGTTTCATTTAATTCCAATTTTGATCAGAGAACTAGCGTAGGATTTTCTAGTTGTTGGGACTCTTAATGGAACCTTCTTCCATGTGAATAGTATGATAAAATATTGGTTGAGGATAAAATAAAGGTGGATTCTTTACATGAAAATACTACCACTCTCAAGAGTATAACTGTAGTCAATTATTTGCAAAGGGATTCCTAACTGCTCTAGGTGGTGAAAGCCTTGTTTTCTTGCAAACCTAATTACACAAAGCTTACAAATTTGAGGATATCGTATAGAAATCTCATTCACACTCCTTCAAAAGATCTATTAGTATGGTATACATGTGACCAACTCATTAATCTACCACATGTATCAATAGTGGAGCCTCGGTCCACCTCAAGAGATCAAAGGAGTTTGAAGGGAAGATATTTTGATTTGAGAAATCATGAGAGGTCTATGTCATTTTTAAAATTTGTAAATATTTTATTTTCAAGAAAGGAAGAAGTTTTGTTATTTAATCATTATGGTAGCTAGGTTATATACATGATCCCACAACTGAGTAACTTAAACAACTATTTCATTTCAATATATTTTGTATTTTTTCTTGTTTTGATTCTCCCTATAAAAGGGAAGAAAGGCTCATTAGTAGGGGTTGAATTTTCTTTCAAGGAGGTCGTTATTGTTTTGAAAACTTTACAATTTCTAGACCAATGAGATGTATATTATTCTTGAAGATTAATGAAGATTTTTTCACACGATTCCAAGAATTGAGATGTGTCTTATGTGTTTCTGTTGGAGTAGGGCCCCCTGAGGCACAATTTTCGATGTAATTTTGTATAATTTTGTATGTTTGCACTACGCAATAGAGACAATCAGCTTTGGGGTGGGGAAAAGTCCTTAATTTTGATGTAAATTGGCTTAAAGCTAAACTGTGGGCCTCAAACCATGGTTTGGGACCATAGTATCTATGCATTATGCGAATATAAATAGATAGTTCAAGTCTAAGAAAAGTAGTGAAGTTAAGTTCATGCCATTGATGTTTATGCATTTGTAATTGGTTGTAAGGGTTTGTTTGGGTTGGATTGAAAGGCTCCTACTGGCTATGTGCACGGAGACCTAGTCTTGGCTATGTGCATACTCTTTTGGTTGTGTGCATGGAAGGGTTTACGAGAAAGTTGATGTACTGAACAGATCTAAAGCTAATAGAAAGGACATATTTTTGTGAAATTCTTATGTTATGAATCTGTGTTTTTTACTATTTATGTTCTGTTGAGATAACATTATTTTTGTCTTTATTATTTATTATTGCACAAGGATATCTGATATGATCATTAATGATTATTAATCATTGATAGATCTTTTTAAGTATTTTTGTTGGTTAAGATATGGATTTGGTTCTGTTTTGTTTATCTGCACTAAGGCGAATAGTAACTTTGTTTTATTATGTTAAAAGATTGCACATTTTCTATGATTCTGTTATATATTGTCGTGCATGTCTATTTACAATTGATATAAGTTTTCATTCGGTTTTGTTGAGGGCTACTTCATTATTTTCTCCCTTAGGGTGTGGAAACTTGGTTCCAACACCCCCCCATACTACTTCGGGTGAGACTTTGATCTGCGCAAGTAGGTCATTGCCAAAAGGGCTAGTAGTTGGAGGGTTTTTTGGTTTATCCATAAAATTTGAACCTCATTCAGGATCCCTCAAGCCAACAAATGGTTTCATTTTCGGGATCGAGATCATTTTGAGGGATATTTGATGTTGTGGCACTCGTCATGAAATGAATTACAAGATTGGTTGGATAACAAGATCCTTGAATTTTTGCTCCAAGAGAATATAAATACTAATTTTCCTGACGAACAGTGGGTGTAGAAATATATTTATCCAAAAGTGCATCAAATATTCTTTTGTTATTTTGTGCACGAACTATAGTAGTGGTTATCACGCTTAGCTAAATGCCATCACTGCATAAAAGATGACGTAGTCAGTAAGTGGACTCGTGAATTAATCCAACAAGTAGATAAGTTTGACAATATGATCACCAACACGGTAGATCATTGGGCGAATCACCTTTTGGGAGGATTTGTGACTAAATTTTCCAATGATCAGTTTTTGTCATATTTTGAAGCAGAAAGAAGGTTTTAAAGGCCCTAGAGGTAGTTTCTCACACTCATTGAAATTATTTCTGAAAATTATATTGTTTGAATGAGGTTTTAGGTGAGAACATACTGCTTCAATGCTTCAAAAAGGTCCAACTACGCGCAGTGGAAAAATTTTCCTCAAAGAGTCTGAAAATTTTATTTATAACTCTCTGAAGCCTAGATCTGATAGTGAACCTGAACCAGAAACTGCTAGCTCAAGTGACTCTAAAGAATAAATCTCATCACATCAGAAACCCTTGAGTCAGTTTCCAACCCCATTCAGTCCACTTCTTCACTTACATCATAGATCACCTATTCCACCGCATAGTTCATCTCCACCACCACCTCCACCTACCCCTGAAGCAGATATGGCTGCATCAATAACGTTACCTAATTTTAGAGGCATTGGAATTGAGGATACTGATCACTTCTATTTTATGACTGAGGTCATATGGCAGGCTCAACAAATTAACAATATTGATATTAGGAAGGAACATCTGGCTCCTACTTTCCAAGATCGTGCATTAGATTGGTACATGAGGAACGCTCCAGAAAACCGTAATGCTACCTTTGAAGAAATCAAATCGACCCTAGAAGAGAAGTTTAGAGATCCTAAGTCATATGCGCAGTTGGTCACAAAAATTAAGGATATTCGTCAGGAGGCTAATGAATCTATATGGGAGGCCAATAAAAGGTTGAATTTCACCATCAAAGATGGTGTATTTGTTATTGATGATACTTAGCATAAGGGATGGTGCTTTTCTATGGTACTCTCACATCTGCGCCATCCCTTAGTTCAGTAAAATATTTCCATACAATTTGAGGCTATGGAGCTTGCAATGAAATTGGAGGCTACCCTAACACCTATTTCACTAGGAACTCAACATATTCGGAATCAGTGGCATGCCATACATCTAGAGATTCAAAGTCTCCACAAGGAAAAAGGCAAGGAGGTTTGCGAAGAGGTTTGGTGCATAAAATGTAAAGCTTTTGGGCACCATAAAGACCATTTTCATATCTTCAACAATTATCTAAATGTTGGAGGTCCTAGTCCATTCAAGAATGCTTTGTAATTCACTATAGGTCAAATTGTTAGATTACATGACACATATTCTTGACTAAGGATCAGAAAGTATCAACCTGACTTGAAGAAGTTATTTTGCAAATTATGTTCATCATTAGGGAATGATGAGTAGCATTGTCATACCTATGATATTATGCTAGATAAAGCTAAAATATATAGAATTCAGGTTGAGCCTACATCACCAGCATCCCCTTATGGGCGTAGAGGATTCCAAGGTAGAGGAAAAGGTCGAGGAGGTGGATCAGTTGGACAAGGAAAAGGACAAGTAATTATAATTATGGAGTTGTTGGCCAGTATGTGCGTGACTCTCAGAATCTAGCACAACAATCCTATAGGTATTGTAGACAATTTAATCATGTCATAGAATATTGTCTTGTATTAATTTCTAAAATGCAAGAAAAGAGGATGTAGATCCCAACACAAAATCTTCAGATGGTTTGAGAAAAAACTAGTGAAGAAGATCCTAGTGTGAATGTGGTTAGTAGGACAGGTGTAGCCACCAATGAAGATGAAGGAAAGAAACAAGCCACTAATGTATGGATCCTTAAAGTAGCAGAAAAAAAATAAGGCTTTAATCTTCAATGCGCAAAAGATACATTTATTGAAGAAAAGAAAGAATTTGTACAATGAATCGTGTCCACGTCTGGTAGAAAAATGAAGGAAGTAGACAAAAATGAGGATATTAAACCATTTCTACAAGCATGTATAAAATTACTACGCAACAAGAGGGCAGCCGGAAATCTATAGGCACTAATTGATAATTGCGCAGAGAAAGAAAATCCCATGGTAGAACAACGAGCGGTCAAATGTTTTTATAAGAACAAGAAGAGAATGGGTAGGGATATGTGGATGACTGCGTAGATTGGTGCTTATGAAATGGACAAATTTGTTTTAGATATGAGATCAAATGCTAAGTTTCTACCTAAGAAAACATGGTAGTGCATGGCATAGCAAAAACTGAAATGGTATACCATTCAACTGCGCATGGCCATTTAGCAGAAGATCATTCCTTTAGGGAGGTTGTCACAAGTTGTGGTAAATATAGAGGGTGTTAAGGTGATGGCGTACTTTGAAATCAAACAAATTTTAGATGATACTAATCCCTATCCTGTGCTGCTAAGATTGGATTGGGCCAATGACATGGATGGTGTTATCAACCTGAAGAAAATAAGGATGGAATTTGAAAGCAATGGAGTCAGGCTAATCATTCCTCTCGATCCTGTAGAAGGCCAAATATATACTAAAAAAGTACATGCTCAGGATGATATCAATCGAATCTATAAGCTAACATTGCGTTAAGATGACTAGATTAATCTAACATCGTATGGGAATCTTAAGTGGGAGAAGGATAGCTCTTGTTTTTCAGACTCTGATGAAGAACTCAAAAAATGGCAGAATCAATTACATTAGGTGTCTATGCTGCGTTGTAATCACGTAACCTGATCTATGCATTCTATAACATATGAGGCACATGATTTAACACACTATGATGGCTCAACTAATGTAAACATGTTTATTGGAGATATTGAAAGGACTGTACCTGAAGGACAAAGATTTCATGCTTTGGATCTTGGCTTGCGCGCTACACCAGCAAGATGGTGGGAAACTCATAAGGATAATATGGGTAACTGGGAGGAATGTGTGCACATGATGAGGTTGCGGTTTGAATTTCCAATTATTAAATTGGAATATGTATACTCTACAAAAGAGGATCCGTGCACACATTTGTCATGATGCAATCAGGTATGGGGTGTAGATCCCAGACCTGAATGGGTCCATATCTTTATTCACATGTTGGGAAAGGTGCCTACTAGATGATACTTGGAGACAGAGCTGCGCAGAGGCACTAGTGAATAGCCTACGCTGATAGAGAGTTTTATTCTTAGATTTATATTTGAAAGTGGATTTGATGCAGTTGAACAAGATTTTTATTCCTAAAATTATTAATGCGTTGATAATGGAGACTGTGAATTATATACAATTGGCACTTGTCGAATCTAGGGAACTGCGCGTGGTTGATGGAGCCCTGATCCCCTTTCCTGCAAATGTCAGACAAGTGCGCTCCACGATGAGAATTTTTGGATATTACAGGAAGCACATTCCAAAGTATGAATTTATAACTGTGGCCATGGCCAGAGTACTTAGAAAAGGTATGACATTCCATTGGGATGAAAAATGTCAGAGAAGTTTGAAATTGTTAAGAGATGTTACAAACACAACTCAACATGCTTTGAATTACTTGGTCAATAAGCCTGTGTTGGTGGGGATGGTCTAAATATGGTTATCCTTACCTCTAGATTATATGTGCAATAAGGTGCGATGCGCGTGTAGTATCTGCGCGAGGAGGTTGTTTGGGTCACAAAGGTAACTATCTGTTGCAATAAAAAATGGATAAGAAAACTTTATTACTATTTTTGCGAGCATTTAGGATGCATTTAATGGAGGTATTTTACCATATTTGAGACCGTTTGGTCAGTAATGGAGCCTCATTAATGCACAAGGACTTGTTGAAGATGCACCACAAGTATAAATATGACCTTTGGGGTCGCAATAGTTCCCTTTTCTTTCTGAGTGATTTATGTTCTTTGAGCTCCTTCATTGCCACCACATTTGATATGTCTATGTCTGGTTTGGATTTAGGGTTTGAGGACGCATTTCATCTAGCAAGGTGACATTATGTTATAGCTGAAAATATGACAGCCACAAGACCTGGTGATGACCCTGCTACGCTAGAAGTCCCAATTTTGGAAACACTTGTGTCTTCTAAGACTAAGAATGGGCAGCCGTCAGGAACACACAGATCTCCCCATGGAAATACCCCAAGGCCACACCCTTCAGCGAGAGATTATATGAAAATACCCATGTGAGGAGTCCCATAAGCCATTGAAGAAGAATCTGAAGAGGATGTGGTTGAAGTGGCCTCATTTTCCCATTTTCCAAGCTACCTTGCGCCACACAAACCATCTGTCACAGTACCTAAGGACTTGGAAAAGGTGCACGTGGGTCTTCAAATACCCTTGATCCCTGAGAATGTCCCAATGGAAGGGGATATGTTCGCAAATATTCCACATCTGATATTTGATGATTTGAACATCATTGATGTCGAGAAGTTCCGCGAGCTTGCACCGAATCTATACATGGATCAGATCACATATGACGGAGGCATTGTGCACCTCAAGCCTAAAATATGGGTGTTAAGTCTACACAAGGCATGCTCGCTCAATTTTCTCCAAATCCCTCATTTTGGGCGCATCCCATTAAATTGTATATGTGTCAGATAGTTACTAGATTTAGTACATGATGATGCGCTCTGGTTGGGAAAGCGCATCCCTATTGACATTGAGTTAATCAATAGAATCAAGGGTTATCCTACTAAGGGAGCTGACCCTCTAGATGATTTTGGTGGTAAGGTGCAGGAGAAGGCAGATTCCGATCAAAGTAAGAAGAAATACAACGTCACAAGGAAGAGTTGGGGATTTTTGCTGGATGAAATCAATAACTTCGCAGTGCACTTTTGAATGATAATCTTGGCATGAAAGATGATGCATAAGTGTAGACCTAAGGAGGTTCCCACACATGTTATTTTTCTCATAGGACGATGTGAAAAAGGCATGATTTATAATTGGAGCAGTTTCTTTTGTAAATAATTTTTACAAAATGTGCGCGAGGCCCAGGAGGAAGGAAATAATTTCCAATATCCTTGGCTCTTATTATTAATCCCTCTAATTGGGTGGAGGACCCCGAAAGACACTCAATATCGAGATATTGATCCAAATTTATGCGAAAATATGTGCTACACAACCTTGTGTAACTCCTCAAACCCGATGCGCGCCAAAGAGAACAAGATTTTATGGGTTCTGTATGATGCTACCTTGAATCAAGTGATCAAATCAAAGTCGCGGTTGTCACCCACATTGTATGAACGATATGACATGGTAGGATATTTTAAAGATACATTCCATAATATACACATCTGCACAAAGGGTGTACTAGAGGGATTATGGAATGAGTTACCATACTCGCTGACTGAATATGGTTTTCTTAGAGTGACAACAAAATGGAAGTCGGCCTGGTTAATACCATCCACCCGAATGAAGCCACACACTCTGATAGGAAAATCAACCAAGAGAGAAACCATGACCATCACAAAGAAAATTACAGAGCCAGTAATAGAGAAGGTCACAAAAAATAAGCGACCCCCATAGCCACTACCGAGACTGTAGAAATGACAAGAGTGTGTCAAAGGAGACAGGGGATGCTGACACATCTAAAGGCACCAAGTGCAGCTCTCAGGCTGCTAGAGGATCATGGAAAAAGCAGAAAGGTTCCAAAAAGGCACCACAAGAGATCTTGATGCTGAAAAAATATGATTTAAACGAACTAGAAAACACTTTCACACCTGCAACTGAGGTTCGCTGGATAGACATGGAGGTTTAGTAGAAATCTGTGCTAGAACCTGTACAAGTTGGATTGCAGGAGTTAAAGGTATAGACGAGCCAGATTCAAGAGAGCGTAGCTTGGGTGAGCCAAATCGGCACGAACCCATTAGACGTTGCTCTGCCAGCCTCAGGGGATGGCCACTTTGTCCACATCACCTTTCTAGCGATTCAGATGGATGCCAACTAGTGTCTCCAATTCATAGGAACAAGTGATGTGCATATTAATATTTTTGTGTTACCTGCAGGTAAATGAAACCTTATGAACTCAACGATTGCAGAGAAGCTTCAATATAGAGAGGCTGCCACGCATACGTAGACAATGGAAGCACAACAATAGGCTGAGCAAGAACATCAACAGAAACAAAAAAAAGAGGCAGCTTACCAAGAAGAATAAGCCTAGTTGTTAGTGTGAATTCCAATCACAAGCATACAAAAAAAGCTCACTTTAGCTGTGCATAACAAACAACCCTCGCATCAAATGTGGTTGTCAATTTCATTAGATGTGTAGTTAGTGATCAGAATAAATGCTATAAAAATCCATATCTATGAAGTTGAATAAATTAAACAACAAAAATAAGCAAGATTTTCTCCATGCATCCAATGAACAAGAAAAGGATTTTTAAAGATTTTTTTGTATTATGACACCTGGGAAGGGAACATAGAAATATGCTACCAGACCCACTCGATTGGATGGGTCATTTCATGTCCCCAATGCTTCAGATCTAAGATCTCTCTCTCTTGATGGTGCATAAAACCCAAATAAAATGGAACTCAGAGGGAGCTCACAAGAAAAAAGTAGAGAAATATGACAATGATGGGAGGATAAAAGTCATACCAAAAGTATAGAACAAAAGGTAGTGAATGAATGGAAAAACTCTTCTATTTATAACAAAATATTGATTTAGTCTAGATATTGGTGGATAATTAAAATATTATTAACCAAATCTAGATCCAACTTTTGTGGAATATTTTATTATTTTTGTTGGAGGGAAAAGGAATTTGAATCTGGTCAAATCCATTTATTTAGAAATAATAAATAAATAAATTATTTATTTATTATTTTAAGAATATAGTTAAAGAATAATTAAATAAATAATTATTTATTCAATTATTTGTAAATGATTTAGTCAATTTTAAAAGGGAATATTATTAAATAATGATTTAAATAATTATTCCTAGAAAATAATAAGATAAATAATGATTTATCTGATTAATTTTCCTCTTTTGGGCTAACTATGACCAGAAATATTAATTAAACATTGGTTTAATTAATTATCCCTAGAGGAAACTCAAACAAATAAGGATTTATTTAATTATTCCTCGTGGGGTTTCATGTTTAGACTAGAAATAAATTAATCAACTATGAGTTATTAAATTATTTTTCATAGTGAGAGAAATTTATGGTGTACTTTATTCTATCTAATAGTAACAAGTTAGGTGACCAAAAATTGGTGTAACAGATTGCGCCCCAACGTGCGATCGTTAGGAGCTAATCGTATGACCGAAGTGCTCTGTACGAACACAATCACTAGACATTGGAGGGGTGTGAGAGAGAGAGAAATATAAGGTAGAATGAAGAAAGAGAGGACAAGACCCTAAGGAGGCGAGGCTTGCAGATGTGACAAGTCTCTTTTATGAGTGAGTACCTGATCTGAATGAGGTGGGGGAGGCATACCTATGCCCAATGGGAGAACAAAGTACAAATAATAATGGGGTGTTTAGCAGAAAAGGGACTGAACTATATAGTACATGTTGGCATAAACATGGGCTATAAAAGAAAAAAAAATATGACAATGAATCCCCCATACATATTGTGCCTAGGACAACAGCCAGGACTTATACAGTAATATCTAAGTACATGAGATATAAGTACAACAAAATAGTTCCTGTAAAGTAGGAGAGGGCTCTAAAAATCTAAATGATACATGGAAACTAGAAAGGTGTTGAAAGAGGCTAAGTCCGGAACAATAAAATGTATGGAGTTGCATCCAAGGTTGTAGTAGAGAAGTATTCAAAGCATGTGTGGGGCTACCTAAAGGGCCACCGCCTCATGAGGTCTGAAACATCTCACACACACCTGGGAATCACTGCTACAATCTGTTGCATCACTGAACCATCAATTATACAGATCTTGATTATGCCATCAGGACCTATAAATGAGAAACAATCAAGTCAAAGGGAAATACAGGGTCCCTTTGCTTGATCTGAGGCACCGAAAAAGAGTAGAAGTTGGAACCAAGGTACATCACCCTCTAGACCTGTATTGTGGAATGAATAAGCTGATGTCGACAAAAGGAGTTCTGCCATAGGTGAGGTAATAAGGAATCCCTAACTAAGGCACGAGGGATAATAGTAGAGAAAATGATATACTAACACTAGGGATGATGGTGGAATGGGGGGTACTGAGTAGCGAGTTGACGACTTCCCTTGTTAGATCATAAAGGGCATCGATGACCTCGCAGCTATTGACTCAAATATTGAGGGGATAGGGGACAGTATGACTGAGGGCCAAAATTTCAGTATGACTGAGGGCCAAAATGTCAGTATGACCGAGGGCCAAAATGTGCAATAGAGGTACAAAGAAATGAAGTATGGAAGACTGTGGCGGGAGACAAAAGGGACTCGAGATAGACTGAATGGATGCGATGATGACTCAACTTGGATTATCTAAAAAAGGGTGACATGGCTATGCTGCCACATAGAACAGGCCTGGTGGGGACCATAAAGACATGAGTACAAGATGGATACTCATGACGAAAATTGACATGAGCATTGACAAGTATGAAGGAAAAGTAATGCCCCAATTACAAGTGTCACAAGTCAAGAAATTATATTTTGAGAAGCAGTGACGTGTCCCTTCTTGGAGAAAAGGCTTTTGGTCGAAGTATCAAATCACAAAAAATGAAAGGATACCAATTTGAGAGCTTGGTGAGATCTTTCCAATGGTGTTGACAATTTTTCAAACCAAGCTACGGTTTGGTCGCAGCTGGTGAAAGACAAATCTAGGGTTTATCTTTTAATAAGGCATTTTCCCTCCAATTTGATTCACTTGCAAGTGTAGATGTGGTGAATGTAGAGAGGAGAAAAGGCCCTAAATCTTGTGGTGATCGTAGCAGACAAACCACTTGTTGGAATCGAGATCCGTCAATTGCAGGTAAGAGGCCTAACCATACTCTCTCAATTCAGTGGATTAAACTTTTAGTTTAGGCACGCAGAGCTTAGGAGCAGACCCTTGCTCCTCTTCATAGTTGGCTCGCACTTTTTGGGGTCTTTTTCTGCGACTTGGGTAGTAGGTATTGGGCCGAAAACTATGGCCTGTCCTAAGAATGGCCTAAAAAGTGTGACCTATCAGAGGGAGGGGTTTTAGTGGTGTTTTTTGGCTGAGAGCTTGGATTTTGTGGTTATGATGAGATATTTCCTTTCTGTACGCTAACAAACATGATGGTTTTGTGCAGGTATGGCAGATTTGAGGATCAATTGGAGAGAGAAAGAGAGACTTGGATACATTACGTTCTGCGATCCAAGAGGATCATGTAGTCCATGCTACATTGGCTAGGTTTGGGGTCCTGAAATTTGTGGAGAACCCATTGATGAGGGTAGGAGATCCCTTGTTGGCCCGGATTGTGAGATATTTATAATGTAGGGGCACTAGATTGAGCTGAATTTCCAGGATATATATTTCCTGACTGGTCTCCCATAATTGGGGATGGTGGTGAACACATAGCCAGTCTTACTACGAGGGCATAACATTATGGATTTTGTAGAGTGCCACTGTCGACTGGCTGTCCATGTGAAAGGGATAAGGATATCAATCAGAGATCTATAGTGGATAGAGACTCATGCTATGACCGTGACAGTGCTACGAATCTTGGGAAACCTGGTGCTCCACCACATCATTGGGGGTCAGATGATGCTTGTTGAGGGAGTATTAAGTCGAACCTACTATGGGTGGGCCTAGATGATGTTGTCGTCATTGAAATGACAGTTTTCACTATGTAAGTGGTAGGTGAACTATGACTATGCATATGGCACGGTTCTTTGCTTGCTCTTCTTTGAGAAGATCCTGACACTTCGACCTCGTATACAGATCTATAATGGGGGCCCGTGAGAGCCCAGGATGCACCGCTGGGAGTGACGGCTGTGTAGAGGGGGAGGTGGGGTATTCATATGATTGTACATAGATGACTATCCCTATAGTGGGATGAGCTATCATGGGGACCCATATTTTCCACTTTTTCCAGGTCAGTCATGGGGGCCAAATAGTAAGTGACAAGTTTCTTATCTTAATGGTGGATTTTAAAGTTTTAGAATATTATATATGGTACTGATTCATTCACTTTTGGTATGAAGATATAGCACTGGTGAAACTAGCAATGAATATGGGGCGGCCTGTAGTATCAGGAGCTGCAAAAAGTAATGGTTCTAGGGGGACAAAAAATGAGGATGTAGTGGCCCTCCTGGATGATATATGACGTAGATGTGAGAGGCTACTGACCAGTGTTTCTAAGAGCGGCTGGTAGGACCTTGATGACTAGTATATAGAGCCATGTGTTGGTCTACCCTCAGAGTGGCGAAGGGTCATGCAGCACAAGGCAATGGTCAGATAAGGGATACATGATTTGCAAGATGCAAGAGCCGAGCCATTGGCACGGAACCCTCCAGATAGTGATTAGAGTTAGGGGCATGAGGTGCCCCCAGTTTTAGTTTTTTGGAACATGCTATGGGCATGTCATATGTATCAAAGTGAATGTAATCTAAAACATTTTGAGTGATACATACTATGGATATGCATTGTTTTATGGTTTATGGTTATTTTCTTGTGTTAAATGTGTGTGATAAATGCCAATCTAGAATATTGTTTGCAATGCTATCTACATAGTGATTTAGGGCTGCAGGTACCTGACTAAGTGTAATTATTTCAAATTCATGCATTAAGAGCTTCACCCAGAAATATCTTCTAGAAAGGACAGGATTATGCACACGATAAACAACATTCAACTGCATGAGAAGCATCAAAGAATATAAATGAACATGAAGGTGAAGGATGTGATGGTAAAGGGAATCGGATAATAAACCTATCACTCCATCATATTTGGCCTGGTTATTGGTGGCAGTACCAATGCATGTGCCATTAGAGAGGACAAGCGCATGTAAGGGGGTGAAAATGGCCCACGTTGTTGAGGTTAGATTCTGGGAGTAGCGGCTTGCACTATCAGCATAGCCGATATACGGTGTGGACGAGGGATCCATCTGAATGACGCCACAAGATAACAAATGAGAGGATGATGAAAAATCCTGGCAACCTGAATGCAAGGTAGAAATCAAACAAGAACTACTAGAGGGAATGCTCTTCGTAGAATTTCTATTCCCCGCACATTGAAAAGTGGATGGCGTTGGGGAACTATCTTGAGGATAGTTTGTGCTCATCACCATAGACAGAGATGGTGCCATTTTTCTTATGGGTTGGATAGGTGAAGTCAGGGGTGGAAAAATCCTCCATGATGTTGTCATTACAGTAGAAGATGGGATGACCGGTGGAAGGATAAGCACATGACGTGGCGGAGCTACCTAACTCATCATCATGAGAAGAGAGGTTCACATGTGCATTGTTAGGGAGGGTGACCAAAAAAAAAGTACATGAAGGATTGACACTGATGTTGAGCCCAGGGTGATCGCTAAAGGGAGGTTAGGTGAAACATAAGGGAAAGCCCCAGAGGGGTCTTCCACCGTGAATATCATAGATGATGACAGGTAGAGTATAGTGGCCGAAGACTCTGTCATCTTGAAATCGGGAGGGGAAATGTCAATGGGAGTCGATGTTTCCTCTGGTTCTGCTGAAGCATAAAAAACAAGAAAAGGAGAGGTGGACTCATTGTTGTCGGCCTTGTACTAGAGAACCACATCCAAAGAGGTGCAGTAGTCTGCGAGGTGGGGAAAGAGGTGGGTATAATGGCTATGGATATCACACAAAGCACATGGGTAGTTTGTGTGCACATTATTGATTTTATTGGCTGAATTCGGTAAAGTAACACAGGCCTCTGGGAAATCAGACTCAGGAAAGGATACGTTGACCATGGGCTTGATACCAGGAAATTCAAGACAATTATGGGTGGCATGACTAATAACATCACACAAAGGACATAGGGGTGTATGCCTTGGAGGCCGAGGAGGAGCATGGGTTTTCTGGGTAGCCTTGTCTTTAGGTTCCTTTTTGTGGGATTTTACCCCCTCACCCGAGGTTTTCGCAACATGAGTAGGTTCCTGTTGAGGTGGCTGAGGCACAGAAGCAAAGGGAGGGGTCATGGCGACCGATTAGACCAGGTTCAAAGCAGTATAAGGTTTGGGATGACCCGGTGGGGTATTGGCTGGGGTATCAATGTACCAGACTGGATTCCCCTGATCATGTTGGGAAGGGATAAGGTAGCCATAATAGGAACGGAAAGAACTCCAACATGGGGAGCAAGAAACAATATCTGACTGGAGGGGATATGGCAATGTGGAACAACTTCGTGATGGTTAAGGCCAAGGGGAACCATTCCAAGAGGAAAGAGATGATCAAGGACACGAGCTATAGATGAAGGGCCTTGAGGAGGATGTCTTTAAGGCTAAGTCGAAGTACTAGGAGAAAGCAGCGGAGGGCGGGGTTGTTGACTAGTCGAAGCAGACCATTTGAGGTCGGACCGAGACGATTGCATCATGCAAACATTCAATGTCCTAAGGTTAGAGATAGGAGGGGAGAGACTAGGTAATGAACCAAGAAAAGAGGAATATTTATAGACTCTGGGTGAGACACTAGTCAGATTTTTGACTATTTTTTTTATTTCCCACAAAAGAAATAATCTACTTCGAAGAGGTCTGAGACATCAGTTTGTAATATGTCAGTTGATATATAATTAAAATGTTTATGTTGTGGGGAAATCAAATCTTATGGTGAACTGTAGATGGGATAGAAGACATCTCATAAGTGTAACTATGACCCAATAGAATTTTGTAGTCTAAGGGGGCATCAATGACTTCAATGTCAATGCAAACAGTCTTGTCCGCAAGAGTAATAGGACAATTGCGGAACATGCCAAGGGGCTGAGAAGAATGGCCATCCAACACATGAAGGGGGATAGTGGAAGGGGATAACTCGGGTGATCTGAGCTACTTCCAAATAGAAGTGGACATCAGGCAAGTGGATGCCCCCTCGTCAATGATACAATGAGAGACATTGGCATTTTAGATCTTGACAGGTATTTGGAAGGCGACATATGCAGGAAGGGGGGATGCTCTCAATTTTCAACATCGAAGTCAATCAACCAATAATCTAAAGGATACATAGCGCCCATAGTAGTTAGTAGAGCTTTTCATTATGAAGGGCATCACTGGAGGACATCCAATGTTGACATGGTGGGAGGGGATTGTGCCAAGTCATATACTATACCGTAGGAGTGGGCATATTTAATGGAAGTAGAATTTCAGTATAATGGCTATTAGCACCCTATAATTAGCAATATTTCCAAAATTCCAACTGCAGGGAGAACATTATTTCAACCACTTTGGGATTCTAGGATCTAGCCTTCCTGAATCCAGAGAGCGATCTCTCCTAATAAGTGCAAAGATGGATTTCTCTTTGAAGTTTTGGGTAATGATGTTAGGCTAGTTATGAAGGCCAAGGGTTTTATTTGTTTTTGGATGGTTGAGCATGATTACTATTTCAGGTGGAAATCTCTAAGTGCAAAGAGTTTCAAAGGTGAGAATTTGCAAGAAAATAGAACAAGCTTTGGCCATGAAGATAGATAATTGCAGGTTTTAGTCCATTGGGCTATGGAGTCATAATAGGATTTAATTGAAACAATTAGGTTCAAGAGTGGTCCATGGGGCAAGTCATCTATTTCTAAGGATCTCTTTAAAGTTCGATTTATATAATGGAATGAGACAAAAAGAAGGGGAATTAAATAGATGAAGAACAAAGAGCAGCCCAGGATCTGGTAGGTACTTTGAAACTAGCCAGCCTTTGACAAACACTTAAGAAAGACATAAAAGCAATCCAGGATCCAGTAGGTACTTTGAAACTAGCCAGCATTTAATACACTTTCAACAGAAAAAATTAAAAAAAAAAAACAGAGGGGAACTTGAAGGCAAATGTTGGAGTAGAAACTAGTGAGCCGGGCTCACCACAAATCCTCTCCTAGCTCTGCTTTACTTGGTTACTTTCAAGACAAACAAAAAGATAACACAGAATGGCCTAAGATCTGGTAACTAATTTTAAACTAGCCAGCTTTTAACAAATTCCAAGGGAAACTTTTAGACAGCCTTTTGGGATAAAACTAGGACCAGGGCACACCATATCTTCCTTAGTTCATCTCTACTTAACGTATACTAAAAAAAACATTTAAGAAGAACAACCAGCTCAGATAGTAGGATGACGAAATGACAACATTCCTATGCTTAAACTGAATTAGATCATTCCTAAATAACACAAAGTGGACGAAAACATGTAGATAAAGATTTTTAGTCAGAGAAGGGTAATGATATATAGTAGGTCCTAACTCTATGCATGTTGTGCTTTATAAGAGAAGATGAACACAGTGAAAACAAAAGTAAAATAACAATTCACAGTAAGAAATAACATCACCATCGACATAGACCAGGATCCCATAAATCAACTTGTATTGATGCTCCAAACCAGTTATAGCTTCAAGTCCAATGCTTTAGTTTAGTGCTCATCTACACTTCCTAGAATAACTTATCTATTACAAAAAGAGCTCCAAGATCCAGTGAACACTATTTACAATTATAATTTTCCAGCTCAATTACATTTCAAAGTTCAACAACTAAATCAACTAACCCCTCCCTCATCTTCTCTAGTAGTATTTATAGAAGAATGAGGAGGTGAGATCTGATAACAGATCTCCAACAATAATTAATACAAACTTAATGGCTTCTCGGCCTTTGGGGGCCTTGATGAAGAAGCTTACATAGGTTTCCTCTGTATTATATAATTTACATTAAGATTTAAGCTCGATGGGAGCTCTTTTTGACTTTTGAGGCTCTCTGTCATGCTAAAGTAACACTGCTGATATTTTTTCATTAAGTTCATTTGCAAAATTAACTTTCTGGTTGTACTGAGGTGAAAATCTTATCTTGATCAAAAAATTTGGCCTCTGTTTGAACATTTTTAAGCACAGGTGGCACCGTGGTAGCTCGAAGGAATCAATTTGCCTTAGATATGGCGGTGGAGGCTTTCCTGTCTGATAAACACTTACGATTTTCTTTTAATTGTGCCTTAATTTGCAGGATTAGGCTTTTGATAATCATTCGTAGCCGTAATCCTCATGAATTTGTCTTCAATCTTCCATTTTTTTGCGTTCTGCCTTCGAAACTGATACCCTTTGATTTTTTATTCATTTACGGTGTTCTGTTGGTGTGCAGTGTTGTGTAGGGGTCATGAGGCATCAGTTACTTTGGATTATTGGCGAGGCGTGGAAATTTTGAACCATGGATGGCCCTTTTTTTAAAGAATCGAAGGCGCGAGAGTTAAACCCCAGCCTTTGGCCCCTTTTAATATAATGGAAAGAAACCATATAATCACCGTCTTTTATCAAATAATACACCCGGACTTCGAAACTTTGATTAAACCAAATTGTATAACCATTTTGGGTCACAAAAGGTGTTTGCTGACGTCGGGGTGTTTTTGACCCGAAATCCTTATGAAATCCAGCATATAAAGGTTACCAGGTCCGATTTGGGGCATGCTGACATCAGGGTGAGTGTGACCCAAAATTTCTTTCAAATCTGCTTTATAATGCTTCCCAGGTTCAGATTTGCTAACTATGCAAGGAACCAATGAAGACCCACTCCAAACTGTTGACACCGCGTGGATGATGACTTGGTGTTTGGGACCAATGGTTCCATGGGACCACTTATTGTTGTCGTGGCTATGGGGACTGGAGCGACTGATCCTGGGTCGTCGATCTGCAGATCAGATCGACGGCGGAGATGTTTTAATGAATGCATCATACCTCGGTTTATCCCTCAAGCTTCTTTTCAGCACGATCACCGTCTGATGAGCCGGCCTTAGATCGGACGATGCACGTCAATATCGCACAGAGCCCACAGTTGAACTTTAATACGCGATGAGTGTTGTTTTTCAACAGTGCTCAAAGCCACATGTCAGTGTGTGGCATTGATCACGACCAAACAGAGAAAAAAACCTTCCTTTCAAAGGCGGCACGATGAAAACCACTGGTTTTGTACACTGATTGACCATGGGGACCACCGGGGCGATTTATTTGTGGGTCGTTGATCTGTAGATCAGATCGATGGTGGAGAGCGATTTAAGCTTCACACTGGCGGAAGCCTTTTCACACCTTGCAAAAAACACAAAAATTAATAAAAAAAAAGGTTCCATGGTTTTATATATGAGAAGTGGATAGGCACTCGACTGCGGGGCCTTTGGATGTATGGAATGCCATATGATTGGGGGCTATAATATATAGGGCTAATCGGCATCAAGGTTTTAAACATGGTAAACAGACTTATGCACTCAGATTTTGCGATGTGATGAGCACTTTGTGGGTCTAGCACCTGGTTCTAGGGTGCGGGCACGTGGAGGGGAACTGGCTTAAAACTTAGCCCAAGGGGGCTTAAGTTTGCAATACAAAAATGTATTTTTTATGAAATTTTCCAAGTTTTTCAATGGTTGTGAGGGTTTCGATAAGGAAAAGAAAGGGTCTTAAACCTTATCAAAGCGATTTTAATGAAGGGGAAAGGGGAAAAACATGAAAATGAAGGATTTTTTATGGAGAATAAAGGGGGTGAAAATGAGATTATTTTTGGAAGTGAGGAAAGGGAGAAAAGGTGTTTTTTACAGCAGTTTCTTCTCATGAAATCAGCAGAACTCCAGAGTGTAAAATGGGCACAGTATGGAAGGTTTTGGACAGAGGAATGAGGCCTTTATGAGTCTTCAAGAGGCAACAATTTTTGCAATAAAATTTGTTCCTTGAAGGCTCCAAAAATGATTTAGCCACCTTTTGGTATAACAAATTTCATAGGTGGCTAACAGTGGCTCCACTTGGGGATGGTGCCTTCTTGAAGGCATCAAGAACTTCAGACTTGCATTCTCTGGGAGGCTGATTAGTGCCTTATCCATTGGGCTTCCATTCCTTTGCTGGGATGATTTTCTTTTGCTCTAAAAACATATTAGCAGCCATAGAAACAATGAACCTTTCAACAATAAGCTTTCTACCTACCCAATCCTACAGATCTAACATTTTTTCTTCTTTAGAGTGCACTTAGATTGGAAGACTCTCTTACAACATTTTGTTCTTTTGAAAGTAGGAAATCTAATCTATTTCTACTCCTTATTTCTCCATGGACTCAGATTGAACAGTTGAGCCCATATGATTCTCTACCTAATCTACAATCTGTTGGGATTGAAATTCAACATATTTTATTCACTAAATTCTACAACAAAAATTTAACAACAGCCAAGTCAAGATTAAGCTGTTTGACTTGCTGTGATCTATGGCATAAAAACAAGCTACACATAGACATTATTTTTCACCAAATTTGAAACAAAATGGAAGGCTTGAGATCTGAAATTTCAAAGCACTTCCTTCATATTTTTTACATCTCTGTTTTGACCTTTGTTTGAGCTATCTTTGCTTGTCCTCTGGTTTAGATTTTGAGTTGTTTAGAACTAGTTTATCTTTGTTTCTGACTCAAGAAAATAGAACAGATTTGATTCATTCTCTTTGGAAATTTAGGTTCAGATTTTGAGCATGCTTGAACCTTTAATTTCTATCCTAAACTATCTACTGATAAGCCAAGATTAAACATTTTGGCAAATCGAATTCACTATCCTATCAACAGAAAATTTAAAACTAATTAGTCAATATTAAGCTATTTGACTAACTAGAATTATGTTTTTCAGGAGTGGCATTTAAGCTTGCACACTTTCAGATTTGTTTCTCTTTTTGGTATGGGGCTATACCTTTTTTTTTTACAATCTGCCCTCTTTTCTTTCTTTCTTTGTTTTTGTATTTTTGATTTTTATAACTTTGAATGCAATGATGGGTGATATGTTTACAATGAGAAAAAGATAAAAAGGCTTTCAGAACATGAAATGTATCAAGAGAAGTAATGTTTAAGCATCCTGCCATTGACAAGACCCCCAAACAATTTTTCTCCATTCAACTCTTGCAAAAAATAGGCATTATTGCCAACAACTGAATGGATAGAGTAAGGGCCAAGCCAAAAGTTGTCAAATTTTCCATGCTTGCCCTTGTCTTCCCTCCTTCAGTCCCACTTCAAAACTTTGTCCCCAATATTGAAATTGTTGGCCTTGGTTCTTCTGTCAAAAATATTTTTAATGCTATCCCATTTCTGCAATGCTTTTTTATAAACCTCCTCTCTGGTTTGCTGAAGATGAATGGTCTGATTTATTTTCTGATCATGTCATTATCTTCATTTTGTACTCTTGAATCAAATTCATTATTGGTACCCCAAGGCTGGTTGGAAAAATTTCATCGGTACCATACACGAGCTGGAAAGGTGACATACCAATAGACTTCTTCAAAGTCAATCTGTCAGCCCAAAGTGCATGAACTAGCTTTGTGTGCCAAGACTTTTTCTTGTCCTCCAACAACTCCTTGATTATGTTCACTAAGCTTTTGTTTGAGGATTCTGCAAGTCCATTACCTTGGGGGTAATAGGCCATGGAATTCCCCAATGTTATCTGATATTTGTGACAGAATTCAACCATCTTCTTTGATCCAAATTCTACTGCATTATCAGTTACGATCTTGGTAGGACAACCAAATCTAGAGAGAATATTATTCTCTATGAATTTTATAATAATAGAATCATTGGCCTGCCTACAAGGTATGGATTCTATCCACTTATTGAAAAATTCTATGGCAGTGAGAATCCATCTATGCTGGGCAGAAGATGGTGGATGTATTTCACCTATGAAGTCAAGTCCCCATTGTTGAAAAGGGGCTTCAACAGTGATTGGATGTAGAGGTAGGGGTAGCAGTTTTCTTCTGCCTTCAAAAAGTTGACATTTATGGCAGGAAATGATCATCTTGTGCACATCATGAAAAAGAGTAGGCCAATAGAAACCAACCCTCAAAATTTTGTTGGTTGTTGTCTTCCAATACAAATGACCTCTGCACTCTCCTTCATGGAACTCGTGCTTAACCTTTTCTGCATCATACTCAGGAAAACATTTAAGCAATATACCACTTGTATTTTTCCAATAAATACATCTATATATAATGCAATAGTTTACAGCTTTTAACTTTAGGAACCTTGCCTTTGTTTTTGTCAAACTAGGAGGTGTATTAAAATTAAGCAAAACATAAATAATATCAGCATACCGAGAGGAATTCATGAAATATTCTTCAACAATGGGAGTTGAGATTCCTTCTTGGTTATCCAAAGCATCAATCATATTTATATCAAGAACTTCAAAATTGGATTGATCCATTAATCTAGCTAGACCTTGGCCTTTGATCAGCTTAGTGGGTTTTATCTCTAAATCATATTCAAGGATAACATCGATCCACTTACCTCTCTTACCATCTGGGTCCTGCATTAGAATGTATTTAACAACTGAGTTTGGGACAAAGGCAATGATGTGTGAGTGAAGGATGTATACTCTGAAGTCTTTCAAAAATTTAACCAGAGAAAAGGCTTGATTCTCCATAATGTCATACTTCACAGGGGCATCCCTAAATGCCTTGCTAAATAATGCAATAGGCTACTCTTTTCCTCGTGGGTTTTTCTATAAAATGACAGCAGCTATGGTATGTTTTGATGAAAACGAAAAAATATAAAAATATTATGAAAAATCACGACTTATTATAACAGGTGTTTTTTTTAACGCTTGTTTCACCAGCTCAAAGGACTTCTTTGCTTCCAAGGTCTACTTTACCCCTTTCTCTTTCTTCAACATGTTTGTGATATTCCTAAGGAGCTCGGCTAAGTTGGGGATGAACCTTCTCAAAAAGTTAATCTTTCCAATGAAAGATTGCAACTCCTTGATGTTTTGAGGATGAGAGATTCACAATATGGCCTCAATACTTTTTGGATCTATCTTAATACCCTCTTGTGAAATAATGTGCCAAAGAATTTTACCTTCTTGGAGCCCAAATAGTGTCTTCTTAGGGTTTGAAGATATCCCAAACTTTCTGCATTTCTCAAAAAAATTTCTTAAATGTGCTAAGTGTTCCTCATCTGTTTTTGAAAACATAGTGACATCATCAAGGTATATAATGATGAAGAAGCCCAGTTCTTCCGATAATTCTATTTCCATGGCTCTCTCAAAAATTTCTCCAGCATTCATTAGACCAAAGGGCATTTTCACATACATGAAACTGCCCCATGGTGTAGTAAAGGTTGTCTTTAATTGATCATCAGGGTGAACTAAGATCTGATTGTACCCTGAGTAGCCATCAAGCAAAGAAATTCTTCTAGACCCTACCACCCTTTTTAAAATATGATCCATCTTAGGTAAAGCGTAGTTGTCCTTTAATGAAGATTTTTTTAAGTCTCTAAAGTCTATACAAAGCCTGATCCCTCCAATTCTCTTCCTAACTGACACCAAATTAGACACCCACTCAGAATATCTAATAGGAACAATAATACCAGCTTCATACATTTTTTTGATCTCCTTCTCAACCAAAGGGAGTTGTACAGGGTTTATTCTGTGCAGTTTCTATTTTAATGGTTTTTGGTTTTCTTTGAGAGTAATTTTGTGTTGTATTATTTCAGTGTCATAGAATTTAAGGTCTTCGTAACTCCACGAAAAAACATCAGAAAATTCTTTAAACAGATATATGTATTTGAGTTTAATGTGAGCTGGTAAATTTTTAGACAGTTTAATCATTTTCGGTTTAAGTTCACTGCCTATATTACAATCTTCCACTTCAGTCTCTATAGGCTCCAGTTTTGGCTTCCTGGCCACATCGTTAAAATAAAACAACTCTTCTAAAGGTGCCAGACTGCTAGGCAGACTTTGATCTTTAGACTGTAGGGTTTCTAACTCTTCTGTTTCTAATTCTGTAGTCAGTTATATTTTGTTTTGAAGTTTGCTTGACAACATATTTATGTTGGAAAATTCCGGGGATGGTTCTTCTTCACCACAGTCTGTATCATAATCTGATTCCAAACTGTTTAGTTTGAATTCATTTCTGAATTGCATGAAGTCTTCTATTTGTTTGTCTCTATCAAACACCTACTAATACTTTTCATTATCAAGCATGACTGGTCTGAATTTTATTTGATTTGTATAGTTTTTGGTTTCATATGGCGTTAAGCATGTTCTGGCTGCAAAGGATCAATTATGGGCTGCAATATTTCTTTTCCTAGAGACAAAAATTATCTGGTATTCTTCAAAAGTTTTTAAAAGGTCCATGACATCGTTTCGGTAGGCCCTAAATCTGGGATGATTTGCATTATACTCCCCATTGACTTGCCTAATGACCAACTCTAAATCCCCATACACTTTGATTCTCGCGGCTCCTAACTTTTTCAACAAACGCAAGCCTAAGAGAAGGGATTCATATTCTACTATGTTATTGGAACACTGAAAGTTTAATTTGTAGGAAATTATTTCTGCGTGGTTTTTTTCAGTGTTGCATATCCAGACACCTGCACTAGCATTTGTCTTAGTGCAAGACCCATCGAAGTGCATACTCTATAGAGGACTAGTCTCGAGTTTATCATTTGGGTTACTATGCTCTTCAATAAGCGTGCTATCGAATTGTTCTTGGGAGTCAGCACACTGTTGAACTTGTTTTAATTCCTCAGATTTTTTATTGGGTTGAGGACTACTTTCTTGACTCTCAATGTTTAAAAGCAAAGGAAACGTGATTTGTAGCTCAAGACCTATGTTTTGTTTTCTAGATCTTACAGGTTCAGCAAACTATTCTGACGCTCCTACATTATCTTCTTCCTCCTCTCTATTTATCATTAAATCAGACAAGGTCATTGGTTCACTGAAAGTTTCATCATTGAAAATGATAAATGAATCCAGGCCTGTGTTTATGGAATAAAGAGGAGAGTTCTGTGGTCTATCTTGACTTGTAACTATCTATTGCATATGAGACTCCATGTAAATTCCTTTAGTGTGATTGAAAACAAGGATAGTCGCATAGGTCATGTCCATTTGCATATTCCCTTGTAACTTAGCCCCCCAAGATCTTGATAATAACATTCCATACTTTGGGGGCACATCAGCCACAACAATATCCATTACTAAGCATTTGGCTGAAATCTGGGCTAAGTTAACGTAGAGGTCTTCGATTAATCCTAAAAAATTTACTCTGCTTGCGTCAAATGAGTAAAGGAATTTGTAAGGTCTGGTGATTTCTAGACCAAGGCTCTCCATTACAGCTTTAGGCATTAAATTATGAGAAGCCCTGGAATCATGCATAGCGTTGTGCAAAATTTTTTCATGAACAATTAAACTTATATAAAAGGGAAGAACAAGTCGCTCTTGATATCTACCTTCAATCTTAGGACCAAAAATAAGCTCTGGCTGGTCATCATTAAGATTGAATGTGTCATTATTCTCTTCAATGTTCAAAGTCTTCAAAATTTGGGTCCTATATACATTCTGGGCATCTAACTTAGTCATGGGAACATAGATTTTGATCTTTGAAATTTAGGCTGAAAGGGATTTGGTTCTTTGAAGGACTTGTCTCAGCCTTACTAGCTGCTAGTCTATCAGCAACATCAGCTTGCTGATTTGTTCTATTTACATTTGACAAAATGGTTTTAACAGGAGTACTAGCTGAAGTGTTAGTACTAATAAGGTCTGCACTCTGTTTTTCATTGTTTTGAGTGCCTTCTCTTTACCTTTATTAGAATTAATAGCCATTGTTTTCTCCTTTTGTTTGACCACTTTAGGTTTGGTTACAGTGTTGTTTTGTGAAGATTTGTCAAAGGTTTTGTTGTTGGGGTTTGTTGACTAGTTTTCCTTCTAAGGTCATATTCTCTTTGAGACTCTATGATGACATTTTCCATGTCTTGATAATAACTTTCATCATCATCTCTTTTGTCATCATAAGGTGTATAAAGACCTTGTTTTCTATCGTAATGAATCTCAAAGTCATCATCATCTTCCCCCAACATGTTCATATCATCTTCCTCTGTTATTTCATATGTTTCCTCAACCTCACTTACATAGTTTTGATGAAAGGGAGGAGTGATATGTTGATCATCTTCCCTAGGTCCGTTTGGAGGCTAGTTCCTTCTAAAATTCTGATTCTGGTTCTGGTTCCTATTTTGAGGAGTAGTTTGGTTTTGGCTTGCTTGTGCTCTCTCAAGGATGCTCATTTTCTTTATCATCTCTTCCATCATTCTCTCCATATTTGAGTTGGAAGTATAGGTTGTATATTCCTCTCTAAAGGACAGTCTCTTTTCATTTTTCATTCTTTCTCTCTTCTCCATCAAGTTGACTTCCACAGAGAGAGCACCTTTTTGCATCTCTTCAAGAGTTGCAGGATCTCTCTCTCTCAGTTGATAGGCCATCTCAGGGTCAAACCCTTCAGGAAACTTGCTTAAAGCTGAGCCTTGTGGAGGTTTTATATCTGGGGAAAGTACATTATATACGCTGTTAAATCTGGTACAATAAGCTTGTAAACTTTCCCTGGGGTTTCTATGGAGGTTCTTGTAATCAGAAAGGACCTGGAGAGGATTCTTATTTACTTCCCATTTGTTTAAGAATATCTGATGGAAGGCTTGGAGATCATTGATACTATGGGGGGTTAAGCCTTTAAACCATTTTTTGACCTCCCCTCCTAAGCTTTGAGAAAATAATCTGAGCTTGACAGAATCATCATCAATTTCATTTCTGTCAAAGTAGTCATTCATCTTATCCACGTGTTGTGATGCAGTTGTAGCATTGATGGCATCATATAATGGAATTTTGGATAGATAGTCCTGTGGAATATTTACTAATGGTACAGGAAGGACTAAGGGAGCATACCATGTAGCCATGGCAGGAGGTGGAGGTGGATTTACAAGAGGTGGATAAACAAGAGGGAAAGTGGGCTAGAATGGAGTGGTCTGAATAGTGGATGTAGGGTGAGAAGAAGTTGATGGACCAGGAGTAGATTGCTGAGCTGATCTCGGATGAGAGACACCTAAGTTGTGAAGGAAATTTAAATCAGGAGGTGTTGTTTCTCTATTACTAGGATGTTCACTTGTTTCAGGAGATGAAAGTGAAGACTCAGAATCTAACTGATCTAAATCATCAAGAGACCTAGTTCTAAAGGGATCTACTAAGTCAAATTGTGATTGTTGTAGAGCTGAAAGATTTTCAAGAACTGAATTAGCTCTTAAGGGTGATCTGAAAACAATTGATAATTTAATCCTAGGAGACCTCCTAAAGATACTTTCTGGGTTACCAACTATCTCAGGTGGATCAGGGTCAGGGTAGGCTCTAGTGTGAATCTTTCTAGGAGCCACTATTTTGTGCTTTTCAGACCCGAATAAACAAGAAAATTTCAACCAAGTATGATAGTCTTTTTCAAAAGGTCAACTAATCTGTTTACCCAAATTTTAATCCTACAGTACTATAGCTGAGTTTGAATGATATTACAATGATAAGGGTCCTTTCCAGTGGAGTCTTAAGGTCTTTTTAGGATTTTGGAGTCGCCAAGTGGAAGTTTTTAGCTCCTAAGAAGGTAAAAGGTTTTATGGTCCACCACCATGTTTATTTGATACCAATCTGAAATAGTTTTGGGTTTTTTGAGTTATTTTGCAGTTTTGTGGTTTCTAAGAATGTCCTAACTCTGTTTCAAAACTTAGCTACAGTCATGAGACGAAGACAGTCCACTCTTATGGCTAAGCTGGTTTATTTTCAAGATTAAACAAATTCTTATGAGAATCCTAGGTTTTTCCTAGTTTGTCATTGATTCAAACAAGTTTCATCGTGATTACCACTTCTTGGTAGTGCTTGAAAAGGCTGATTTTTACTCACAAGGTTTTATGAGGTGTTTAAGGGAACCTAACCAGAGATTATCGGTTCGGTCCCCAGCGAAGTCACCAAAAATGTTAGCACCCTGTAATTAGCAAGATTGGTAAAAGTCCAACTGTAGGGAGAACATTATTTCAACCACTTTGGGATTCTAGGATCTAGCCTTCCTAAATTCGGAGAGGGATCTCTCCTAATAAGTGCAAATATGGATTTGTCTTTGAAGTTTTGGGTAATGATGTTAGGCTAGCTGTGAAGGCCAAGGGTTTTATTTTTTTTTGGATGGTTGAGGATGATTACTATTTGAGGTGGAAAGTTCTAAGTGCAAAGAGTTTCAAAGGTGAGAAGTTGCAATAAAATAAAACAAGCTTTGGCCAGGAAGATAGATAATTGCGAGTTTTAGTCCATTGGGCTATGGAGTCATGATAGGATTTAATTGAAACAATTAGGTTCAAGAGTGGTCCATGGGGCAAGTCAACTATGTCTAAGGATCTCTTTAAAGTTTTCTCTATGGAATGAAATGAGACAAAAAGAAGGGGAATTAAACAAATGAAGATCAAAGAGAAACCTAGGATCTAGTAAGTAATTTGAAGCTAGCTAGCCTTTGAAAAGAAATTAAGAAATACATAAAAGAAATCCAGGATCTGGTAAGTACTTTGAAACTAGCTAGCCTTTAATACACTTTCAATAGAAAAGATTTAAAAAAAAAACAGAGGGGAACTTGAAGGAAACTGTTGGAGTAGAAACTAGCGGGCCAGGCTCACCACAAATCTACTCCTAGCTCTACTTTACTTGGTTACTTTCAAGACAAACACAAAGATAACACAAAATGGCCTAAGATCTGGTAATTATTTTTAAACTAGCCAGCTTTTAACACATTCCAAGGGAAACTTTCAGACAGTCTTTTGGGATAAAACTAGGACCAGGGCACACCATATCTTCCTTATTTTATCTCTACTTAACATATACTGAAAATAAAATTTAACAATAACAACCCGCTCAAACAGTAGGATGAGGAAAAGACAACATTCCTATGCTTAAACTGAATTAGATCATTCCTAAATAACACAAAGTGGAAGAAAACATGTAGTTAAATATTTTCAGTCAAAGAAGGGAAATTGTATACAGTAGGTCCTAACTGTATGCATGCTGTTCTTTATAAGAGAAGATGGACACAGTGAAAACAAAAGTAAAATAACAATTCACAATAATAAATAACATCACCGTCGACATAGACCAGGATCCCATAAATCAGCTTGTATTGATGCTCCAAACCAGTTACAGCTTCAAATCCAATGCTTTAGTTTAACGCTCATCTACACTTCCTAGACTAACTTATCTATTACAAGCAGACCTCCAAGAGTCAGTGAACACTATTTACAATTAGAAGTTTCCAGCTCAATTACTTTTCAAATTTTGGTAACTAACTCAACCAACCTCTCCCTCATCTTCTCCAGTAGTATTTATAGAAGAATGAGGAGGTGAGATCTGATAAAAGATCTCCAAAGATAATTAATACAAAATTAATGGCTTCTAGGCCTTTGGGGGCCTTGATGAAGAAGCTTACATAGGTTTCCTCTGTATTAAATAATTTACATTAAGATTTAAGCTCGGTGGGAGCTCTTTTGGACTTTCGAGGCTCTCTATCATGTTAAAGTAACTCTGCTGATATTTTGTCATTAAGTTAATTTGCAGAATTAAATTTCTGGCCGTGCTCAGGTGAAAATATGATCTTGATTAGAAACTTCAGCCTCTGTTTGAACATTTTGAGGCACAAGTGGCACCGTGGTAGCTGGGAGGAATCAATTTGCCTCAGATATGGTGATGGAGGCTTTCCTGTCTGATAAAAACTTAGGAGTTTCTTTTAACTGTGCCTTAATTGGGAAGATAAGGCTTTTGATGGTTAGTCTTAGCCATAATCCTCATTTATTTGTCTTCAATCTTCCATTCTGGTGTGTTCTTCCTTCGAAACTAATACCCTTTGATTTTTGATTCATTTACAATTTTCTGTTGGTTTGCAGTGTTGCGCAGGGGTCGTGAGGCATCAACGCCTTTGGATTATTAGCAAAGCGTGGAAATTTTGAATCATGGATGGCCCTTTTTTTAAAGAATCGAAGGCATGAGAGTTAAACCCCAGCCTTCGGCCCCTTTTAATATAATGGAAAAAAACCATATAATCACCCTCTTTTATCAAATAATACACCCAGACTTCAAAACTTTGATTAAACCAAATTGTATAACCATTTCGGGTCAGAAAAGGTGTTTGTTGATGTCAGGGTGTTTGTAACCTGAAAACCTTATGAAATCCACCATATAAAACTTATCGAGTCCGATTTTGGGCCTGCTGACGTCAGGGTGAGTGTGACCCAAAATTTCTTTCAAATCCACTTTATAATGCTTCCCAGGTTTGGATTTACTGACTATGCGAGGAACCAATGAAGACCTACTCCAAACCGTTGACGCCGCGTGGATTCTAACTGGGTGTTTGGGACCACTAGTTCTGTTTGACCACTAATTGCTGTCGTGGCTGTGGGGACTGGAGCGACTGATCCTGGGCCATCGATATGCTGATCAGATCGATGGCGAAGATGTTTTAATGAATGTGTCGTACCTCGGTTTATCCCCCAAGCTTCTTTTGAGCGTGATCACTGTCCGATGAGCTAGCCTTAGATTGGATGGTGCACGTCAATATCGCATAGAGCCCATAGTTGAATTTTAATGCGCGATGAGGTCAGCTTTTCAACAGTGCTCAAGGCCATGTTTCAGCATGTGGCATTGATCACGACCAAACAGAGAAAACAACCTTCCTTTCAAAGGCGGTGCGATGAAAACTGATGGTTTTGTACATTGATTGACCATGGGGACCACCGGGGTGATTGATTTGTGGGTCGTTGATCTGCAGATCAGATCGACAGAGGAGAGCGATTTAAGCTTCGCACCGTTGGAATCCTTTTCATACCATGAAAAAAACACAAAAATAAATAAAAACAAAGGTTTCATAGTTTTGTATATGCGAAGTGGATAGGCGCCCGACTGCGGGGCATTTGGATGTATGGAATGCCATATGAATGGGGGCTATAATATATAGGGCTAATCGGCATCATGGTTTTAAACATGGTAATCAGACTTATGTGCTAATATTTTGCGATGCGTTGAGCACTTTGTGGGTCTAGCACCTGGTTCTAGGGTGCGGGCACGTGGAGGGGAAGTGGCTTAAAACTTAGCCCAAGGGG
Source organism: Pinus albicaulis (assembly GCA_034641835.2). Taxonomy (NCBI): domain Eukaryota; kingdom Viridiplantae; phylum Streptophyta; class Pinopsida; order Pinales; family Pinaceae; genus Pinus; species Pinus albicaulis. The sequence continues at coordinate 129,569 of JAXQQM020060933.1, forward strand.
GCTTAAGTTTGCAATAAAAAAATGTATTCTTTATGAGATTTTCCATATTTTTCAATGGTTGTGAGGGTTTCGATAAGGCGAAGAAAGGGTCTTAAACCTTATCAAAGGGGTTTTGATGAAGGGGAAAGGGGAAAAACATGAAAATGAGATTTGTTTTGGAAGTGAGGAAAGGGAGAAAAGGTGATTTTTGCAGCAGTTTCTTCTCATGAAATTAGCAAAACTTCAGAGTGTAAAATTTGCACATTATGGAATGTTTTGGACAAAGGCATGAGGCATTTATGAGTGTTCAAGAGCCAACACTTTTTGCAATAAAATTTGTTCCTTGAAGGCTCCAACAATGATTTAGCCACCTTTTGGTATAAAAAATTTCATAGGTGGCTAACAATGGTCACCTAGGGATTTTGGTATGAACCTTTTCCTTAATTATAGGGATCTGTAAAGGACCATTGGGTGTTGCAAGAGGCTTTATGGGACCTGAAGATGGGGGCTCAGTGGCAAACGTATTGGGGGGCTTTTTATACTGACGGGGCCGAGTCTAAAGGTTAATATCGATGGTATTGGCCTGGTCAGAGCTCATCATGAGGATATGGTAATCAGAGGTACCAGGTGAACGAGGTTGAGTGGCCGCCTAACTTTCAGGGGGTTGGGTAGCCACATATCCTTACCGGGGGAAAGGATTGGTAAGCGTAGCTAGGTTGATGGGTGCAGCATTAGGATGAACCCAAGAGGAGGATTTTTTTCCTCGGGATGCTACTTTAACTTCCCACATTTGACGCATCTAAGGTAAAAGGGGATAATCATGGGTATAGTGACCATAGACACCAAAACTATAACAAGGTTTACACATGCGAATAGGCCCGTTCTGCTTGGGCTAGGCACCCTGTTGCTGGGTTTTAGTGTTAGATGTATTCTATTGGGGATTATTTCCGGGATTACCTAGAGCGGGTTGTTTTTGGTTTCCTTTCCTCTTCTTTTCAAAAGTGGGAGGATTAGTCGCACTCTATTGCACCTACACCTAACCCTGAGGGGGGGTTGACTGCTATTGCAGAGTATGAGAAGGCAAGGGAGGCTAAGGTGCATGTGCTAGAGGAGATGGAGCACTAGGCTATAGACACAAATAATGAGGAGGTTGGGAAACATTGGGGTAAACAGGTTGGGAAAAATAAGGCCTCTCAGTAGAGGATGTGGTTGGGAAAAAGCCTGAGGCATGCTGTGTCCTAGATACATGCTTCTGGGAAGGGGAAAAGTGTTAGAGGAGATGGCCCCTCCCTAAGGGAAACCATAACCCATGGGAGGATGAGTGTACGGATGTGAAATGGATCCAATGATGTCATCAATGGCATGAGATGCTCCTGGTACATTGGCACCAGCAGGTCTAGGGAGATCAGGTAAGACGATATAAACATAACTGAACTGTGTCTAGATCAAGTCATATTTTAATGCAATTTGGAGGGAATATTCCTCACTCTAAGGGAAGTGAGATGCAACATCTTAACCAATATCAGGAAAAATGGATCTGAGAAACATGTCCATGTAGACAAGGTCCTTGAAAATGGGGGCTTGACATAGGCTCTTCTTTTTGTTCCATTCTTGAATATGGTCAGATAGGCGAATAGCAAAAGTTTGAAAAAAAGAGGTCAAGATTTTGGTACCAGTGTCATTTATCTAAAAATGAGTTGGATAACTTGTTATTATTATGAATAACCTCACACTCATTTAAACAAAATTAAGTTCTAGCTTATTCTTGACTGTGCGGAAATGAATAATTGAAATAGGTGTATGTTTTTTAACTGTTTAAGTGCCTTAAGAAAATTTATTTTTGCTGAATTTAAACATGTGCAACAACCATATAATGCAGAAAATAAGCATCAACACATAATAACAAAATTAATATAGGAGTTCACCTGAATATTGCGGGCTACGTCTGCTTGAGCCTTTGTCAATTGACTTAGCTCTTTGGGATTATGAGGTGAAATTCATTTTATAAGTTAAAAAATCAACTAAAATGTTTATCTGGGTTGTATCATTGGGTTTAGAATACCATCATACCCCTGTCATGGCTGACATCACATTGAATATGGACCTCGACTCCCTTAGACTTGACTCCTTGAGTTGGTGCCCTTAAGCTTCCATGAGCTTCTCTGTGGCACTAACTCTCTCGGAGTCAATTTTCTATCCTTGAAACATTTTCTATTGTCTCCATCACATATAAGACCTCAAAAAATAGACTGATGTTTTGCTCAAGATGAGATTTGGCTCCCCAATCTAGGCCTCCATCAACTGATGGCCGTAGGTTACCCAAAACATATCTGTGGCTTCTTGAGCTCTACGAGTCTCCAAATGACTCCAAAAATCCCTTAAATAGATTTATAATGTCTGAAATAGTTATAATAGACTATTAATTTGCATAAATTTTCCTCTGGGTACTTTGGTTATGCCTCGAACACCTGGTCGCACCCCTTGGCTCTAGGTTCACTCAAAACTTCTCTGAAGCATATCAGCCTTAAAAAGTCTTCAAAAGATTTTTAAAATCCCTCCATTGGATTCATAAGCCTAAAAATAGTCAGAATAGACTACCTTTTTTCAGAGAATGATTACTAGCTGCTCTGGATAGGCTTCATTCTCCTGCTCGTAGTTGGTGGCCCTAATGGCACCTGGAACTTATCTAAAGCATCTCGACCTTCAAAATTCCTCTACAGTCTCTTAAAACCTCACCATTAGTTCCAAAATGTCTGAAAAATCCAAAATTTACTATTGGATTCCTAGATAAGGCCTCTAGCTGCCCTGGCTAGGTCTCAAACTATTGTTGGCCCCGGGTGGCCCTAGTGGCCCCTAGAACTTCTCTGAAGAAAAATATTGCTTAAAAGTTCTTTGATGGAACTGAAACCCTCATGAATGAGTCTCGAATGTCTGAGATAGTCAAAATTGACTATTTACACTCTCAGAATGGTCGAATCTAGCTCAAGATAGAGCCTCAACAACTTTTCCCAGTAACTCCTAAATCAGCGCCGCCAAATTTGGAGCAACTACACTTAACTACAATTAAATTTGGAAAATTACCCAAATTTTAGGGTACTTCAATTTTTCCACTAGGTTAAAAGAAATAATAAATGTGGGTGGTTAGGTTGGGCACATGCTTCCCTATACGCAGTCCTCCTTGGTGGTTAGCATAACTATAGGTGGAAACTATGCAGATAGACCATTGCAATGCATCTAACAAGGTCTAATCCTTTACACTAGCAGTTTCGGCATAAGCCCTTGGAATCAGGGTCGTCGCCATATGGAAGGGGTTGGCCCGAGGGGCAAGCCCCTCCGCTCCCGCAAAACAGATTTCAACATGCATTAAATATATGTCGAAGACTAATATGGTTAAGCCTTATCATAGCGCAGTTGGTAAAGACCTTTGTGTGCAGGCGAGGAGATCACAGGGTCGACTTTGTTCATATCCACCAAAAGTTTCATATATTTCTCAAGGGCCATGTGGCGGCCTTAGGGCTTGCGACATGGCACCTTCTGATTGGTCCACATACGTACGTACAACCCATTTACCAATGAACATTCGCCACTTGTCAAAATATGACTAGCCCAGAGGGAATATTCCAAGGAAAATTCTAAGGAATATTCTAGTAATATTCCCTGGAATTTTTCTTTTTGAAATTTCCAAAACCCGGTCAAACTTAGTCAAAAACAAAAAATTGCAGTTTACTGGACTTTCCAAATCGCAATAACTTCTTCATACGGTGTTGGTTTTTTGAACTATTTGCGACGTTGGAATCTGGAAGATGAGATATATCCGGTAGCTCAGGTTCAAAAAAATTTCGAGCACTTTGAAATTTGAGCTATCACTTAGGTCCTTGATCCAAATCTGATCACACCTCCCCATTCAGAATCTTTGGGACTCTAAAATACTGATTACCTGATCTCTTCAATATATGAGAGTCCATAACCCTCACTTTTCCATTCTCCATACACTTTTCCTTAGTTGGCTTAGTGCCTTTGAACCCAACTCAAAGGTAGTCAACACTTCCCCTCTTAGATGCTCTTGTCCTCCAGTCAAGAATTTTTTTCCTCGAACGCATCAAAAAACAATTAGGGAGAAATTTACAAAAGGTATCTAAACATCATGTCCTTGATCATTGATCCAAGGTGGCTCAAAAAAGCGTGAGATTACAACAGAAAGCAAGCATACATAACTGAAATTTTCATATGTACAAATGAATGTATGTCTTACTGAATTAATAATTCAAACCACTTCTTACCAAGCCACTTCCGTGGTGACTTTTGCTACTGAAAAACTTCTACATGTGAAACATATGTTCTCACATCAATGATGGAATCTTTGGTTCCACTTTCGCCAGTCTTTCTATCCTCTTGCTTTAAATGCTTGGGATGCTTAGTCGGATGTAATGTCCAACATTGGGAAACAACATGTCCCTTTCTTTGGAAATATGTGCAAGTCTTTTGCACCTTATTTGCAAGTTGCCTTCGCTTCAACTGTTTCCTAAATTCCTTCAATCTTTTCTAGCATATCGAAAATTCATGGCTAAACAAACCACAATATGTGAAACAACTCTTTCTTCGTGTCACACATGAAGATTTTCCATGATTTTCATAAACATAATCAACATGACTATGGGAAGAATTATACCTCAAATGCTGCTTTGCATGTCCATATTTTTTTCCTTTTAGAGGAGATGAACTTGTAGAGGTTTCGTCTTTCTCTTGAAGACTAACATCTGTGTTCATGTCTTGATAGGTGTATGAACTCACATGCTCACTATAACTTTCATGTCTACAAACATCTTGCTACAAGATAGGCTTCAAACAATGGAAATCAAATTGAAAAAAAAATTGACATGTTTGTGGTTTAAAACTTGTGACAAAAGTTCTTTTTGAAGTTGTCTCATCTGCCTTCAAGGCTATAGATGTTTCGCCATAAGATTGATCATAGCCAAGACCAAACTTCTTAGGTCTTTCCTCAACCAAAATAGGATCAATCATGCGTTATGCATGTTTTCCTAAACTCTTTCCTTCATAGCCCATTTTTAACATCAACTTGGACCCTGTACCTCTAGTGTTCTTTTCAAATGAACCTACACATCTATCTAAAGAGGAAACTGAAGACAAATTTGAGTGTTTTACCTTTGCTTCACGCATGTGTTTGGTTAAGGCCTCTTGGAATTGATGGAGCTGCATCTCCATCTCATGCATTATTTGAAGAATTCCTTCTTTCTCTTACTTCATAGAAACCATTTTCTCATGAAGTCTAGTGCTTTCCTTTCTGTCTTCAAATATAATTTTCACCCTATCCTTGAGGATGTAGAAGTCTCGCTTCATCTCTTCATCGAAGAATCTTGTGAAGAAGGAGTCTTTTGAAACCTCGCTTGATGAATTTTTCATTATTATGTCAATGAACTAAATAAATTCAACAAAAATTCACAAATCTTTGAGACAGTTGACAAAGCTTCTAAATAAAATGGCTGTAGAGTCAAGATCTTCTTCAAGCAGCCTTCTGCAAACAAAACCTCTTGTGCTTCAAGGGTTTCCTTGAGGTCCTTTAGGTAAGGAAGATTCCTTCAGTGCCTCTTACTTCTTGTCCTCTTCTGGAATTAGCTATCAGTAGCTTTCCTTTCACCTCTATCAAACTAAAAATTGTAAGAAATAGTTAATTTGCAAATAGTCAAATTCTTTGCACTCTTAAAAACCTTTCAAGTCAAACAAGCAACCTAGTGCTCTGTCAATCAAGAAACCTAGTGATTTTTCAATAAAGAAACTATGCTCCAATACCATCTGATCTAAAAATGGGTTGGATAACTTGTTATGCTTTTCAAGAACCTCCCACTCATTTAAACAAATTATGGTCTATCTCATTCTTGACTGTGCAGAAATGAATACCTGAAACATATGTATGTTTTTTAACTGTTCAAGTGCTTTAATAACATTTGTTTTTTTTTTAATTTAAACATGTGAAACAACCATATAATGCAACAAATAATAATAAACACATAACAACAAATTTAATATAGGATTTCACCCGAATATCGTGGGCTACGTCTCCTTGAGCCTTTGTCAACTGACTTGGCTCTTTGGGGTTATGATGTGAAATTTCATTTACAAGATAAAAACTCAACTCTAATGTCTGTCTATGTTGTACCATTGGGTTTATAATACCATTATACCCCTTTCATGGTTGTCATCACTCTGAAGATGAACCTCAGCTCCTTTAGACTTGACTCCTTGAGTCAGTGCCCTTAAGCTTCCCTAAGCTTCTATGTGGCACTAACTCCCTCAGAATAAAAATTTTTTCCCTGAAATATTTTATACTATCTCCCACACATATCAAACCTCCAAAATAGACTTATCTTTTGCTCAAAATGATCTTTGGCTCCCCAATCTAGGCCTCCATCCACTGATGGACCTAGGCTACCTGAAACTTCCTTGTGGCTTCTCGAGCTCTAGAATTATCCAAATGACTCTGAAAATCCCTTCAATGGTTTCAAAATTTTTGAAACAGTTAGAATAGACTATTCGTTTTCATAAATTGGCCTATGGTTGCTCTGGTTACGCCTCCAACACCTGGTGGCACCCCTGCCTCTAGGTTCACTTAAAAATTATTTGAAGCATATAGGCCTTCAAAATTCTTCAAAAGATTCTGAAAATTCCTCCATTGGATTCAAAAGGTTAAAAATAGTCAGAAGACTATTGGTTTTGCTGAGAATGGTTACTGGCTGGTCTGGATAGGCCTCATTCTTCTGTTGGCACTTGATGTCCCTTCTGGCCCCTGGAACTTCTATGAACGATATAGGCCTTAAAAAATCCTTTATAGGTCTTAAAACCTCATCATTAGTTCCATAATGTCTGAAACATACAAAATTGACTATTGGATTCCTAAAAAAGGCATCTAGCTGCCCTGGCTAGGCCTCAAACTATTGCTGGCCCCTAGTGGCCCTTGTGGTACCTAGAATTTCTCTTAAGAAAAATCGGACACATAATTTCCGTAATGGCTTTGAAACCCTCACCAATGAGTCTGGAATTTCTAATATAGTTGAAATTTACTACTCACACTCTCAGAATGGTCGAATCTAGCTCAAGATAGAGCCTCAACAACTTTGCCCAGTAACTCCTAAATAAGCTCCACCAAATATGGAGGAACTGCAGTTAATTGCAGTTAAATTCAAAAAATTCCATGAATTTGGGGCGCATTCCAATTTTTCCACGAGGTTAACCGCAACAATAAATTTGGGCGATTAGGTTGGGCACATGCTCCCCTATACACGTTCTCTGTTGGATGTTAGAATAACTGTAGGTGGAAACTACACAGATAGACCGTTGCAATTCATGTGACAAGGTCTAACCCTTTATGCTGGTGGTTAGGGATTTGGACCTTGGAATTGGGGTCGTGGCCATATGGGAGGGGTGGGCCCCTCTTCTCCCCCAAAATAGATTTAAACATGCATTAAATATATGTTGAAGACTAATATGGTTAAGTCCTATCATAGCATGGTTGGTCAAGACCTTTGCGTGCAGGAGAGGAGATCGCGGGGTCAATTTTGTTTGGATCCACAAAAATTTTAATATATTGTTCAAGGGCCATGTGGTGACCTCAGGGCTAGCCACGTGGCACCTTCTGATTGGTCCACGTATCTACGTACAACCCATTGACCAACCAACATCCGCCACTTGTCAAAATGTGACTAGACCGGAGGGAATATTCCAGGAATACTCCCTGGAATATTTTTCTTTTGAATTTCCAAAACCTAGTCAAACTTGACCAGAAGCCAAAAATTGGAGTTGACTGGAATTTTCAAATCACGATAAATTCTTCATACAATGTCTATTTTTCGAACCATTCACAATGTTGGAATTAGGAAGATAATATTTATCCGGTCACTCAGTTTCAACAAAATTTTGAACACTTTGAAATTTGAGCTATCACATAGGTCCTTGATCCAAATTTGATCATTCATGGCGAAGGGGAAGCTGGAAGTAAGACATAAAAGCCTTGGAAAGGGTCCCAAAAGTAGTATGAGAGGAAGAGGCCTAGTCGACATAACACGTGGAAGCTTCTCCAGTAAGCGTACGCTAGAATAACTGAAGACGAATAGAGTCACCGGTGATGGAGTTAGACGAACACCACATGTGGGAATAACGAACATGGTTGGTAGGATCCTCTCCAGTATTTCCTTCAAACTTGGGGATGTCTGAAGGAAGCTTGGTTGGCATAGAAGGCCAACCTAGATCATTGTGTATTGGGTCATTAATCAACTGGCTGAAATCGAGAAGGCTTAGGCCAACCATATAAGGAAGCAAGGGAGAAGTAGGGATAGTTCATGTTGTGGCACCACTAGTAGCTTTCCTAGCATTAGGGTCAGTGCCGCCACCAACAGTAGGTCTTGAACGAGACATGATGAAGGTGGAGGAGAGCCGAGGATATAACTAGAAGGGGAACTCGATGAACCAGAATCAGAGTCAAAATGGGGACTCGGCAGAGGAAGAACTCAGACCCCAGATACTGGAGTATGTTGTCCTAACAGAAACTAAGGATGAAGGCCTTGGAGTCTCCAGTATAAATTCCGTTGGGGTGCAATTATGGTTAAGAGACACGAAACCCAATAAGGAAGAAAGGTAAAAAAGGACAGGGAGGTGCAAATAAATTAATTACAACGTTTAAGTCTTGGCCTAGTAGTGTAAACCAGATGCTATTTGCTTTAGGTGTGCATGTATGTGATAAATGTGTTAATTTTGATTAATCCCACACATGTGTAGAGAAAATAGAAAATAAAAAAGATTTTGTATAATTGTAAATAAAACTAAAAGCGACAGTAAAGGAAACTGAAAGCAACAGTAAAATAAGTAGCTAAATATGCATAAATTTAAACCCAAGGAGGAGGCCTTCCCAACAACTATTCTATGGGTGGGAAAAATTTAATCAAAACACACAATGTGGCCAATGGATATAAAGTCCAGAGGGATAGGGATCTAAAGTTAAGATGTGCTGGAAAGACATGCAGAAAACAACAAGAAACCAGAGGGAAAAATACTGAAAAATAGGTGTCGAAAGGCTACAACCTGAAGGGAAATGGAGGGGACCCTAAAGGAGGACCAAAAAAAAATGAAAAAACGTGTTTTGGATCAATAAAAAACCAATCTAAAATGGATTTGAAAGTGTAGGTTTAGATTTGAAAAAATGGCTGAAAAACACTGAAATCTCAAAAGACCTACTTCAACTAAACTCCTCCTAAAATGGTGGAAGCGTATTGAAGCCCTAAGCAGCTTGGTTCCTACTTAGACAAGTAAAAATAATAAAGTATAATTCCAAGATGGGTAAAGAGGGAGGTCAGATAGCCCTGAACAGTGCCCCAGACAAACCGAGAAAAATTAGAGAAAAAATCCTGCAAAAAGTACAGGTCACACGTTTTGAACCTATTTTCCATTGAGGTCGTAGTTTTGTGGCTTTTATTCACTACCTGAGAGTTGAGGTCACAGGTTTTGGACCAAAAAGTGCTACCTACACTTCCAGCTGTCTCGGAAGAAGCTTTCGGAAAAACGCATGGTCTCTGCTTCAGCTGATACATGTTACCTGCGCAAAAGGCCCATAAACACATGGAAGTTAGAATGTTTACTATTTTAGGGTTAAAAAGGTTTAAAAAAACATTGAAAAATAAGAATTTGAATAAAAACCCTAGCGGTTGAAGTAGATGGTCATGTAGGGATATGAAAAATGACACCAGTCGTAAAGATAAACCCTTGTGGAGTCACCAGTTGTTAGTGTGAATTCTAATCGTAAGCGTACGAAAAAAACTCACTTTAGCTGTGCATAAAAAACAACCTTAATATCAAATGACGCTGTCAATTTCCTAAGATCTGCAGTTAGTGATCAGAATAAATGCTACAAAAATCTAGATTTATGCAGTTAAATACATTAAACAGCAAAAATAAGCAACAATTGCTCCATGCATCCAATGAACAAGACAAGATTTTTTAAAGAATTTTTTGTATCATGATGCCTGGGAAGGGAACATAGAAATATGTTACCAATCCCCCTCAATGGGATGGGTTCTTGTATGTCCTCAGCACTTCTGATCTAAGATCTCTCTCTCTCTTGACGAGGCAAAAAACCTAGAAAAAAAGGAACTCAAAGGGAGCTCACAAGAAAAAAGAAGAAAAATATGACAATCATGGGAGGATCAAAGTCAGACCAAAAGTATAGATCAAAAGGTGATCTCAAGGTAACAAAGGGTAGTGAATGAATGGAAATAGTGCGATCTCAATGTAAAATAAACAATAAACAATTCAGATTCAAAACACAATAAGTTCAACAAAATATGTCCTTTGTTCACCTTAGTGCAGATAAACAAAAAGTAAGCAGATCTAAATCTCAACCAATGCAAATACTTAAACAGATCTATCAACCATCAATAAGAGAAAGGAAATCCCACATGTTAGACCAGTTCGAGACTAGTGCTTTGGAGGTAGAGGAAAATTTTACATCAACACAGAATTTGAAGAGAAAATTAGAACACAATGATAGGGGAAAATGGAAGGAGGAAGCTAGTGTCTCTGGTCAAGCCAAGGAGACTCAAGAGAAGTTGGATGAGATGAATAAGTTGATCAAAAATGTCTCAAACAAGATATTGAAGTTAGAATTGGAGAACAAAATTCCTCCTAGAAAAATGCAACAAGGCCATAACATAAACTTCAATCCCAAATATAGGAGACCTCCATTGTAACTCAGCAGGACCAAATAGAACATATGTAAGATATTAGAAGATGATTCTGAAGAAGGCATTGAGGATGCACTTAAAATTCAAGAAAATCAATAATCAAATTTTTCATAAGAGGAGCACAAAATAGAAGTACTCGCAGAAGAGGAGGAGTATTTGCGTGATTATTTTGATAAATAAATAAATATATATATATATATATATATATATATATATATATATATATATATTCTTATTGCAAATAATTTTTTGATTTCATGCAGGTCGAGATGCATAGGAAATATGACTTGGGGTGTAGAGAAAGATCTCAAAAATAAGATCAAGCTGAAGAAAATTTCCAACATGCCACATCGAAGAAAAATAATAAGGGTAAGATACCTACTAATTATGACCCAAAAACCAAAGGAGAAGCCTCACATCACACCCATTCTAAGCTCGAATCTATGAACCTAGAACAAAAATCTCTACAACCCAAGCCAATGACTCAACAAAAGAAATATATAGTTGATCAAGTTAACATGGAGAAGAATACCTTTTTCTTTTGTTTGAAAAAATAATTGGAAAAAGTGAAGATATATGTTCCATCGACTAAATGGTTGAAACACATTTAAATGGATAATTTATGATTTCCTTGATGTGTCTCATTTTAGACAACATGAGAGAATTTCAATTTGCATGAAAAAATACCTGTGGTCATGTTTGGACCACATGTGGGAGCAATACCCTTTCACCCCTTCATTATATGTTACATTAGTGATCTATGATATTTTGTTGCATAATTGTATGCTTGATTCAAGGGTTGCACAAAATATAATTCCTTTGTCTGTCATGGAGCATTTGGTCCTGAAAATAACAAATAAATGCAAAGAGCTATATTCCTTTCATTCTAAAATGGTAAAGCTCCTTGGGATGATCAAGGACTTGGTGGTTAGCTGGGCTCAAATCCCTCTCAAGGGTGGGGTAATGGACAGTGTGGTTACAAAAATTCCTACAAGATTTGGTATGTTTCTTTCCAGATAATGGGGAGGGTCCATAAAACTCGACCTTACATATGCCACTATTCCAATGTTTGGTGGAGAAGAAAATAGATTATGGAGAGAATTAAAATTTGTAAAAATTATCACTAGAATAGATAGTTCCAATAATTATCTAGTAGATGGTTGTTGGGTTGTATTAATCATGGTTAAATCACTAGAAAAATACACATAAATTATCAATCCAGGGACGCCTTTTATTTCAATGACAACTGCATTGTCTGTGCCGATACATCAACTAGAAGCAAATCCAAATAAAGGAAATCGTTGCTGAAGTAAATTTTGGAAAGAAATCACTCATGTAGAAATAAAATTATCTACAATACTATGATCAAACCTCAATTAATCTGTCCTAGTGTGCCACACAATAATTACCCAGCTGGTATCTCTATTCTCACATGCATAACAACATATAAAGTACTGGAATTGAATTAGATCTATTCACAGCTAAAACAAAAACAGAAACATTTCCACTAGTACTTAATGTAAATGGAAATATATATATAAAGAGCTACCTTAACCTCTACAATCCCTGCTAAAGAGGAGGGCCCTTCCTCCATAGCAGGGTGTAGGTAGAGAAAGAACTTAAAAAAAACTAAATTAGATGATGCATGTAACAATAACAAGAGGATAACTTGTATTAATATGATGAAAATTATAGAGCCAAAGTAATGTTGTTCTCCGCTAACCTTTCGACCTCAAGGGTAGAGATCTATATAGTGGTTGCATCTCAGAAAAATGAGGGATGGATTAGTCATGATAATATTATGATTCTTATGTCGATTAAAATACATATGGTTACAACCACTTCTTAATAAAATTCTGACTGGAAAATTATAGATCACAATAAAAACGGCATAGAGGTTGTTATCAAAAAATACGATACTTAATAAATTCTATAGCTATCATGATAAATCACAACTATAGCATAACAGCTAGAGGACAAGACAACATTAGGATTTGATGAGATTCAGTCAATTGTATAACTGTAACAACAGTTCGTCAATGGGTCTTTAACAGCATGGTGTAACAGTGTTGTGGTGTAACAGCTCACTATAACAACACACCTTTAATTTCTGTTGTACACCTCATGCTCAAGATATTTTGTGCTACAAATATCATATGGAAAGACAACAAAAGACCATATATCTTATCGAAACATTCATCCTCAGTTACTCATAAAAAACACATGATACATCATAATAATTGATGAAATGGAAAAAAAATGAAAATAATGTGAAACAACACAAGTTGAGATAAAATCGTAGGAAAAATAGGCAAAGATAGTCCAAATGGTTATAGTCATGAGGTAAAATAGGGGAAACAAATGTAGGAAATAAGTGCAAAAGTAGGACCCAACATCTCCCCCCAATTGAAGTACTTCCGTATCCTCATGTAAAATCCCATCTCTCATGGGAATACCTTTGGTGCGGGTCAGTGGGATCATAAGCGTCTGCTGTATTTTGATCTGCAGACCTGTACCCTTAATTAGCCATCAATTTTGGTACCCAGGACTCTAATTCATACTTTTTCAATTCATAATTTCTCTGATAATCCCTAATTGGCAACTAGATCCAAGGGAAATTGAACCTTAACCCAAGCTGGGAAGCACCAATGGTTTGTGCTATATGTGCATATGATGGTTCATGTGTAACAACCACTACAAAATTGTAGAATGCAAATGGTTCCCCCTTCAATAGCTCAACACTGTTGGCTTCTATGCATTTCAAGCACCTAGTCAAGGCTCGAATCTTCATCACTAAGAACTGATTAAGACAAAAGTTTGCAATCCCTCTTCTATAGGTGGCAGCGGGTTCCCTTATCCTAGGAATACTCAAAATTATTTTAAATTCCCACCTTAACTTGGTGGAGCATCCTGGTTCTGTTTGGATCCATAATGCCATCTTCTCTTCATTAGCATCCATAGGATTTGATGAAGAAATGCCACTCAATCTGATTCTTCATGAATGACACAAAATCTCGCAATTATAGATCCCCCATATAGGATAATATTGTCACCACAATTTGCATACTGATGTGCTCACAAATGATAATGTGTAAGAATAACTCACAAAATAGGCTTTTCTCGTCAAAATTGGAGGCATGAAAGACATACAAGAATGTGTGAGTGTAAGAACATAAATAGCATTTGTACTCCATAACAACTTTCATCTGGAAAAATAAGTAGCATTCCCATATAAAAATGGGGTAGGATGGGGAAGGCTGCCTACACCCCAGCAGATTTAGGGCAAGGTCATGAATTTTTTTCTTATCCATGGTAAGGTCCTGAACCTGCTCCTGTAACAGTAGTAGCTATTCCCCCTGACAACAGCAGTTGTTCCTCCTGCTTCTTCATAGCTTCCTTCCTCTTATGATTCTCCCATCCTTTCTTCAACTCTTCTTTCATCCAATTTTCCTATAGGGAAACTCTCTCCCTCCGATGTTATTTCAGCGAAATCATCCCTCTTGAAGGGAGATTGCTTCCTGTTTCCAATTATTCAATTCAGAAATTAACAATATTTTCTGAGAACTCCATCCGAAGATGGGACTCAACGTTCATCTGCATTCAATATCAACATAAGTAATGGGTGTAACAACCTCTATCGAATGGGTCTACTCCACCTCAGTTGATGGTTCTTTTGTAACAACAGCTTCATCAATGGGTTCTTGTGTATCATCCCCTTTGTTTCCACCTAGAGTACCCTCTCTGTCGATTTTTTTTTCTTCTGTAATAGCAGTGGCCTCCACAGGTTCTTGTGTATCCGCCTCTAGTTCAATTACTACAGGAGGCTATGATTTAACTACTAGTTTTTGTGTAATAGCACTATCCTTAACAGGTTCTTATGTAACAACCGCGTGCAGTTCTATTTCTATTTCCATTGCGTTGGTGTTTTCCCCATAGACCTTATACCCTGTTGCTGTTAGTTCTTGAAAATACTTCGTGCATATAAGTACCAATATTTTCTTCCCCTTATATAATCTTTGTTTCAATTCTTAATTTTTATTTTTTAGATTTTCAAGTTATAAAATTAGGACATGAGTTTCATCCTTACCCAATGAGGAGGGTTCTCTTTCTTCTCCTCATAATTCTACTTCTATCTGCTTTCCGGCTATGGGCGAAGGTTCTGGGGGAAATTTAAATTTTACCCTCCATTTCGTCCATCTATCCCCAATTGGTTCATCAGTGGGTTCTTTCCCAATTCTAACCTTAGTAGGCCGAGTCTGGGTTTCACCTTCTTCCTGCCTTCCTACCGAAGTCATGACTTATTTTCCCTAGCTTTTCCTCAGCCTCTTTCACATGAATTATTCCTAGTTCGGTCCTTGTTGGGTTAGGGCATCTAGCACGATAAATTTGATGAGTCTGTGATTGGTCGCACATGCTTTGGGATGTGCTTTTGTCTTTACTGTCGCTGCCATATGCTTAATATTCCCCAATAAGTAAAATGGAAGGTTAATATTTTGTTGGTGCCGAAGGTGATTGAGTAGGGGGAAGTGATAATTAAAAAGAATGGTGGATATTCCCTCACAAGTAATATATTCAATTAAATGCAAGGCAACATCAGCCCATTGCTGAGGTGGTGATATCCTCTCAATTCATTTCCCTTTCTTCTCCAAATTTTCTTCTCCTTCTAGGAAGTCTTCTTTCAAGGAGGGGTCATTGATTTTTATGTTAAACCACCTCCATCCGTCTACTACCATTGTATTTACTCGGACGATTACTTCTTCAGTAACCTCAATTTGTAGACCCGCTAACTCGGGTCTGGTTGTTATTCAAATTCTGAGTGAATTTGATTGTAACCGCCTCATCCGATCCTTCCAACTTCTAGAAATACTGAATCCATATAGCATCTTTGAATACCTGGTAGGCTTCTAGACACTATTCCAAGGCGTCTATGGAATATGGCTTGTGTCAAATTGCTGCTCCACCCATCTTGTTGTTGTTTTTGAATTCGATCCTTACTTTTCAACCTACTGTAATGTCACTACACTGCTTACTTCCTCTCGGCATCTTACTATGCTTATCCCAGATGACGAGTTTGAAATGAGGATACAAATATTTAGTCAAGGGGGGTGATGGGAGGTGATACGATTTATAGATTACTGAATTGTACCTCACACAACTCTTCATAAATGTCCCATTATTGAAAGTAATGCGTTATAAGTAGACAAACTCTTTCAATTCGGATTTATTCATCATTGGTGATTGTGCTATTTATTGGGTCCATGTGAAGTTGATAACAGTTTATGAATATGGATTTTTCAATGATTACAAGATATATTCCCCCCCTGCTTTAATGGTGACAACCGCCCACGACCGTCATGGGAATATCATTACCTTTGCCATTAATAATCAAATCATAAATGATGATGTTACCTTTTGAATCACGTACCTGAAGCGACGTGGATGAGGATTTCGAATTGGTGGAGTACTATTTGCAGTGATAGTGGTAGTCCTACTTGGCTGGTACAATTATTGCTGTCATGCAATGAAACATGAGAAAAAATTTCCATGGTTCTCTAGTATTACATGTGTAACAACCAATACAACCTTCAAATTATTCTTCAAAAAACATAACTATTAGGAGAAATCGGTACAGAAATAAATTGAAATGAATAACATCATCTTGTAAAATGTATCAGGAACGAGGGATGATGTTTAAGGAAGGGAAAAAAATGGGTGTAACAGACACCACAAGAGAGGTTTTCAACTGTTACAAATTGTCTAACCGTGCCCCGGAAAGAGGTTTTCATAGTCAGAATGTTATTTTTGTTTTATTATTTTTCTTTATTTTTATTTTTATTTATTTTTGTGTTTTTTTTTAAACAGGTGTAACACCTACCACAAGGGTGGTTTTCAGCTACTGCGCTTATTAAAATTTAAAATTTCAAGCTACATAGGGGAATGTTCCCCTGCTACTGTAACATGAAGATCAGAGTCTGCGCCAATGTTAACAAATGATTCCTTCGAAGCAAGTTGATGATATAACCTTAGACGGTGGCCATTAACCAGTAACAGTGTCTTAGCATTGCCGATGGTGACCAGTTGTACAGTCCAAAATTCAAAGACCGTGTCTACTTCGTAAGGACCTATCCATCTAGTGCAGAGCTTGCCCTTGAAATCCTTGAACCTTCACTGATACAAAAGATCTCAATCTCCTTTATGGAACTTCTTATTCTCAATAAACCTATCATGCTATCTAACTCTCTGCTACTGAATGATCTACGTTTGTTGAATAACAGGTAAACGTTCCACTTCCAACTCATTGAGCTGGTTCAATATTTGTTTCTATGTTGTTCTTAAGTATATGTTGACCTAAAAATTTGTTCTTAATGTCTTTATCTCAAACTCTATGGGGAATAAAGGATTCTTATCATCCACCAATTCATATGGTAAGACACCTGTAGTGTTCCTCCATGTTGTTCTATAAGCCCACAACACCTATGGAAGTTTCTCGGCCCAATTTATTCAGTGGATGGCTACTATCTTTGTTAAGATTCCCTCTATGACTTTATTTTTTCTTTCCACTTGACCGTTTTCTTGTGGATGATAAAGTGAAGTTATTTTGTGATGAATTCCATACTTCTCAACCAACTTATTGATGAAATGATATGTGAAATAAGGCCCTCCATCTGTCACTATCTCCCTGGGTATCCCGAAGTGAAAAAAGATATTTTCAAACAGAAATTTTGAAATAGCCTGCTCTGTAGCTCTAATTGGTGCCTTTTCTTCGACCCACTTTGTGACATAGTCAGTGCAAACCAATATGTATTATTTTTGTTGTGATGAAGGATTAACTGGCCCTAAAAAGTCTAGGGCCCATTTCACAAATGGTTTTGTCACTATCTGAGGTTATAACAACATATCATCTGGTTTCAGAGGTTGTCCTATTCTTTGGAAGCTATCACATCCCTTCAAAAATTTCTTGGAATCCTGGAATATAGTTGGCCAGTAGTACCCTGTTGAGAGTACTTTGTATACCGTCCTTTTGTCAGCGAAGTTCCCTCCACAAGGTTCCTCATGACAAGCTTTCAAGATATAAAATACCTTATCTTCTCTAACACATCACCTAATCTGAAAGTCTGGCCCAGTGTGATAGAGATTTCCCTCTATCCAGGAGTCAGTAGCACTCCGTTGTATAATATTCCTCTTTTATTTCGAAGATAAATGGTGTGGAAATTTTCCTATAATAAGATAATTGGCTATATATACATACCACGATGAGTGAGTAGAGATGGGAAAAATATATTCATCTAGAAAAGAATCCTCAATGGAAGTACAGTCATCACTTATAGTTAATCTCGAAAGAAAATCAGCAACTACATTATCCTTTCTGGGTTTATCTAAAATAGTGATATCAAATTCCTGTAACAACAATAGCCATCATGTAACCCTACCATTAGTAATAGGTTTGTTCATTAAAAATCGAATTGAGGCATGGCCAGTGTGCACAAATACTTGATACCCAGTGATGTAGTGCCGAAATTTGTTGATAGCATGCACTACTACTAGAAATTCATTTTTAGTCACTTTGTAGTTGAGTTTTTCTGGAGTTAGAATCTTGATGATGTAATACATGGCATAAGGTTTCTTCTCCTCTAGCTTCCCCAAAACAACACTCGCACCTATGTCAGATACATCCGTAATGATATGGAATGGAAATCTCCAATTTGGTACTCGTAAAATAGGTGTTGTTGTTACACAGTTCTTCAACTTAATAAATGCCTGCTCACACTTTCTTTTCCACACAAATTCCACATCTCTCATGAGCAAGGAAAATAGAGGATATGCAATATTTGAAAATTTTTCTATAAATCTCCTATAGTACCCTGTATGTTCCAAAAAACTATGTACCTCTTTTACAGTCTTAGGGGTTGGGATTTTCGATATTACCTCAATTTTTTCAGTATATACCTTGATTCCATTATCCAAGCTGAAATTTCCCAGCAGAATCCCCTCAGTCATCATCATGTGGAATTTTTCCATGCTTAGAGCAAAATTAGTTTGCTCACAACGTTCCAAAATCCTTTCCAAATTGACTAATGATTTCTCAAAGGCATCCCCGTAGGGTGTAAAATCATCCATAAGGATTTCAAGACAGTCATTCAAGAGATCAGAAAAAATACCCAATATTCCCCTCTTAAAATTTTTTGGTGCATTATAGAGGCCAAACAGAAGGAATTTGTCTTGGTCTTCTAGGGAAATATGTATTTGATTATAACCAATGAACCCATCTAGGAATGAAAAAGAAATTTCCTAGAGAGAGTATCCAAGACCTGATCAATGGATGGTAAAGGGAAATGGTCCTTTTGAGTGGCCTTGTTAAGATATCTATAGCCTACATAGACTCTCCACTTTTCGCTCTTTTTCAGAAATATGACACACGAAGACACCTACTGGCTGTCAAAAATGGGGTATATGAAATTAGCATTAAGGAGTTTCTGCAATTCTTCTTTCACTATCTCCTTAAGTGTGTGGTTCATTTGACGCCGCGGTTGTCTAACTAGTTTGCATTCCTCTTTAAGATAAATGCGGTGAGCGCATAGACCAGGATGGATTCCTTTCATATCAGTATAGTCCCATGCAAATTCCTTTTAATATTTCTGTAATAGTTGTATCAGCAATCTTTTTTGTTCAACAGTCAGGTTAGGATTAATGTATAAACATTTCCGAGGTTCAATTTCAATGGGACTGCTGATAGTATGTGGATTGGATTTCAAAATTTCAATAATTAAATCATCTACCTCATCTTCTTCCCCCATATTTCTAATGGAGGAAATAGAGGTTGAGTTCCTAATAAAACCATTAATAATATCTTCCTCTGTTTCATCCTTAAAGTATTTTGCTTTTCTAAGTGTGAGGAGAGGTAGGGAAAGATAATATTCATGTTCAAATTCGTCCCACCAGGGACTACTCAAATCCATGTGAGGTTTTTCTGGGGGGTGAAGGTTCAAGTTTTGAGTGGCCTTCCCATATGAGATCACCATAGATGTTGACAGACATGTGCTATATGCATCTGCAGTGGCTAGCCATGGTATTCCCAAGATTAAAGGATGACCCCCTAGGTTGGATTTGGTTTGTAAAATGAGAAAATCAGCTAGATAATTCCAAGAAGCCATACTGATAACCACATCTTATATCATTCCTTCAGGCTTGACATGAGACCTATCTGCTAATTCAAGCACTATGGGTGTAGGTCTAAGTCCCTGAAGTCCTAGGGAGATAAAGATTTTTTTATTCATGCCAGTAATGGTTGCCCCTAAATCAATAAAATTTTTTGTTATGGGTTGGTCATCAATATGGATAGTCATTGTAGTATTCCCTGGGTCATTATTTTTAGTCAAGAAATGTTAATAAATCATGAGATCAGACATTTTCCCCATGACATGGATAGTAGCAGGGTCTTTTGGTTTTCTTCCAGGCTTTTTGACACACAGATCCCTCACTGTTTTAGCATATATAGATACTTCCTTAAGAGCCTGTAACAATGGAATCCACATGTACAAATTTTTCAACTCCTTAAGGAATTCAGATTCAGGTTGTGAGGATGGCCCAGTTTCAGTTAATCATTGAGGGTATGGAGGATCTTCAATGTTAATAGTTGATTCAACTATCACAAATGCACTACCATTGCTCGGGTTGGATGTTGTAGAAAAAATATTCCCTCCCAAGATGGTTGCTACAGGTGTAACATTAGGTGTTGTATCAGTTGTTAGATGTGTAACAACTGCCTTAGAATCGCCCTTGTCCTTTCTAGGTGACTCAGATTATTCTTCGGTAATAATGGGAGTATGTTATGGTCTGATTACTTTTCTTGATCGAAGCTGAACCTCATTGAGTCCAATAGGAGTAATAATATAATTCTGGAAGGTAACCAGAGCACTTATTGTTAGTATGAATCTTGATTCGAGGTGTACGATAAAAGACCACTTTAGCTGCGCATAACTTCCAGCCCTAATAGCAGAAATGACTGCTAATATCTTCAGATCTGCAATTAGATGATCAAGACAAATGCTGCAAAAATATATATCTATGCATTAGAATACATTAAACAGTAGAAAAATAAGATTTACTCCATATATCTAATAGACAAGACAAGAATATATCCAATGAATATTTTTTTTAATGGCACCTGGGAGGAAAACACAAGAGGGTGTTCCTTGTTCTCCTCAATGGGATGGGTTCTTGTGAGTCCTTAGCACTTTAGATTTAGAACTCCTCTCTCTTGATGGTGTAGAAAACCAAGACAAAAATGGAAAAGTATGGTTGTGATTATGGATCAATAGGCGGACCAAGTGTTGAGATACAGAGTGATCTTTAGTCAAAAAAAGGTGACAAATGAATGGGAAAACCCTTCTATTTATAACAAAATATTGAGTTAGTCTAGATATTGGTGCATAATTAAAATATTATTAACCAACTCTAGATCCAAATTGTGAGTGTAGAAGATTGTCCCCCAGTGTGCGAGCATTAGGAGCTAATAATATGACCAAAGTACGTTGTAAGAACTCGATCACTAGCCATCACAGGGGAAGTCAAAGAGAGAGAAGTATAAGGTGAACTAAAGTGTTGAAAGAACTAGACCCGGAGGGGGTGACTTGCAGGTGTGACAAGTCTTTTTGATGAGTGAGTACCTGCTATAGGTGGCAGGGGAGGCATACCTATTCCCACTGAGGCAATAATACAAACAATAAGGCACCCAAAAAACCACGGAATGCAATAATAAAGCATATGCTAGCCTAAACATAAGCTAGATAAATAACACGATAATGAATACCACATACATATTGTGCCTGGGATAGCAGCCAAGACTTTGTACAATAATATCTGAGTACATGAGACATAAATACGACCTAGATGCCCCTGAAAACTATTAAGGGCTCTAAAAATCTGACTAATACATGCAAACAAAAAGGTGTTGCAAGCAGCTGAGGTTGAAATCATCAAATTTATGGATCTGCATCAAAGAATTTAATGAATATTTCATTCGAGTGTGTGGGGGGCTACCTGTAGGGCCACCCCCTCATGAGGATGGAGACATCTCACACACACCCAGGAATCAACGATATTAGCTGCTCCATCACTGAACCATCGAGTATACGGATCTCGATCATGCTGAAAGGAGCTGGAGCTGAGAAAAAATAAAGTCAAAGGGAAATAAGGAATCCCTTTTCTCGATCCGAGGCACCAAACAAGAGTGGAAGTTGGAACCAAGGTACATCGCCCTCTAGTCCTATCTTCTGGAATGAATGAGCTGATCTCGACAGAAGGAGGTCTGCCATAGGTGAGGAAATAAGGGATCTTCAAATAAGGCATGAGAGAAAATAGTAGAGTGACTGACAGATTGACACCAATGATGATGATGAAATGGGGGGGACTGAGTAGTGAACTGACGACTTCCCTTGTTAGAGCATAAATGGCATGAATGACTTGGCAGCGACTGACACAATATCATGAGGGATAGGGGATAGTGTGATTGAAGGTCATAATGTGCGACATGAGAGAGGGACCCAGGAATGAATGATGGAGGACTATGGTGAGATGTGAAGGGACTTGGGATAGACTCCATGGAAGCAATGATGACTCCACTCAGAGGCTCTGAACAAGGGTGACTCGATGATGCTGCCACATATGTAAAGGGTCCAATGGGGACCATAAAAGCATGAGTAAAAGATGGTAACTCATGACGAAATTTGACACGAGCATGGACAAGTATGGAGGCAACATGGTGCCCCCAATACGAGTATTGCAAGTGAATAAATTAGATTTTGAGGATGGTTAATGTGGCGCTTCTTGGAAAAAATGTGTTCTGGTGAAGTATCAAATAAAAAAAGCTAAAATATACCCATTTGAGGGCTTCGTGAGATCTTTCCAGTGGTATATATGGTTCCAGAAATTGAGCTACGTTTTGGTCGGAGTTAGTGAAAGAAAAATCAGGGGTTTTCTTTTAATAAGGAATTTTCCTTCCAGATTCACTTATTTTCCAGTGGAGCTGTGGTGAATTTTGTGAGGAGAGGAGCCCTTAAATCTTACGACAATTGTAGCGGGTAAACCAACCATTGTAATTTGAGATCTATTAGTTGTAGTTAAGAGGTCTAATCCTACTATTTCATTTCAGTGTATTGAAAGTTCAGTTTAGGTACCCAGAGCTCATGAACAGGCGAGGTCGAACTTTTTGGGGTCTATTCTGTGACCTGGGTAGTAGATTCTGGGCAAAAAAATGGAACATGTCCTAGGAAATGACCTGAACAATGCGACCTGTTAGGAAAAGGGGTTTTCAGTGTTGTTTTTGGCTGCGATCTAGGGTTTTTATGGTTGAGGGGCATAGGTGCCCCCAAGCATGTTGTGGACATGCCAAAATGTATTTAGAAAAAGGGAAATATAAACACAGTTTAATGATGTGGTGTACCATTTTTTTTCGGTGTGGTTCTGCAGTTTGAGAAAGGAAATAGATGATTACCAATCTCTTTTGACACTACATATATGAATCAAATGGGCTTTAAGTTTCTAGGTTGGCACACATGGTGCTAATATCCCAAAGATAATATTTGGGACAATGAACTAATGTTCTCCCAGAAAACCTATAGGTTGGTCAACCACAACGTCTATGAGACTAGGTTGCTGATGAAAAATGGAGGAATGATGAGGGTTATCATCCCTACAGTGATCTTGAACTGATATGGGACTCTAGAGGTTCTTCTAAATGTGGAAGAATAATGGGACTCAAGTCATCACGACTAGATTCACTAGGAGAGTGTTGAAGAACTGCTTCTCCTGGTCTCTCAAATATGAGTGCCCCCCTTACCCGAAAATTGGGTGTCAATGTAATGGCCACACGGTGCATGTGGTTCGAATGCATGAGTTCGATGTAAGGGGGGTAGATAAAGTTAGAAGTGGTCGTTTCTTCCATAATTTCATTATTTTAATAGAATATGGGGTGACTAATGAAAGAAGGACCACCTAACGTGAAGAAACAACCTTAATCCTCATCATGAGAGGAGAGGTTCGTATGCACATCGTCACAAGGGGTAGTAGGAGAGTGAGTGGACAAAGGATCCACTGATGTTGAGACTAGGGAGGGGGCTAAAGAGAGGTTAGGTGAAACATCAAGGGAGGTCTCATCATGGAATTCCAACCAAGGCCCCGTTATCTCGACATTATAATGGGAAAAATTAATGGGAGCATCTGTGTCCTCGAGTGTTGCCGAAGCAAGATGCAAAAATAAGGGAGTGGATGAATCATGGAACTCAGCCTCGAATTGGCGTAAGGATTTTGAAGAGGAACGATACTCTTCGAGGCAAGGACACAGGTGAGTGTAATGGCCATGGAAGTCACATAAAGCACAAGGGTGATTTGTGCGCAATAGTTTGAGTTTCGAGATTGAATCGGGTATAGTGACATATACCTCTGGGATGTCAGATTCCGGAAACACTCATTGACCATGGACTTGAGGTGAGGCAATTCTGGGCAAGTATGGGTGGCATGGCCAATATCGTCACACAAATCACACTAGATGGTATGCTTTGGATGCCAAGAGGGGGCAGGGTTTGTTGGGGTAGCCTTATCTTTTGATACCCCCTTGCGAGCTTTACCCTTTTTACCCAAAGCGGTCACAACGGGAGGTGGTTCCTATTGAGGTGAATGAGGCACTCCTACAGCAGGAGAATTCATAGGCATCGGTTGAACCAGGATCAAAGCGAGATAATTTTTAGGTTGACCAGGCAGGGTAGTCGTTGGAGGATTGAAGTACCAAACGGGAATCCCAAGGGTTAGGTTAGGAAAAGAGAGGGTGGCCATAACAGGTACTGTGTACACTCGAGGTGGGGGAGCTAGGAAAAATATCTGACTAGAGGTGTAATGACCAGGAATAATGGCACCAAGATGGTTGATTCCGGAAGGAACCATCCTAGGAGGGTAAAGGGGATCATGAGTATCAACTGAAGGTGAAAGGCCAGGAGAATAAGGTTCAAAAGGCTGATCATAGGACATCATCAAAATCTAGTAGTCAGGAGAACCAGATGGAAGAGATTGAGTGGCCACCTATCCTTCAGGTGGTTGGGTAGCCACAAATCCCTATTGAGGGAAAGGATCTGTATGTACATCTGACTAGATAGGTGTAGGATTGCGAGGAATGGAAGGGATTGCTTGTTGTCCTCTCAATATTTCTTGAGATTACCATAGTTGTCACATTTGTGGCAGAAGAGGACAATCATGCGTATAATGACCATAAACACCACAATGAGAATAGGGCTTCTTTGTACGAGGAGGCCTATCCTTCTTGGGATGAGTAGTGTTAGGATCATTACCTTGATTAGGTCCAGGTTTACCAGAGGCAACTTGATTTTGATTGCCTTTCCTCTTCCTTTTTGAGGTAGGAGGATTAGTCATGCCCTGCTGTGTGTACACCTGCCCCAGAGGGGGTGGTGGTTGCTTTTGCGGGGGTTGAGAAGGCAAGGGAGAAGGAGGTGCTAATGTTGTAGGATATGGAGCACCAGGCTGTGGATACGGATACTAAAGAGGTTGGGTAGCAATGTGGTAAATAGGAGGTTGGGAAAAAGGAGGAGGCATGTCGTATCCTGGATACGTGCTACCAGGAGGGGGAAAGGTGCTAGAGGAGCTGGCCCCTCCCTAGGAGAAACCATAGCCCATGGGAGGTTGAGCATACAGATTAAAAAGAGCTCCAATGATACCGTCAATGACATGAGATGCCCCCGGTGCGTTGGCACCACCAGATCTAGGAATATCAAGTAGGACGGTATAAACGTAACCTGAATCAGTGTATATCAGGTCATATTTTAACGCAATTTGGAGAGCAAATTCTTCGTTTTGGGGAAATTTAATGTTCCAAATCAGGAACTGCCCATGAATCAAGCAAATGAAAATCCTTTTTCAAGAAAACATTAACAATCAACAACTAGATCTATTCCAGAGATTGACTGTAGGGGCATTTACTAGATATGTTACCTTTGAAAAGAGGGTGAGATCCAGAGGCTATCTGGTGCACTAGTAGACTCTGTCTATAGAACTATGTCGAAGGCTAATATTCCTCTTTCAGGACTATTGACAAGCAGCTCAATGAAAATGTTGTATAAGAAAAACTATGCAACAAAAACGCAGATTAATTCTTCATTCCTCTCATATGGGCTCTATGTGACTTATATATGAAACTTAATCTTTAAAAAATGAACTTAGAGACCTTAAACAGATCTCCCACAAACTAGACTAGCTGAAAACAGCTGAAAGAGGAAGGTTGTAGAAAAATGGAAATCCTACTTCAGAATTTTCATAATTTCTTCAGAAACTTAAGAGGAATCAAAAAATTATCAGATCAGAGTTTATATCAGATTCATAGCTCATCATTTGACAAAAATACAACAAACATCACTTCAGAAGGACAACTAAGTGGGGGAAAAGCACCACTAGTGACGTAGAAACGTTGTTTTCCTAAGTATTGAGTTACAAAAGTATAAAATAATTGTTCTTTCCATTATATTAGAAAATATATGAGCTGCATGCAAGATATTTTCAGAAAAAAATGCCAACAACAAAGTTAAACAGGCCTCCCATGCTGAAATAGCTAAAAATGGACAAAAACCCCAAAACATGCACATGTCAGAGCTGCTGCAATGAGACTATGCTATATATTGAAGGAAATACTTAGAAAATGGATAACTAATATGATATTCACATTATATTACTCAATGAGACAAATAAACAGAGATCTAATCTCCTTTACTATGAATTAATGATCACCCGACAAGGGTTTTCCCACATGCACTGAAAATACAAAGAAGCAGCTACAGATATAAAATTAAATAATTTAGTATGGCTATAGCTCTACATGAAATGGATGAATACAAATTGGAAATGGCTGCAATTCTTTTAATCAGCTCCCGGATGAAGGATTGAGCTCCCCCTTGGGGAAACTAGCTCAAAATAATAGGGTTTTAACCCCTTCCATTGCACCATTGTAAAAATAACATAGTATCCTTAAGGGACTACACAGATATGGAGCACAAGTGCTTGGCCTAACACCTGAAATTGGAAATTACAGATTAGAAGCTTCCCTTAGATCTCTTGCTGCAAGATCTCCAAGAAAAAGCAGGGCATTCCCACATGAGAAAACCCTTGCACTACGAAGTGCAGAAACTTAGATAAACGGCTAAGTATGCATGAATTATAAGAAAAAATCATGAAAATATAATCTCCAATATAAACCAAAATGGTTTCCCTTTCTTCATTATATAGAAAATGTGCTTCTCCTCCAAGGGCCCCACTCCACTAGGGTTTGCTTCCTTGCCAAGCTTCCCTCCTCTAGGGTTACGCTGTCCTATTAAGTGGAGAGAAAATACGTGCTACGTGGTTTGATTTATTCAATGTGACTAAATGAATCTTAAAAAATATTCCTTTATTGAGTCTCTTTTCCTTACCCCTTTTCACATTTAAGGAGTCTTCAAATTGTTTTGGTGAATTTGCCTCCATTCACATTGAGCTGCCTTATTCATGGATCTACTCTTTTAAAGAAAAGTTGAGTTGACTTGGTAAAATTAACCTTGTTCACACATGTGGATGCTTGAGCTGGTTATTTCATGGCCCCTTTTCACATTGTGAGGGGTTTTTATTCATGCTTGAGTAGTTTTATGAGCCTCCTTGCTCAATTATTCATGCACTTGAATTTGTTGGCAAAAGCTAATATTCCACTTAGCTATGAGCTAATTTGGGAATATTACAGTCTCCCCCTCCCAAATTTTTCTTTTCCTCAAGCAACGACAAGGGTGCTGAAAAATTTTTCTCCTTCTTGTGGCCTCCTTATCCATAGTCTCCTCCTTTACTTCAGATTTTATACAAAAGTGTTGGCTTGTGGTGAATAAGCCCAAGGGCTTTCATCCTGGAAGAATGGAAGGTTGATATGGAAACCTTCTTGTTGACCCATGGCCTCATCAATATAGGAGTGGTGACAATAATGGAGCACTTCATCATCAAAGAAAGACTCCCTTATCCATGCTATCATCTAAGCAAAATTTGTTGCCTCCCAAGATGGAAACTCATGGTAAATCTCCTCCACCTTAAGCTCCTGCAAAGAAGGTGGGATGAATGGTTGAACATGATTTGAAAAATATCCTATGCCACGATGTTTCCCTCTCCACTCATGGCAAGAGTAGAGCACATACTGATTTTGGGCTGAAATAAAGGTGCCCTTTGATGGCAAAGCGAAGGTTGGATCTCCAAAGATCCTTCCTCCAAATTCATGGATGATGGTGGCCCAAATCATTACATTCAAAGTGAATGCCACATCACCACCATATTTCATCCAAATTAGAAAGTTTCTAAAGTTTATGTGCAAGTGAAGTGATACATATGGCCTCCATGGTGGGTATAATGCAATTTTCCCAACTGTTGATTTAAAACATCAACTGGGTATAAAGCAATTTTCCCATAAAAGCATGAGTACAAGATGGTAACTCATGATGAAAGTTGACACGAGCATGGACAAGTATGGAGGCAACATGGTGCCCCCAATATGAGTATTGCAAGTGAATAAGTTCGATTTTGAGGAAGGGTAAAGTGGCGCTTATTGGAAAAAATGTGTCATGGTGAAGTATCAAATAAAAAAAGCTAAAATATACCCATTTGAGGGCTTGGTGAGATCTTTCCAGTGGTATATATGGTTCTGGAAATTGAGCTATGTTTTGGTCCCAGTTAGCGAAAGAAAAATCAATGGTTTTCTTTTAATAAGGATTTTTCCTTCCAGATTCACTTATTTTCCGGTGGAGCTGTGGTGAATTCCGTGAGGAGAGGAGCCCTTAAATCTTGCGACAATTGTAGCGAGTAAACCAACTGTTGTAATTTGAGATCTATTAGTTGTAGTTAAGAGGTCTAATCCTACTCTTTCATTTCAGTGGATTGAAATTTCAGTTTAGGTACCTACAGCTCATGAACAGGCCAGGTCGCACTTTTTGGGGTCTATTCTATGACCTGGGTATCAGGTTCTGGGAAAAAAAATGGAACATGTCCTAGGAAATGACCTAAATAGTGCGACCTGTCAGAAAAAGGGGTTTTTAGTGCTGTTTTTGGTTGAGATATAGGGTTTTTATGGTTGAGGGGCATAGGTTCCCCCAAGCATGTTGTGGACATGCCAAAATGTATTTAGAAAAAGGGAAATATAAACACAGTTTAATGATGTGGTGTGCCATTTGTTTTCGGTGTGGTTGTGTAGTTTGAGAAAGGAAATAGACGATTACCAATCTCTCTTGACACTGCATATACGAATCAAATGGACTTTAAATTTCTAGGTTGGCACACATGGTGCTAATATCCCAAAGATAATATTTGGGATAATGAACTAATGTTCTCCCAGAAAACCTATAGGTTGTTCAACCACAATGTCTATGAGACTAGGTTGCTGATGAAAAATGGAGGAATCATGAGGGTTATCATCCCTACAGTGATCTTGAAGTGATATGGGACTCTAGAGGTTCTTCTAAATGTGGAAGAATAATGGGACTAGAGTCATCACGACTAGATTCACTAGGAGAGTGTTGAAGAATTGCTTCTCCTGGTCTCTCAAATATGAGTGCCCCCCTTACCCGAAAATTGGGTGTCAATGTAATGGCCACATGGTGCATGTGGGTTGAATGCATGAGTTCGATGTAAGGGGGGTAGATAAATTTAGAAGTGGTAATTGCTTCCATAATTTCATCATTTTAATAGAAGATGGGGTGACTAATGAAAGAAAGACCACCTAACGTGACGAAACAACCTTAATCCTCATCATGAGAGGAGAGGTTCGTATGCACATCGTCACAAGGGGTAGCAGGAGAGTGAGTGGACAAAGGATCCACTGATGTTGAGACTAGGGAGGGGGCTAAAGAGAGGTTAGGTGAAACATCAAGGGAGGTCTCATCGTGGAATTCCAACCAAGGCCTCGTTATCTCGACATTATAACGGGAAAAATTAATGGGAGCATCTGTGTCCTCGAGTGTTGCCGAAGCAAGATGCAAAAATAAGGGAGTGGATGACTCATGGCACTCAACCTTGAATTGGCATAAGGCTTCTGAAGAGGAATGATACTCTTCAAGGCAAGGACACAGGTGAGTGTAATGGCCATGCAAGTCACATAAAGCACAAGGGTGATTTGTGCACAATAGTTTGAGTTTCGAGATTGAATCAGGTATAGTGACATATACCTCTGGGATGTCAGATTCCGGAAACACTCATTGACCATGGACTTGAGGTGAGGCAATTCTGGGAAAGTATGGGTGGCATGGCCAATACCATCACACAAATCACACTGGATGGTATGCTTTGGAGGCCAAGAGGGGGTAGGGTTTGTTGGGGTAGCCTTATGCTTTGATGCCCCCTTGCGAGCTTTACCATTTTTACCCAAAGCGGTCACAACGGGAGGTGGTTCCTATTGAGGTGAATGAGGCACTCCTACAGTAGGAGAATTCATAGGCACCGGTTGAACCAAGATCAAAGCGAGATAATTTTTAGGTTGACCAGGTAGGGTAGTCGTTGGAGGATTGAAGTACCAAACGGGAATCCCAAGGGTTAGGTTAGGAAAAGAGAGGGTGGCCATAACAGGTACTGTGTACACTCGAGGTGGGGGAGCTAGGAACAATATCTGACTATAGGTGTAATGACCAGGAAGAATGGCACCAAGATGGTTGAGTCTGGAAGGAACCATCCCAGGAGGGTAAAGGGGGTCATGAGTATCAACTGAAGGTGAAAGGCCAGGAGAAGAAGGTTCAGAAGGCTGATCATAGGACATCATGAAAATCTAGTAGTCAGGAGAACCATATGGAAGAGATTGAGTGGCCACCTATCCTTCAGGTGGTTGGGTAGCCACAAATCCCTATTGATGGAAAGGATCTGTAAGTACATCTGACTGACTAGGTGTAGGATTGCGAGGAATGGAAGGGATTGCTTGTTGTCCTCTTAATATTTCTTGAGATTACCATAGTTGTCACATTTGTGGAAGAAGAGGACAATCATGCGTATAATGACCATAAACACCACAATGAGAATAGGGCTTCTTTGTACGAGGAGGCCTATCCTTTTTGGGATGAGTAATTTTAGGATCATTACCTTGATTAGGTCCAGGATTACCAGAGACAGCTTGATTTTGATTGCCTTTCCTCTTCCTTTTTGAGGTAGGAGGATTAGTCGTGCCCTACTATGTGTACACCTACCCCAGAGGGGGTGGTGGTTGCTTTTGCGGGGGTTGAGAGGGCAAGGGAGGAGGAGGTGCTAATGTTGTAGGAGCTGGAGCACCAGGATGTGGATACAGATAATAAGGAGGTTGGGTAGCAGTGTGGTAGATAGGAGGTTGGGTAAAGGAGGAGGCATGTTGTATCCTTTATACGTGCTAACAGGAGGGGGAAAAGTGCTAGAGGAGCTAGCCCCTCCCTGGGAGAAACCATAGCCCATGGGAGGTTGAGCATACGGATTAAAGAGAGCTCCAACGATACCGTCAATGACATGAGATGCCCCCGGTGCGTAGGCACCACCAGATCTAGGAATATCAAGTAGGACGGTATAAACATAACCTGATTAAGTGTATATCAGGTCGTATTTTAACTCTATTTGGAGAGAAGCTTCTTCATTTTTGGGAAATGTAATGTTCCAAATCAGGAACTGCCCATGAATCAAGCAAATGAAAATCCTTTTTCAAGAAAACATTAACAATCAACAAGTCGATCTATTCCACAGATTGACTACAGGGGAATTTAATAGATATGTTACCTTTGAAAAGAGGGTGAGATCCAGAGGCTATCTGGTGCACTAGCAGACTCTGTCTATAGAACTATGTCAAAGGCTAATATTCCTCTTTCAGGACTATTGACAAGCAACTCAATGAAAACGTTGTATAAGAAAAAATATGCAACAAAAATGTAGATTAATTCTCGGTTCCTCTCATATGGGCTCTATGTGACTTATGTATGAAACTTTAGCTTAAAAAAATGAACTTAGAGACCTTATACAAATCTCCCACAAACTAGACTAGCTGAAAACAGCTGAAAGAGGAAGGTTGCAGAAAAATGGAAATCCTACTTCAGAATTTGCATAATTTCTTCAGAAAATTAAGAGGAATCAAAAAATTATCAGATCATAGTTTATATCAGATTCATAGCTCATCATTTGACAAAACTACAACAAATATCACTTCAGAAGGACAACTAAGTGGGGGAAAAGCACCACTAGTGACGTAGAAACGTTGTTTTCCTAAGTATTGAGTTACAACAGTATAAAATAATGATTTTTTCCCTTATATTAGAAAATATATGAGCTGAATGCAAGATATTTTCAGAAAAAAAATGCCAACAACAAAGTTAAACAGGCCTCCCATGTTGAAATAGCTAAAAATGGACAAAAACCCAAAAACATGCACATGTCGGAGCTGCTGCAAAGACACTATGCTGTCTATTGAAGGAAATACTCAGAAAATGGAGAAATAAATCTGATATTCACATTATATTACTCAATGAGACAAATAAACAGAGATCTAATCTCCTTTACAATGAAGTTATGATCACCCGGCAAGGGTTTTCCCACATGCAATGAAAATACAAAGAAGCAGCTGCAGATATAAAATTAAATAATTTAGTATGGCTATAGCTCTACATGAAATGGCTGAGTAAAAATTGGAAATGGCTGAAATTCTTTTAATCAGCTCCCGGAAGAAGGATTGAGCTCCCCCTTGGGGAAACTAGCTCAAAACAATAGGGTTTTAACCCCTTCCATTGCACCACTGTAAAAATAACATAGTATCCTTAAGGGACTACATAGATATGGAGCACAAGTTCTTTGCCTAACACCTAAAATTGGAAATTACAGATTAGAAGCTTCCCTTAGATCTCTTGCTGCAAGATCTCCAAGAAAAAGCAGGGCATTCCCACGTGAGAAAACCCTTGCACTACGAAGTGCAAAAACTTAGATAAACAGCTAATTATGCAGGAAGTATAAGCAGAACTCATGAAAATATAATCTCCAATATAAACCCAAATGGTTTCCCTTTCTTCATTATATAGAAAATGTGCTTCTCCTCCAAGGGCCCCACTCCACTAGGGTTTGCTTCCTTGCCAAGCTTCCCTCCTCTAGGGTTACGCTGTCCTATTAAGTGGAGAGAAACTAAGTGCTACGTCATTTTATTTATTCAATGTGACTAAATGCATCTTCAAAAATATTCCTTGATTGAGCCTCTTTTCCTTACCCTTTTCACATTTAAGGAGTCTTCAAATTGTTTTGGTGAATTTGCCTCCATTCACATTGAGCTGCCTTATTCATGGATCCACACTTTTAAAGAAAAGTTGAGTTGACTTGGTAAAATTAACCTTGTTCACACATGTGGATGCTTGAGCTGGTTATTTCATTGCTCCTTTTCACATCGTGAGGGGTTTTTATTCATGCTTGAGTAGTTTTATGAGCCTCCTTGCTCAATTATTCATGCACTTGAATTTGTTGGCAAAAGCTAATATTCCACTTAGCTATGAGCTAATTTGGGAATATTACAGTCTCCCCCTCCCAAATTTTTCTTTTCCTCAAGCAACGACAAGGGTGCTGAAAAATTTTTCTCCTTCTTGTGGCCTCCTTATCCATAGTCTCCTCCTTTACTTCAGATTTTATACAAAAGTGTTGGCTTGTGGTGAATAAGCCCAAGGGCTTTCATCCTGGAAGAATGGAAGGTTGATATGGAAACCTTCTTGTTGACCCATGGCCTCATCAATATAGGAGTGGTGACAATAATGGAGCACTTCATCATCAAAGAAAGACTCCCTTATCCATGCTATCATCCAAGAAAAATTTGTTGCCTCCCAAGATGGAAACTCATGGTAAATCTCCTCCACCTTAAGCTCCTGGAAAGAAGGTGGGATGAATGGTTGAACATGATAGGAAAAATATCCTATGCCACGATGTCTCCCTCTCCACTCATGGCAAGAGTAGAGCACATATTGATTTTGGGCTGAAATAAGGGTGCCCTTTGATGGCAAAGCCAAGGTTGGATCTCCAAAGATCCTTCCTCCAAATTCATGGATGCTGGTGGCCCAAATCATTAAATTCAAAGTGAATGCCACATCACCACCATATTTCATCCAAATCAGAAAGTTTCTAAATTTTATGTGCAAGTGAAGATGATACATATGGCCTCCATGGTGGGTATAATGCAATTTTCCCAACTGCTGATTTAAAACATCAAATGGCAAGTTGCCTCCCATAGAATTTTCAGTTATGCATGTCAACTCATCTACTAGAAAGTAGTGAGAAACAATATATATAAGCTGCATACAATCAAAACAAAAAAGCACTTGCTCCAACTCACGTAGAGATAGGTTATCATCATTACAAAATGTGGCCCTAAAGTGACCATAACACCCATGAGTAATCTTGCTCTCTTTCAGAGCAATGCATTGCTTACAATTGGTGAGAAGATACAAATTCTTAATATAATAATCAATAAGAACATAGATGTATTTCTTACCATGCCTCATGTGTGAGCTGAAGATGTTATTCATCAGTGAGCCCTCCCATAACAATATTCTCATAAATTTATGCAAGGTGAAAGGATGCACACTTCTTTGGAAATACTCCATCATCAGAAACTTGCTCTTAGAGGACAGTGTTGTAGGCTTAAGTAGCAATGCTCTTGTCACTCCATGACTCTTCCTCTTGACATCCCACATGTAAAACCTATTCACCCTTGTGTTGCTATGTGATAGGATATCCCTCCCTTCCATCATTGCTGAAAGGTGGCCTTATTGCACTTTGGATGTGCCATGCATTCCTCTCGGAATGTTGTGTTGAGTATGGATAGTTTTCAGCCCATACTTTACCAAAAGTAGCCATAGCAACAATGACTCTTATTGCTTCCTTACATTATCAATGTGTGGATCATGGAGCAATGATGTAATGATGGGCATTTGGGGTGCTCCATCAACATAGTGAAAGATAGCTCTCCCATTGCACACCATGTGGTAGTTATTCCTCCTCCCAAACCAAGATTCATACTTGAAATACATCTCAACCCAAAATACATGTGAATGCATGAGACATACCTCAAACATGGGAAAATATTTGGACATAAGATTTAGAATATAATGTACCAAACCTCCTTGTGACAGCCATAACAACCATGCCTTCCCATTATGCAACCTTCCCTTGGAATACGAGGCATGCGTCATGAGAATCAGAAATTTTGGGGAGTACCCACACTCACCCAATAGAAACCAGCGCAGGTTTCCTTCTCCCTTCTTCAAATTAGGATATGGTAAGTGGGTTGTATGCCACTTACTTACTGATCTTATCACTTCACCATGGATGAAGGTGAAATTCATCTTTGGGGCTTTAGGGAAGCACCCATCATAGTGCATCACCTCCCTCAACTCATCAAGGAGGTGGCCATACTTGAAAACAATCTTGGCTCATAGTTGGCCATGAAACTTATAAGGTAAAACACTCCCCTTGGGAGTTATGGCCTACACATATAAGGAGACAGAGCACATGCAATCATAAAATAAAGTTTTATTTTCATAAATATGCTTCTTACC
The DNA here is from genome assembly GCA_034641835.2 of Pinus albicaulis. NCBI lineage: Eukaryota > Viridiplantae > Streptophyta > Pinopsida > Pinales > Pinaceae > Pinus > Pinus albicaulis. Next base: position 164,871 of record JAXQQM020060933.1, read on the forward strand.
CATAACCTCCAGCGCTGTGATAGTGTCTCCTTTGACCTCTGGTGTCTTCATTGTATCATGTTGAGGAAACACTTTGTTTTTTTTCTCATCAGGGGATTTCCCTAATGGCTCCTCTTCAAATAAAGAGGCATCAAAGAATAAATCATAATAGAGAGATGGATGAACTAATGTGCATGGATATTCTTGCCTTCCTTGTGCATCATTCTTCAAAAATAAAGAGGGGTAGATATTTCTTACCCTATGAAACTCTATAATATTCTAGATCTCACCATTTGACAATGATGGCACATACTGCACATAGATTGTGCCACAATCTCTATATGTTAAATTCTTTGAAACTCCTTGCAAATGTGTAAGAGCTTCTATCCTTGGTGAAAATTTCCTCACCACTTCTTCTTCTTGAGATGCTAGAGGTGCCTCTGTTATGACTGCGCTATCACCCCCAGCTCTTTCTCTGAATATGGGAAATGCCCCATCCTCACTGGGAGACCCTAAATCTTGGTCTTCCCTTGAAAGAGGAATAACCATGTCTTCTTCTTCTTCTTGAAACCTCATAAAGGTCTCATTGCAGCTTTCCCTTTCTTGAAACCCCTTTAGAGTTCCATTGCATGTTTCCTCTTTTGTCTGCTCCTTCTCCCTGGAGAGGCTTTTGTTGGATCTGAATATAGAGGAGAGTAATCTCATCCTCTCCTTGATTACGCTCCTTGCTTCTTCTCTTTAGTTTTTTGAAAGATTTATCTCATAGGAAGTGATAGATATCATGCTCTGATACCACTTTAATGTTCCAAATCAGGAACTGCCCGTGAATCTGGCAAATGAAAATCCTTTTTCAAGAAAACATTAACCATCAACAACTGGATCTATTCCAGAGATTGAATGCAGGGGAATTTACTGGATATTTCACCTCTAAAAATAGGGTGAGATCCAAATGCTAGCTGGCCCACTAGCAGACTTTGTCTATAGAACTATGTCGAAGGCTAATATTTCCCTTTCAGGACTATTAACAAGCAGCTGAATGAAAACATTATATAAGAAAAAATATGCCAAAAAAACATAGATTAATGCTTGGTTCCTCTTATATGGGATGTATGTGACTTATTTATGGAATTTTAGCTGAAAATAATTAACTTAGAGACCTTAAACAGATCTCCCACAAACTATACTAGCTAAAAACTGCTGAAAGAGGAAGGTTGCAGCAAAATGGAAATCCTACTTCAGAATTTGCACAATTTCTTCAGAAACTCGAGGGGAATCAAAAAATTATCATATCAGAGGTTATATCATATTCATAGCTCATAATTTGAAAAAACTACAAAAAACATCACTTCAGAAGGACAACCAAATGGGGGAAAAGCACCACTAGTGACCTAGAAACACTATTTTACTGAGTATTGAGTTACAAAAGTATAAAATAATAGCTTTTTCCCTTATATTTAACAATATAGGAGCTACATGAAAGAGGGTTTCAGAAAAAAATTCCAACAACAAAGTTAAACAGGCCTCCCATGCGCAAATAGCTGAAAATGGACAAAAACCCCAAAACATGCAAATGTTGGAGCTGTTGCAAAGAGAATACACTTTATATTGAAGGAAATACTCATAAAATGGAGAATTAAATCTGATATTCACATTATATTACTCAATGAGACAAAGAAACAGAGATCTAATCTCCTTTACAATGAAATTATGATCACCCCGCAAGGGTTTTCCCACATGCACTGAAAATACAAAGAAGCAGCTGCAAATATAAACACAAATAATGTAGTATGGATATAGCTCTACATGAAATTGATGAATACACATGATTAAGCACTGAAATTATTTTAATAAGCTCCCATAAGAAGGATTGATCTCCCCCTTGGGGAAACTAGCTCAAAACATTGGGCTTTTAACCCCTTCCACTGCACCATTGGAAAAATAGAGTAGTATCCTCAAGGGAATGAATATATATGGAGAAAAAGTGCTTTCCATAACACTTTAAAGTGGAAATTACATATCAGAAGCATCCATTAGATCTCTTGCTACAAGATCTCCAAGAAAAAGCAGGGCATTCCCGCATGAGAAAACCCTTGCACTATGAAGTGCAAAAACTTAGATAAACAGATAAGTATGCAGGAAGGATAAGCAGAACTCATAAAAATATAATATGAAATCTAAACCCAAATGGTTTCCCTTCCTTCATTATATAGAAAATGTGCTTCTCCTCCAAGGGCCCCACTCCACTAGGGTTTGCTTCCTTGCCAAGCTTCCCTCCTCTAGGGTTACGTTGTCCCATTAAATGGAGAGAAACTAGTTGTTGTGTGGTTTGAGTTAGTCAATGTGAATAAATGCATCTTCTAATAATCTTCATTGATTGAGTCTCTTTGCGTTACCCATTTTCACATTTAAGGAGTCTTCAAATTGTTTTGCTGAATTTGCCTCCATTCACATTGAGCTGCCCTATTCATGGATTAACTCTTTTAAAGAAAAATTGAGTTGAATTGGTAAAATTAACCTTTTTCACACATTTGGATGCTTGAGATGGTTATTTTATGGCCCTTTTTCACATTGTGAGGGGTTTTTATTCATGCTTGAGTAGTTTTATGAGCCTCCTTGCTCAATTATTCATGCACTTGAATTTGTTGGAAAAAAATAATATTCCACTTAGCTATGAGCTAAGTTGGGAATATTACAGGAAATTGTGATGTGACATCTTTTCCGATAGGCAGCAATAGTGTTGTTTTGGTAAATCCCCTCTGCGGACAGAGGCAATCCCTACTAGCCCAGACCGGGTCTAGCGACAATCGTCACAAGCTATAGTGTAGGTTCCTAATTGAAAATAAACCAACTAGTGATGAAGGCTTACCTGGAATCCAATGCTGTCACTTGTATAGAAAGTAGCGCTCCCGTTCCTTAGCTCTGGCAGATCACGATCCTCACGATCTCCGTGACCAGACACCTGCACATGCAAGAAACATAACAAACGTAAGCATAGAATCCAGTATATGCAACTATATGTTATTCAGAGAAGACTTAACTCATTACCATAATCATCAACAAGAGTGGAACCATAACCAATAGTCGCTTATCATTAATCAATCAAAGGAGGATACAACCTGGCTCTGACGCTGAATTCTCCTTCGGAAGGTCACTAGCGGAACACGTCTCGAAAAAGCCTGCCGGGGATGGGACAAGCCTCTCTCTTCAGATGTCTCTAAAATAATCTCCTTGCTTGGATTTGGCCTTAATGGAATGAATCAAGGCTCTTGCAGCATAAGGCTTTCATGGCTCTTGGGAACTTGGAGATTCTACCATTCAGCCCCTTCATCAATGGATGAAGGCTATATTTATAGAGGAGAGGAGGAGGTTGGGATCCCTACAATAGTGGAAGGGAGGCCTTATCCCTTGGGAGGATCCCCATAAGGTGGAAACAAGAGGCCAAACAAGGAAGGCCATGGTTATTCAGTCGAAACGACTCCTGATGACTCATCCATGAAGTTGTTGTAATCGAAACTTCGCCTCTTTTTTAAAAAAACTTTCAAAAAGAAGATTGGCACGGGTGCTTAACTGGGCAGAGCGCCAATTGGAATGGGCTTAGTGTTAATGTTCATCATTGGCACAAGTACATATTGGGCTACCAGTGCCAAGGCAAAAACAAGTTTTTTTAGGGGTCTGCTCAGGAAATGATCAACAGAAGAAATGTTGTCCTCATGGCAAGGGATGCAATGATGGTATTTTCAAGGCATGAGACTACTTATTGGTCACAGAAATGACCCTCCAATGGGATATATGGGGATTTCAGGGATGGTGAAAAATTACTGTGTAACAGATGCCCCCTAAAGCATGAGGCTCGAAAGAGAGAGAGGCGTGAAATGCTTTACGAGAACGTGTCCAACTGAAAACACAACCGTCGGAAAAACTGCATAGAGAAATACAACTAATATCTCAGATACATGATATATATGTGGTATGGGCACATCCATCCATAACAGAGTATACAATAATCTAGATCTAGGGCATGGACGCAGCCATCCAGTGAGGATTGATAAATAGACTCAGGTATGGTCACAACCATCCAGTGAATGAGTCATGTAACCAATCATAATAATCCACAAAATCGCAGCTTGGATTCCAACAGACAAAATCTAGGGTCTTGCGCTCCATCTCGACCCGAACAAAGTACAAGCTCAAGCATGTGAATATGTGAGCTGAAGTCAAACATGCAAGAACATTGCCTGATTACTATCCAATGATGAAAGTCGTTAACAGATGCGAGAGGTACCACCAATAATGACAATGGTCCTCAAGGTACTATAGGTACAATCCACGGTGTGTGAATCAATGAGCTGGCGTCGAACACCCGTAGAATCAGTGGATCAGAGGCCAATGATGATAACCTCACATCGAACACGAAGAACCTGCCATTGAGGCATGCAGGCTCCAAGGTACCAGAAGGGAGTCTCTAGATCAGCTTCTTGGATAATGAGCTGAAGTCGACAGGAAGTGACCTTGATCGAAGGTGGGCCATAGTGTTTCGCACATCATCGACACGAGATAGAGGAGTATAATGTCTTTGTGAATCATGATCAGATGAGAACTAGAGGAAGGTTGATGCTTGCAGAGGTCAACTTCTCTTGAACATATTGGTGGCACGACAGTGGATTTGGCAGTATTTGACATCAAAAGATCAAATGTCATGATGACGAGGCAAAGAGAAGATGAGAGGTCAAAAGGGATCACCCAAACCCACAGAAGCAAGTGGAAAACGAGATGAGATGTCCCCAACCCGACACGAATGCAGACAAGTGCCATGTTCAAGAGCGACATACTGCCGACACGACAATGATTTTGGTTCCATTTTTCCCCACCATCCTGGCGAGTACCTCTTTATTTTTACACAAGCTTGAAGAGGATACCATATGCTTGCCATATAAGCCCATCCTAGTACATTTAACGAGCCCTAGGAAGGAGGAACTCAGATACTATCATTACGACTGAATCCAATGTCATTAGGGTTTAACGAGTCTGACAAAGGAAGAACTCAGCATCTTTTCATGTTTAGAGAGTTTGAAAAAATAGTGGAAAAGTAAACTCCAATGGTCCCTTTTCGTAAATAGTTTCTCAGAGCTGAAAAGGTAGAAAAATTTGTCTGAGAAAACCTCCTAGTCGCGATAGGCTAGGGTATTCCTTTTTCGTAAATAATCTATCCCAACTCGAAAAAGGGGTAAACATATACTGGGTAGATGTCGTTTCGTGACCACTTTAACGAGATCGAAATGACAAGGGACTCAGCAATATTTTCATGTTTAGGGAGTCAGAAAAGAGCTAAAAGTTGACTCCTCCTGAAGGAACGAGTGGTATAAAAGGTAGCAACTGGTTTCGGTAATGGTGGAACTGCTCAAAACATGATAAAAGTCAAGAGGTTGGCTAACAAGACCACTCATCGTAGCGGTTCCTCAGGAACGGGTAACACAACCAAGTGAAGGCATATGATCAGCCAAGCAGATGATGATGATGGAATGAGAAAACCAAGGCTCATCTAGAAAAAATAGGCCGATAAAATGGCAATCAGAAGAGGTAAAATGGGAATGGTTTCATTTTTACACAAGCTTGAAACAAAGATAAACTATGCTTGAAACTGGTTTCATTTTTACACAAGCTTGAAACAGAAACAAACTATGCTTGAAAAAGTAAGCATGCCCCCAGCATGGTGAATCAATTTGAGGTACATGCCCCCTAAGCTTCAGTCCATATTAAAGTCAAATGGAGTGAAGGTTCAAGTTATGAGATCAAGAGGAAGACTCGACTGGGATTTTAAGAGAACTTATCAAAGACTCGAATTGAACAAGAAATTGTTTCGTTATTTTAATGAGGTTGACACATTAAAAGAAATATCCTCATAGCAACCTTTTTTCATGGTTTAAGGAGCTTGGCACAAGACAAGGAACTCTGCTCCGATGACCTTGTTTCATTTTTTAAGGAGCTTGACACAGAAAAAGAACCATGCTCCGACGACCTTGTTTCATTTTTTAAGGAGCTTGACATAGGAAAAGAACCATGCTCCGACAACCTTGTTTCATTTTTTAAGGAGCTTGACATAGGAAAAGAACCATGCTCCGGGAATATTTTTTCATTTTTTAAGGAGCTTGACACAAGAAAATGAACTCTACTCCGTCCAGACCCAGTTTCATTTTTTAAGGAGCTTGACACAGGAAAAGAACCATGCTTTGACCAGCTTGTTTCATTTTTTAAGGAGCTTGACACAGGATAAGAAACATGCTTCGAAAGACTTCATCATAATGAACAAGAAGTCATAGCTTCCAAGAGTTTCCCATCCGATGGAAGAAAAACGTCTCAGAAATCAGGACCCAATGACCCCAACACACTATGTATGACAACATCATCACTAAGTACAGGCACGGGGTAGGTAGCCACATAGTTTACCTGTGATGGGGTAGATACAACGGGTGGATAAAAACCAGGAAGGGATGATGGCGTGCCAGCTACCACATCAGGACCAAAGAATGAAAGTTGATCAATGGTCGCAATCTGTCCTTCATGTGGAAAACGGACCACACGAAAGAGGGAGGAGACAAGCGCTCCCATGGCATAGGTGTAATCACACCCCAAAAGAAAATTGAAATCAAAGGGGCCTGGAACAACCATCATGTCCATATGGATGGTTTTACCTCCCAAAGTGACAGGTAACCTTGGAAGGATCCCTAACGATTGACTCGTTCTTCTGTTAAATGCGAACATATTCTGTGTAACAAGCACAAGCGGTGGTGAACCGAAAGCATGCCAAGTAGTTGAGGATATAACACTAATAGACGCACCTTCGTCTATAATGGTGTTGGGTACAACCAGACCAAAGGCCTGTACCGTTATCTCGAAAGGCACATAAGACGGAAGGCGGTATCCTGCAAATCGACTCCAATCAAAGGAAGCGACCAAAATACTCAGAGGGGATACCATTGAATCGAGATGGTATTCCCCTGGTGTTACGAAAGAATAAGGAGCATCCTCCACAACCTCCATCTCGAAGGTGGGAGGAGTATCCTCCGGGACCTCCATCACGGGAGGCGGAGGAGCAGCTTCTTGAGATATAGGGATAGGAGAATCTTTCTCCAAGTCCGAGGAATCTGAAGAAACAAGAAGAACCTGAGGGATGTGATATCCATTCTCCATGGAAAAGACCTGGTGCACCTTAGACGGGGTCAGCTCAACTGATCCCACAACCAATGGTTGGTCGGGAATGGATTCCTGAATTTGAATTTCCGAGGGAGCGAGATCAACCAAGGATGACACTTGACCATTCATAGGATTATCTGCCGGAGGGCTCAAAGAAATCTGTTTATAACCAGCCGGAATGCACGTCGCAGAAATAGCCGAGTTTTCCAAAACTCCCTTGGCTTCATCCATATACGGACAAAGGTGAATGGCATGTTGTCCTTCACACAACTTACAGGGATTGGTGAGCTTACCTTATTTCTTAGGAGCCTTACCAGCACTAGTTGAAGATGTGCCCCCAACCTGACTCTCGGAAACCAAAGGCAACGGCGGACGACCACTGGACCATTCTTTATGCACCTTGGGAATGCCAGGGCAGTCTCGAAGAAGATGGTATCCCATGCACAACATGCAAGGGAACTTGAATTTCCATGGAGGGTTTGGAGGTTTATCAAGAGAAGATGTTTTGAAAGCAGTAGCTGCAGCCTTAGCCTCTCTCTTATCTGACTTCTTCTTCTTTATCTTCTTCTTCTTCTTCTTAGCCACCTGGTTACTGGAATCTAGACTTTCACTAGGTGAAGTAGAAGAGGAGGACAAAGAAACATGCAAAGAAGGGGAGAGGTCCACCTTGGAATCAACATGATGTTGTTCAGGTGGAGGAACTGATTGAACAGTAGTCGAGACATTCGAGACCACAGAGGTTGAAAACAACCAAACGGGCAACCCAATAGTTAACCCAGGAAGGGACAACATTGCCATATAAGGAGCACCAACATTTCCAAAAGGAGGAAAGGGACCAGGATTCCCATCGGAGGGGATTCATTGATTGGTGAACTTCGGGAAAGTCGCCAACAAAAACGGTCTGAAAACCAAGGCACACAATCAAACGGCCAACAAGCAAAATCTAACAGGGCATGTGGTCACGTGTGACTTATTTTACCACATTGAAACTTAGAAACTTCATTGTTTCATGTTTTAAAAGTCAAGAAACAAATGAAAGGTGACTCTATCTCTTTCAGTTTTGAAGCAAGCATGAAAGGACAAGTTCTTGGTGATCCTTTCAAATTTAAAGAGTTAGAAAAGATCAAATGACTACTCAGGTAATCTAGGCAAGGGGTGTACCAAATAACCGTGAACTGCAATATACACCTTGGTTTCAAAATGAAAGAGACATCAACCAAGGACTTAACGTACGTGCAGGTAATCTCCCCGAATGTTGTGTCCAGTGTATCACGAGTATAGGGCGGCAGACTCGGCTTCCTATGGATAAAGGATAGAAACCTAGTGGGGTCTCCCTTTATATACGCGACAGTACTGGGAGCACAAGTACGTACTAGTGCTATCTAAAGCCAAGAGGCGAATGATAGCTACTAGGTTTAATGACACCAGAACATGTCTCTAGCCTAGACCTATAAATATTTCGTTAATGTTTCAATGTTTCCTTAATGTAAATTGAATAAATTTTAATGTTAATCTTCAATTATGTCTCAGTTTCAAGGCCCTACCGAATGTTATCTGAAAATATCCTATATGCAGCTATATGAGGAAAGAAATCTTTCAATTCGATGAATGTTATCTAGTTAAGGGAAGAGCTTCAAACAATGATGCAACAAACAACAACACTGTAAACGAAATTTTTCCAAACTAGATGACTTTCACTATCCAAAAGTAATTCTAAAACACTCAATGATGCGAATTATGCAATGTAATCTTTGCAAAATTCTCTTTTTTCGAAAACTATGCAATTTTAATCTATGCAAAATTTCCTTTTCCTTTTCAAATGATAAGAATGCACTCAATGCATTTTTCGATGAAATGATAATCTACTTAATGCATGCTTTTAATAAAAGAGAATGCACTCAATGCGATATTTAGCCTTCAATCATTAAACAATGTGATATAAGTTCAATGATAAATCTCAAAAATACTTTTCAATGCAATGTGATCTAATGCATTTTAACGAAAAGAAAACTTTGAGACGAAAACTAAAATAATGCAAATCTTCTTAATGAAGGATGAATGCAAAAGAGATGTAAACAAACACTGAGAATGCAATCGTTGTTTCAAACACTTGTAACAGAATCCCTCAAAAGGCGACAAGACATATGAGGTCAAACACAAAGAGGACTTCCAAAGCAAGAGATCAAGACAAGGCATTCATTCCCTTTTACATCAAGCAATCATGGAAAGAAGACATTTCAAACAATGAGCAATGTAATCTATGCTCATATAGAGAAAATACCGGAAGGGAAAGACACACTGGTGAAGGATTCAGGGACAAAGTCTCAATTTTCACACACCCTGAAATTGGCCCGACTTTTTCATTGAAAACTAGTGCCAACTGGTGTGACTTGCTCATTGACAACTAGCGCCAATGCCCAATTTGCATGGGTTGCTAACTGACAACAAGAACCAACGCCTGAAAATGAAAAAACAAAGAATTTCTCCGAACCAAGACCAGACTCACCACTTCAAACAGGATCTAAAACAAACCCAAAAGAAAAGTACTGACAAAAATAAACTTCCGAACAAGGGTAAACCCTAGCACCTACAGGAGATGGCATGACTGTCTGGTTGTAATCTGCGCTAGACAGGGGATGGCATGAGTGATGAATTGGCAACCCGCGCCAATTGGTGCGACTGTCAGGGTGGAAACCACACCAATCAAGCCAACCATGAAAGGATGAAAACTCAGAAAAATAGAGGTCAGATCTGATCCTCTGGGGCTGAACCAAAAGCCAAACACTCAGAAAAGCGCCAGCCAAGAGAGCTGATCAAGAAAGTAGAATTGAGAAACAACCGAAAAGACAAGAAAATACTCAAAGTGTTCAGTTCATAAGCTAAACCAGATATTGACTGAAGCATCTTTGATCTACTTCGCTAATGCAGAGCAATAGCGTTTCGAAGGCTATCTGGCTAACTTCAGGCTCTGTCTGTAGCTTATAAAGTAGAAGAACAACAAGCTAGATGATCTCCAGCGAAGTCGCCAATTTCTTGTGGAGGCAAATTGCCTCTGCGGACAGAGGCGATCCCTACTAGCCCAGACTGGGTCTAGCAACAATCGTCACATGCTATAGTGCAGGTTCCTAATTGCAAATAAACCAACTAGCGATGAAGGCTTATTTGGAATCCAACATTGTCGCTTGTAGAGAAAATAACACTCCCATTCCTTAGCTCTAGTAGATCACGATCCTCACGATCTTCGTGACCGGACACCTGTACATGCAAGAAACACAACAAACGCAAGCGTAAAATCCAGTATATGCAACTATATTTCAGTCAAAGAAGACATAAATCATTGCCATAATCATCAACAAGAGTGGAACCATAACCAATAGTCGCTTATCATTAATCAATCAAAGGAGGATACAACCTGGCTCTGATGCTGAATTCTCCTTCGGAAGGTCACCAGCAGAACACGTCTCAGAAAAGCCTGTCGGGGATGGGAAAAGCCTCTCTCTTCGGATGTCTTGACAATAATCTCCTTGCTCGGATTTGGCCTTAAGGGAATGAATCAAGGCTCTTGCAGCATAAGGATCTGATGGCTCTCGGGAACTTGGAGATTCTACCATTTAGCCATTTAGCCATTCAGCCCCTTCATCAATGGATGAAGGCTATATTTATAGAGGAGAGGAGGAGGTTGGGATCCCTACAATAGTGGAAGGGAGGCCTTATCCCTTGGGAGGTTCCCCATAAGGTGGAAACAAGAGGCCAAAAGAGGAAGGCCGTGGTTATTCAGTCGAAACCACTCCTGATGACTCATCCACGAAGTTGTTGTAATCGAAACTTCGCCTCTTTTTTAAAAAAAAATTCCAAAAGCAGATTGGCGTGGGTTCTTAACTGGGATAGAGTGCAAATTGGCACAGGCTCAGTGTTAATTTTCCTCATTGGTACGAGTACATAACGGGCTACCAGCGCCAAGACAAAAACAGGTGTTTTTAGGGGTCTGCTCAGGAAATGATCAATAGAAGAAATGTTGTCCTTATGGCAAGGGATGGAATGATGGTATTTTCAAGGCATGAAACTGCTTATTGGTCACAGAAATGACCCTCCAATGGGTGAGATGGGGCTTGCAGGGATGGTGAAAAATTATTGTGTAACAAAGAGAGTCCTAAGAAACCAGTCCATGTAGACACGGTCCTTGAAGGGAGGGGCTTGACATAGGCTCCTTCTTCTCCGCCATTCCTGAACATGTTCGGATAGGCGGGTCGCAAATTATTGACATAAAGAGGTCAAGAGCTCGGTACCAGTGTTGTAACAAAGGGGAAGCTGGAAATAAGACAAAAAAGCCCAGGCCAGAGTCGCAAAGGTGGTATGAGAGGAAGGGGCATGATGAACATACCACTTCGAAGCTTCACCTGTAAGCGTTCGTTGGAACAACAAGATGAATAGAGTCATCGATAATGGAATTAGATGAACACCGCATGTGGAAGGATCGAATATTATTTGAAGGACCTTCTCCAGCAAGACCTTAAAACTTTGGGATGTCTGAAGGGAGCTAGGTTGGCATAGCAGGCCACTTGGAATCATGGTGTATAGGGTCGTTTATCAACTGGTGGAAATCAGGGAGACTAAGGCCTTCCATAAAAGGGAGAAAGGGTGCAGCTGCGATAGTGTCCATTGCGGTCCCACTAGTGGTATTCCCAATGGGAGGGTCGGGGTTACCACCAGTGTTGGGTCTTGTAACAGACATGATGAAGGTGACAGGGGGAGAACCGAAGGTGGAATGAGAAGGATAACCCAAAGGACCATAATAAGATTCAATGTGCAGACTCCGTTGAGGACTAACTTGAATCCTCTATGGAGGAATAAGTCTCCCTACCGGAAACTGAGGATGAAGGCCAAGGAGTCTCGAAGATGAAGGCCTTGGTGGTGCAATGGTGATGACAAAAAAACGGCACAAGGGAAAAAGAGACCAACAAGGGCAGGGAGGTGCAGGATCAAGTGATTACAATGTCGAAACAAGCGTAAAGAGGCGCAGGATCAAATGATTTCAATGTTTTAGAGTCTTTGCTTGGTGGTGTTAACCAAGCCCTTTTTCACTTAGGGTGTGTGTGTAAAAGTGTGTAAATTTTATTTTTTAAACCCACACATTTGTAGATAAAAAAAAAAAGTGTTGTTGTATAGCTATAAATAAACTGGAAAATGACAGTATATAGGTTTGCAAAACATAAAATAAATAGCTAATAATGTAATAATCTAAACCCAAGTAGGCGGGTTTCTCAACAGTTAGTCAATATATGAGTAAAAAACTAATCTAAACACACTAACAAAGGCTAATAGATCTAGGGTCAAAGGGCAGAGAGATCTAAAAGATAAAATCTGCTGGAAAGTGGTGCAGAAAACAACAACAAATCAGAGGAAAATTGATGTAAAAAGAGGTGGTGAAAGACTATCTCCAGGAGGGAAGCAGAGTGCACCCTAAATCAAAACCCAAACAAATATAGATGAGGTGATTTGGATGGATAGCAGGCCGATCTGAAGTGGATCTGAAGATGAGGTATCAGATTTGAAAAAATGGCTGAAGACTCTGAAATTTCAAACAACCTGCAACAACAAACACTCTTCCATTAAACGTGGAGGGTAATGAATCCCTAGGGGGCTAGGTTCCCACTTAGTTGAGCGAAACAGAACAAGTACAAGTCCAAAATGGGCAGAGGCGGAGGTCAGACAACCCTGAACAAAGGCTTAGCAAAACCAAGAAAACTTTCATAAAAATCCCTGCAGAAAGTCTAGGTCACAATTTTTGGCCTGTTTTCAGCAGAGGCACACTTTTTGGGCTATAAAGTGTGTCATAGAAGTCCATGTCACAGGTTTTGGGCAAAAAATTGCGACATGCACTTCTGGCACTCTCGGCGATAGGTTTCAGAAAAAATTGTCATCTCAGCTGCGGCTGATGTCTGTCACCTGCGCAATGGGTCTGAAAACACGCAGAAGTTATAATTTTTATAGTTTTAGGGTTTTATGCTTTAAAAAAAACATCAAGAATAAGCGAAACAAGGGGCTGAAGAGAAGTCCTAGGGTTTGAAGTAGCTGAATATGCAAGGATCAGAAAAACGATAGCGGTCTTAATGGTAAACCTGTGTGGAGTCGCCAGTTGTTAGTATGAATCTTGATTCGAGGAGTACAAAAAATACCACTTTATCTACGCATAACTTACAACCCTAACAACATAAATGATTGCTAATATCTTCAGATATGCAATTATATGATCAAGACAAATGCTGCAAAAATCTATATCTATGCATTGGAAGACATTAAACAGTAGAAAAATAATATTTACTCCATAGATCCAATAGACAAGACAATAATATGTCCAATGAATATTTTTATTAATGGCACCTGGGATTCAGCACAAGAGGTTGTTCCTTGTTCTCCTCAATGGGATGGGTTCTTGTGAGTCGCCAGCACTTCAGATTTAGAACTTCTATCTCTTGATGGTGTAGAAAACCTAGAAAAAAATGGAAAAGTATGGCTATGATTATGAATCAACAACCAGACCAAGTGTTGAGATCTAGACTGATATTTAGGCAGCAAAAGGTGACAAATGAATGGGAAAACCCTTCTATTTATAACAAAATATTGAGTTAGTCTAGAGATTGGTGCATAATTAAAATATTATTAACCAAATCTAGATCAAAATTTTATGGAATATTTTATTATATTTGTTGGAGGGGAAATGAATTTGTCTTGAGTAAAATCCCCTTATTTGTAAATAATAAATAAATAAATGATTTATTTATCATTTTAAGGATGTGATTAAGTAATAGTAAATAAATAAATGATTTATTTATCATTTTAAGGATATGGTTGAGTAATAATCAAATAAACAATGATTTATTTAATTATTTAAAGGTGAATTAGTCATATTTAACAAAGAATATTATTTAAATAAGATTTAGACACCTATTCATTAGAAAATAATAAGATAAATAATGATTTATCTAATTAATTTCTTTGTTTTGGGTTAAATATAACCAGAAATATTAATTAAACTATTGTTTAACTAATTATTTCTTGAGGAAAATAAAAAATATATATATTTATTTAATATTTCTTTATGGGGTTTCCTATTTAGACCATAAACAACTTAATAAAGGTGTTTTACTAAGTTATTTTCATAGTTAAATAAATTTTACTTGGAGTAAAAATGGTCTTACATGATGTACTTGGGTCCATCTAATGATAATAGGTTAGATGACCAAAAAAAGGTGTAAAACCTATGCTGTGGGCTTCCCTATTATTCGGATTGTGGTTAGGTTGCACAGGTAATTAGGGTCGGACAAAAGGTTTAGGATTTTGAAAAGAAGGCAGTTGTAATTGTTTTTGCATTGGTAGTGTAGGGGGTATTAGAACTTGGCCATTACCTCTCCAATTCTGGTTTCAAGAATTGGGTTGCGATGGAGGATATTGCATTGGTGGAAGGGAAGACGACTAGTTCCATGGTGAAGGAAATTGTGTTGAGGAAGCAGTAGGATACTGCCATGGATATTGCTGACTATTATAAACATTATTAGAAGGATAAAATGAGGAAAAATTTGAAGGCATACTTGTAGGTCATGGCTTCCATGGTCTCTTTGATCCAATGAAATAAGAAGACTAGACATCCTCACTTGATTCTTGAAGTAAGACCTTCAGTTTGGGAAATTTAGGACACAGATTCGTAGAATATTCCAATTCATAGATATTGCACACGCTGACACTATTCAATCCAAATTCTCTTTCCAAATGTTTCTTTTTGCATAGGGGGTAGAATATTTCTAAGGATGCTTCAAATTATTCTTGTGCCTTCTTAACTTGTACCGTAGTGATCTGGGCAGAGAGAGTACTAAGGAGGTTGGTTTTAAAATCCTCAAATAGCTTTCTGAGATTTGCTCTAGTTACTCCACTTGTGGACTTCTGTATCTGGATTGAAGGGTCCCAAACTAAAATTCTCCTCTTAACCAATCCTCTTGAGCTATGCAGGAAAAGCTTCATTATTTCTTCAAGCGGGTATTACGATATGTCTCCTTTTCCCAATAGATTCAAATGCTATAGAAAGTCATATCTTATACCTCTTAAGAATATTGGCTTCAAAATTTCTAGGGCTAATTTACTGAACTTGGACATTTGTAAATTGTAATGGAATTGCTCCATGTAGTTTTCCAAGATATCCTCCTCCTTCTGTGCAATTATGAAGATGTCTTCCTTCAAATCCCTAGTTCAATAGTAATCCTGATACTTAAAGACAAAGGCCTCCATCATGTCATTCCAGGTCCGACTAGTGCCAGTACCTAGTCTCATGAACCATCTTAATGGTTCTCCTTTCAGAGTAGCAGGAAATAATTTCAACTTCTGGGCATCAGAAGTGTAGTCATAACCTCTACACAACATATCGAATTCGAACAAAAAGGTAACAGGATCTTCAAAAACCATCCATTGAAAGGATGGTAGGGATGAAAAAGGAATATTTTTCATAGGAGCCTCATCCCTTGTCACTACTATCGGGAATTCAAAAATAATAGAGCTCTCTGTCTTGACATTCTTGTCCCCCATGGCTAATTCTTCTCGATGGGACGAACTGGCCTTAGAGTGTGTAGGAGATTGATAAATAAAAGGATCAGGCTATTCCAGGTCTAGCTGTTTGAATAGACTACCAACGTCCAAATAATGATCAATTAAATGTTGTTGTTCCGGTCCCTAATTCTCCCCACTCGTCTCCCCTTGTCCTCCGATTCTTAGACCCTAATCAATGGTTTTCCACTGTTGTTTTAGATCTGGAGTCTTGATATCAGGAGTGGATATTTTTTTTGAAGGGTGGTGAGGTCTAGAAATGGAAGGCACTAGTGCCTCAGGCTTTGATATAGTAGTCGCTTTCTATGGTCATGTCTTCCTATTGTCTCTCTATCAAGTAGACTATTCCCTTTCTTCTCTTGAGATCAGATCTCCAAGTAATGTCTTTCTTCCCAAGTCTACACTCTTATTTTCCTTCTTACAACATGTCTTTCCTGTAGTAAGTAGAGTGGGAGGTGTTTTGTGGATTTTTCTATTGTCCTATTGGAAAACATTGACCCTATGTGTATTAATTAATCCTACATGTACTTTAGTTTCTATAGTGGTGAGCTCGCTCAAGTCCTTTAGAGCGATGCACAAGTTCTTACCTCTCTTCTTATCACCCAGCAACTGTATAGCTGAAGAAACCCTAAAGAAAAAACCCAAAAATTCACACTTGTGAGTGTCCTAGTGAGACATTGGTGAGGTCGCTCAGGTATGTTAGAGCGATGCGCACGTTCTTACCTCTCTTCTTACTGCCTGAGAATTGTGTCACTGTAGACACACTAAAAAACACACAGAAATTGAACCTCTAAGTTCCCCAGTGTAGAATTGGTGAGCCCACTAAGGTATGTTAGAGCGATGCACAAATTCTTACCTCTCATCTTACTGCCCTATAATTGCAGATTGGGTACACTCTGCCTTCTAAAAAAAACTCTGATTCATTGTATCATCACTACCATCCCTGGCAACGACGCCAAAATGTTGGGTTGTATTAATCACGGTCAAATGGATAAAACAGTACACATAAATTATCAATACATGGAAATCTTTTATTTCAATGACAGACACACTATCTGTGATGATATATCAACCAGAAGAAAATCCAAATAATGGAAATCGTTTTTGAATTAAATGCTGGAAAGAAATCACTCATGCAGAAATAAAATGATCTACAAGAATATGATTACACCTTAATTAATCTATCCTAGCACGCCACACAATAATTACCCAACTAGTTTCTCTAATCTCACATGCGTAACAACATATAAAGTACTATAATTGAAGCTGATCTATTCAAAGCTAAAACAGTAGCAACAACATTTCAAATGGTACATAAAGTAAATGGAAAAAAATATTTAAACATCTACCTTAACTGCTGCAGTCCCTGCTAAAGAGGTGGGCCCTTCCTCCCTAGCAGGGTGCAAGTAGAGAAAGAAATTAACGGAAACTAAATCAGATGATGCATGTAACAACAACAACAAGGTAACTTGTACTGATATGATAAAAATTATAGAGCGAACGTAACTTTGTTCTCTGCTAACCTTTCGACCTCAAGGGTCGCGAAATATATAGTGGTTGCATGTCAAAAAAATGAGGGATGGATCAGTCATGATTCTCATGTTGATCAAAATAGAATACATATGGTTACAACCAATTCTTAATAAAACTATGATGGGAAAATTATGGATTACAATAAAAACCGCCTAGAGGTTGTTATCCAAAAAGAAAGTACTTAATAACTTCTACAGCTATCGTGATAAATCACAACTATAGCGTAACAACTGGAGGATAGGTCAACATTAGGAGTTGACGAGATTCAGTTAGTGGTACGACTGTAACAATAGTTCGTCAGTGGTCTGTAACAACATGGTGTAACAATTTCGTGGTGTAATAGCTCACTGAAACAACACACCTTTAACTACTCCTGTACACCTCGTACTCAAGATATTTTGTGCTAAAAATAGCATCTAGAAAGATAACAAAAGACCATAGATCTTCTCCAAACATTCATCCTCAGTTAGTCATAAAAAATACATGACACATCATAATAATTGATGAAATTGGAGAGTAAATAAAATAAGATGAAACAACACAAGTTGAGATAAAATGGTAGGAAAATGAGGAAAATATAGTCCCAATGGTTATAATCATGAGGTAAAATAGGGGAAACAAATGTAGGAAATAAGTGCGAAGCTGGCACCCAACAATGGCTAGCAAAGATATCTTTCATGCCTTTTGTTGAAGATGGATGATCAAATTATGGAGTACACTAAGGTGAAAATTACCACACATGTGTGTAAGCAAGAAAGGAAACCTAAATATGTTTGGAAATTATAGTTCGAGGGAGCCTATTAAGGAAGGAAATGGAGTAGGTGTGTTGTTGATATCTCCAGAAGGTAACCTCATCCCTCTCTTGTATAAATTGGAATTTGACACTACAAATAATATTTTTGAATTTGGAGAACTGGTGTTGGGATTAAAAATTGCTAAAAATATGAAAATTTAATGTTTAATAGTGTTTGATGATTTTTAACTGGTTATAAAGCAATTCAGGAATCATTACCAAAATAAACATCCCAAGTTGAAATCCTATAGGAATGAAGTGTGGAATATGATTGGAAATTTATTTTTTGCATTTAACATTCAATATATACCTAGAGAGAAGAAAAAAATGGTTGATTCATTAGCTACAGCATCGAAGAAATTCAAGCCACCACAAAATGCCCTGCTTAGATTTGAAGTTGAGGTCGTGCACAAATAGTCAGTGCTAGACAACATGAAATATTGGTAGGTGTTTAAGGATGAAAATCAAATTAAATGCTTTATGCTGGTGATTGGGGAGTTTTCTAGTTCTATAATTTATGAGGAATATGAACATATGGAGGCAATGGAAGGAGCTAAGAAACATGTGCCTGGGTAAGATTCTATGGTTGGGCATACAATTTTGCGGTTGATGGGAAATATAATCCAAAGCGCTAGTTCTATTGGAAATATTATTTAATGCTAATGATGTGGAGTTCAAACCATTCCATAAGGAGCATACTTAGGATACACAATACTATAACATTGGCACAAATCAACAACCTAAACTAATTAGATTAGCTAAGGGGATCCCAGAAGGATACAAACAGAGGTATCTTGACTTGTTCAAAGAGTATGCTGATATCTTTGCTTGGCCCTATGATGATTTGAAAACCTTTTAAACTAGTATTATTCAACATAAGATTCCTTTCAAGTTAGGAATCAAGGTTTATAAACATAAGCTTAGGAAAATAAATCCTCTTCTTCTCCCCCTGATAGAAAAAGAAGTGAAGCAAATTCTCCAATCTAATATGATTTTCACTTCAAGATACTCAGATTGCATGGCTAATCAAGTTCATGTTAGGAAGAAAATTAGAGAGATAAGATTTTGTGTGGACTTCAGGAACCTGAACAAAGCTCCTCTAAGGGATAATTATCCTTTTCCCAAGATGGATTATATTTTACAAAAAATGGTAGGATCATCAAGGTTGTCCGTGATTAATGGGCTCTCTAGATATAACTAGATTGTTTTGCATCCTAATGATGAGAACAAGACTACCTTCACCACACCTTTGGGAAAATTCATGTATCACAGAATGCGTTTTTACCTAATGAATATTGGTGCCACTTTCCAGAGGACATTGGATATATATTTTGCTGGGGACCAGGATAATTTTTTTTTATTTACCTAGATGACATAATAGTCCCCTCAAAGTCTAATGAGGAATAATTGCGAAATTTACAACATTAATTTAAAAAATATAGGAAACACGTGTTCTCACTGAACCCAAAGAAGTCCCAATTTTCCCTTAGAGAATGAAAACTGTTGGGGTACATAGTCTCGAGAGTAGTGAAAATTGACCCCAAAAAGGTGCAAGCAATTAACAGTATCCCTTTTCCTCAGAACAAAAAGGAGATCAAAATTTTCATAGGAAAGATAAATTTCTTGAGAATACCTGTGCCCAACTATGTCGAAATTTGTAAAAGAGTTATTTTGGTAATAATCACATATAATCATGAATTGTCAACGCATTTCAAACCAACCGTTGTGGTTCATATAGAATATGAACCACATGGGTAGGTTCGAAACACGTCGACGATTCATGATCATAGGTGATTATTACCAAAAGCAGGTTTTTACAAATTATGGATCACAGAAGCCATATTCCAAAAATACGTTGAAATTGCTGAAGAGATTACAAATATGTTAAAAATGGATAGATAGGTTAAATGGACTTGAGAAGCATGAGAATCATTTTCCATAATAAAAAATTCCTTTAGAGAGGCCCTCATTTTGGCTAGCCCTAATTATGAAAATAATTGTCTTATGTTTTCCTCTACATCTCCTAAAATTGTTGTAGTTGTCTTATTGTAGAAAAACGAAGAAGAGAAGGAGCAACTAATTGCATTTTTTAGCCAAGTATTGAGATATGAAAAACTAAAATATAATATTTTGGAAAAATATGACTATGCTGTGGTAAAATCCTTGAAGTATTTCTCAACTTCAATTTTGTAGTCTAGGATAATTTCTTATGTTCCCCCAGCAATTGTAAAGGACATTCTCACACAAGGAGATAAGAAAGGCAAGAGAGGGGAATGGATAGCTAGAATTCAAGAACATGAAATGGACATCAAGCTCACCAAATTGGTAAAATAGAAGGGATTTCATAATATTTTTTCAGAATAAAATTTCCAAGAATTAGGTACAAATTTGTTGGTTGAAAATTTAGAGCCAAAGAAGCAAGAAAAAAAAGAAAATAAAAATTTAGAAGAATATAAAACTTCAATGAAGTGCTTGATCTCTAAGTGGTACAAAGTTATTTTACATTATTTTTTTCTTTTAAAATTCACACCTAAGCTTGGAAGAGAAAAATGTAGAGCTTTAAGGCTGCAAGCATAATAATTTTTTAGCTCTAATGGTTAGTTGTATTGGAAGGACCCTATTGGAGTTCTAATACTTCGTTTGTTTGAAGAAAAAGTACCCAAAATAATAGTTAAATTTCATGGATGTGTTTGTGAAGGTCACTATAGCTAGAAACTAATATCTCATAATATTTTGAAGGCTAGCTTCTATTGGCCTAAATTGATTGATGGTATGCATGATCAAGTGAAGAATTGTAACATGTTAGAAATCTTTTTTAAGAAGTATAAGCTAGCACCCTTGCCTTTAATTCCTATTTTTGTGGAAGAAACATTTAGACAATGGGGGTTATATTTTATTGGATAAATCCATTCACCATCCAATGGGAAACATAATTGGATCTTTACAGCAACATAGTATTTCACCAAGTGGGTAGAAGTTGTCGTTGTTAGGGATGCAACTGATACTATGGTCATAAAATTCATGGAGGAGAACATTCTAGTGAGGTTTCATTGTTGAAGGAAAATAGTCAACGATAATTCTCAAGTATTTAAATTTTCTAAATTTACTAGTTTTTGTCAGAGCTATAACATTATTTTGTGGTACTCGACCACTTGTTATCCACAAGGAAATGGGTTGGAGGAATCATCAAATAAGACCTCATCAAATAAGACCTTGGTAAGTATTCTTAAGAAGACCTTAGAAGAAATAAAGGAGAATTGGCATTCTCAACTGAGGTTTTCATTATGGGAAAATAGAGTCACCACTAAGAGATCAATTTCCAAGTCTCCAATCGAGCTAGTGTATGGGAATTCAACACTTTTTCCCAATTAATTGTCCATGCCTATGGAAAAATTGATTGAGGATGCAAAACATGAGCCTAATTACTTGACTAGGATGATGAATCAATTGGTATAATTTCATGAGAACATAGCACAAGTGACTCAAAATTTAGTCAATTACTGGGACAAGATGAAGGAAATGTTTGAAAAATGAGCCAAGGACGATTTTTTAGCGAGGTGAACTTGTAATCAGATGGGTTCTTAGGAGAGAGGACAAAGGAAAACATGGGAAATTTGATCCTTTGTGGTTTCTATCTTTCAAAATGGTTGAAGGCACAAGAAATAATACATTTATGTTGGATAATATTGATCGTGAAGTGTTTTAGCTGTTTGTGAATGGGAACAACTTCAAGCATTTTTTTTAGCACTAAAATCATTTTCCACTTCCATTGTAAATAATAGTGAGCCATTGTCAGTACCAGGGCGTTTTGTTTTAATTTTTAGTATTGTAGATATTTTGACTCCATGCCCAATTTTAAGGCACTAATTTGCAGGTTATCATTGCCTTGTCAGCAAGAAATTGTCCCCAGTTGGAGTGGATGTCGTGTCCTCTTCATTCTTCCTTTTAGTGTTCATGTTGCATAGGAAGTTTGTTATTCTATATAGGGAATGACTGAAATATTTACAAAAAAAAATATTAAAAAGGAAAAGAGAAAAGACAAGAAAATTGGGGAAGGAGAAAAAGGAAATAGTATGTGGTCCTCCCCCACATTTTACATTCAACGATTAAATAGTGGGCATCTTGCGGGAAAATCACTACATGTTCTGAACCCGCTCGACCCTAGTGAGGTTTTGACTGGGTAATAAGTGTTACCATTAAGCCAATTCCTACCCCTTAGAGAGTTAATGTCAAAAATGGAAGTGCCACAGATGAATAACCAATATTGATTCTCGGTTTTCACCCCCATTCCAAAAATCGTTGAAGCACCCTGCCAGAAGATGGAAACCATGCATGCCACCCATCGTGCCCACACGACAACAACCTCGAAAAGTGAGGACCACTCAAGAAGTGAGTTTGGTAGGTGAGCATATACCCCTCAAGAATTAGTCACCCCCTCAACTCCTCATCCAATATGATCACACCACATGTCACCTCCATGTCACCACATGTTTTTCTCGCCTACAACCCTTCGTAAATTGACCTTTCCCATTCAAATTTTCTATTTTTATACCACTCCACCTGTTCTCCAATGTTACTTTCTTTGACCATCAACCAGTATAAGAATATCTCATGCCCACAATATACGACCATCTCCAATCGCCACGTTACCCATAATTCCCTGTCATTTCAAAATATTTATCATTATTAAAATAAATAAAGTCTCACATAAGACCCCCAAACCTGAAGAGAAAAAAAACCTACGGGCCACAAAAAACTTCTTATTGACACCGAAGCTTAGATTCGTGAACCATTTTCCCCCGTATAGTTTGTCGACCTTCATTTTGACTTATATGGAAACTATTTGAGAAAATAAGACTTGTTTTTCAGTTGTCAAGTCAAGATTGTACTAAAATATCACCCCAATTCTATACTGATTCCCTGAGTTTGTGTCCTCTATAATTATGGAAACCTATGTCAAAGATAAAAAAATATGCATTTCATCTAGCAAGGAGAAAATTTTGGAAGTCACCCCAAAATTGATCCAAAACACCTTTTTCTAAATATTTTCATAACCTGGAAAAATTCATAGAGAGCACCATTATTGTTAATTACAATGGAGTCTCAGGTTTTGAAATAAAATACTTGCTCCATCATATTTCAGATATCAATTCTCAATTTTTCGCAAGCTTAGAAACATTCCAAATTCAAAATCAACATGTCTAGTGTTCCCTTGCAAGATAGGATCAACATGCATAGGAAATTAGGGGAGATGATATACAACAAATTGAGCAAATGGGCCTTGAATATTAGAAAGGCCATGAAATTATTGGAGAAATTTTCCACCAAAATAAAATAGTAGAAGCCTCAATCAAGATCCCTTCATTTTCAAAATAAGGGTTCCAACAAGTTGATTTCCAAAGTTTGGGTAAACCAAAAATAAAAAGTTGTTGTAGAGGCCACCATCTAAGGCTCACAATCCAAAAGTCAATCATTGAGGTATAAACTTAACATTCATACAACATAGCGTGTGTAAACAAATCAATTCGCTTAGGTAGAAAATGAGAAGGAAAATTTGGCCAAAGAGTTGAAATATATAAATAATGATGTGGTGGCTCTCAAGCTTTGGTTGGAAAGGTTCAAAAAATCATTTATTTGCATATATGTGTTGTTATTGTTCCAAACGATGCAAAAAATACCACATAACAATTAACCAAGGCTCTCACTGATTTGTAGCTATCTGAGATCAAGCTCAAGGAAATACAAATTGACGTATACAGTATCAAGTTCCAAACAAGGATATATAAATCAAGTCAACTAGTCGACAACAAATTGCAGGTTGCAAATGATGAAACTAAAGAGCTGATGAACAAATTGAAAGGTAATATGTCTCTCATCCAAGCTAGAGAAATAGTATGATATGGTATTATTTCCGAGGTGAAGAACATATTGGAGGATATGAATTTAGTTACAAAACAAATATCTCTAGTTAATAACATTGATTTTTTCATCCTATCACCCAGGAATCAGGATCCTAAAAATGCTAGGAATGCAGAAAAATTCATCAGGTAATTCAATGAAAAATCTGCCAATGACCGAAGAGCCATGGATGTCATAGACATCACGTGGATGTTTAAAATTGGATAACCCAACGCTCCTTGTGTTTTTCGGTACATGTGATTAACCTCCTCTCATGGATCCATTAACACTGGTTATGCGTCTGTTTACTAACTTGTGGTTTTTGGTCTAACGGAAATCATGATTTCCAACAAGTTGTATTGGATCCAAAGGTCTCGAGTTCGAATCACACCCAGCTCGCTCTAGGGGGCAATATTGTTGGAGACTGGATAAACAAACACTCCCCATGTGTTTCGTGACATTTCCTTAATTTCCTCTCACAGATTCGTTAATTTTGGCGATGTGTCTGTTTACTAACACTTGCGGGTTTTTCTCTAACGACAATCATGACTTCAAACCACTACAAGGAAAACACCCTCTAGGAGATGTTTTTGAGAAACCCCTTATAAAAATACCCCAGACATCCATTTCTAGCCCAAGTTATTAGAGGAGTTTGGCAGGCGGAGGTTTTTGTTGATGTATTTCATCTGGTGTGCTTATCACCATAAAACGCACTAGTGTGTTCAACAAGAGAAAGCACCAGTGCACACAAAACATTGGCACATCGGACA
Organism: Pinus albicaulis; assembly: GCA_034641835.2. Classification (NCBI taxonomy): domain Eukaryota; kingdom Viridiplantae; phylum Streptophyta; class Pinopsida; order Pinales; family Pinaceae; genus Pinus; species Pinus albicaulis. Next base: position 189,627 of record JAXQQM020060933.1, read on the forward strand.
CCATGTGCTCCATACACACCTGCCCAGTGTGTTGTATTACTGTACCACACCAGTTCTTTACAACACTTATGCACCGAACCTCATAAAAAGCACGTGAAAACATAAACTGCCTGGTGCAAAATGAATCAAATGTACCAGTGCACCCATAAAACCCTGTGCACCGGAACAGGGTTAAACAAATAAAATATTACAGCCAAAAGAACACATTTTTCACTTTTTTCAGTGCTCCAAAGCTCTCAAGCATCGGTGCAATTTATCTTTGTCTGAGCCACCCTAATATCGGTGCTCCCATTGCACTCATGGCACACACTACTACTGTGCATTGCCCACCAATCTCCATCTTCAATTTTGCAAAACGGTGGGAAAATTTTCGTTTGAAAATTATACAGCCAATATGTCTCCTCGACAGCCAAATGTATAATTATTTTTCTTGTTTTTCCATAATTAAGCCTTTTAGCAGATTAAAATTTCAAATAACCTTAAAATTAACCATTTAAAATAATATTTTCTTTTTGGCGTGCAGTGCACTCAAACCGTTCGGCTCACACTAGGTTTGTGCTGTTGCCTATAAATTTACAGGCCGCACCACAAGTAGTGCTAACAGTATCCACACTGGTTCCGAGGTGGTACCAATAGGCGCACCTTGTTATTTTAATTTTATTTAAAAAGTGCGGTGCAGTCGTTTACCAGTCCGCACCACTGACAATCTGGAATAGCGGCAACATGGTACGTTCACTGAATTATTTGCCTCGGGGTGGGTAGTGTTTTATGCGCACTGCATACCACATTTCGATAGGGTCAATAGTTAGGCTTGGTAAACTAGTGCTAACAGTATCCGCACCAGTTTCGGGGTGGTATCGAAGGCGCACCGAGTTATTTTAACATTTTTTTTTAAATTACGGTGCGGTCGGTTACCCGGCTGCACCATTGACCTAGTGGAATAGTGGCGACGCTGTATGTTGCCCAAAATAACCACCCCAGGATGACTATTTTTATCAGCACATGAATTTTCGTATTTTTACTGTGCCAATGGTGTGGCCTTGTAAAATACCACACCGGTCACTATGCAATGATGGCAGGAGGTCGTTCCGCTCACCTAACTATACGCCCTGGGGTGTAAATTTTTGTCAGCGCATTGTGCTTCTGACACCTGTTGACAGGAAAATATGTCCGGCCAACAGTAGGGGATCTCCCTGGTAGAAAGTCCCAATTAGACCTTGAACCGTTTGGAGTAGGGATCCCGTCCGGGGTGTGGGTCCGGCTACCGCTTAGGATGCCTTCCCTTCTGGTCTCAAAAGAACCTGATTGAACTTGCGGGCACACAATTATTCATAGGATACAAAATACATGATTGATGCATTGAACATGTCCACAACACTATGCGTAGTAAGAGAATAAATAAAACATATACGCCCGAAGAGATGCAGTTAACGACATGTCTTTGGGGTTATTCTTGTAAGGTATCTGACCACAGAAGAAATAGTTCTTAATGGAAAGATTCCCCTTTACTTCCTGAAAGATAAAACGAAATGCTAATAGACAAAGGTATTAACATCCATTTAGAAAGCGATAAAGAACTGAACATCATTAACAAAAGCATAGATAAACATGATGCATAAATGATGTTATTGAAAATACAGTTTCATTAATCATAGGATGTTCTGAAACTGTTCAAGGAATACACACAGTGCTGTCACAGCAAAACACATCATCCGACAAAGGGGTTTTAACAAGTATTCATATTCATATGCCTAAGAATATGATCTTTCCATACAATGCAATGTAGCTCTTGAGTCTCCAAAAAGAAAAAGCCTTTATAAAAGCTCCTGAAGGAGTATTTATAATACAAAATCTGCCCTTTGGGCTTCCTTGAATTTTGATCTTCCTGACCGTTGGGCTGCCTTGCGACCCAATTTTTTCTGCGACCTGCGACCTGAGCTATTGTTGCGACCTGCGACATGACTCGGTCGCAGGGTCGCAGGTTGTAGAGAATGGCCAAGATGCGACCTTGCGACCTTGTCGCTGGGTTGCGGGGTCGCAGATCGTGAAAATAGATGTGCATGCGACCTTGTGACCTTGTGACTAGGTCGCTGGGTCACGGGGTCGCAAAAGGCGAAAAAACCGAAGAGGTGCGACCTTGCGACCTTGCGACTAGGTCGCTGGGTTGCGGGGTCGCAAAGGCGAAAAAAGAATGAAGATGTGCGACCTGCGACCTTGCGACTAGGTCGCTGAGTCGCGGGGTTGCAAAAGGGAGGACAACCGAAGAAATGTGACCTTGCGACCTTGCGACTAGGTCGCTGGGTCGCGGGGTCGCAAAGGCAAAAAAATCGAAGATGTGCGACCTTGCGACCTTGCGACTAGGTCGCTGGGTCACGGGGTCGCAAAGGCGAAAAAAATTGAAGATGTGCGACCTGCGACCTTGGGCAGATCAGTGAGTTCCTTTTGCCTTATCTTTAAAAGATCTCATGACCTTGTTCTCTTGAGGCTAGCCTTAGCCCTCGTCATGAAATGACAGCTGCTATTTGCTGGTGGTGTCACCTCCGTGCTAAGGGACTTTGCATGCGATGATAAGTGGGTAGAATGGTTTCTGTTTCGAGCAAGATACTGAGTATTCACATAGCATGAGGTTTTGTGTTGATCTGAAACTGAGATCTGCATCCTTCGGAGAGAGCTAACAATTTTTTCAATTTGGGTCGGCATAGCTGCTCCAGCATCTTCTCATATAACCTGCAAATAAGCGAATTTAAATCAGCCATATGTATATATATCTACACATGTTAGGGAATGAAAAACACGATAAATTTATGATAGAAAAATTAATTGGACCCCTGTGTGTTCAGGAATTGTGTCACTATGTCATCGGAGTGAACGGTGTAGGCTCTTCGTGCACCTCTTCGACTACTTCAAATGCATCTTAGTATGGTTGTAGGCCGAGCTTGAAATGCAGACTCAATTGATGGGCAGTGTCGGCTTGGCCAACATGCTCTGTATGCCTGCCGGGACATGCATTATGATATGCACTAACAATACATTTTCCAATCCTTGAGGCGCACTCACGATACTCTTGGGATGAGGCTGCGGAAGACCCAAACATAGCCATGAATTCGGAATAGCTGCAAAGATTAGCCATGCACAGAAACTCGCTTTGAGGCAATGCCTTCACTAGAAATAATTCCTTGGGCTGCTGGTAAGGCCTAAAAATTATGTGTAACTGTTTCCACTCTGAATGTAACCCAGCTCTGACCTTCAGCATAAAAAGGGCTGTATTCGTAACCTCGTGGGCGCCTTGGAGACACATTTGAAGGCATTTCAGACTTACAGGTCATGGAGGTTGTGCTGGACGCAGTGCACTGTAGAGGGCGCATATTTTCTCAGAAGTTTTGTTTGCTATGCTAACGCAAGATGACGCGAATGGATTTGACCCTTTTCTTGCACTTAATGTCAGCCAGGCCAAGCGTTATCACTGCATGCCAAACTTTCAGCTCCTATCATGGAAATCAGCTGCACATCTAAGTGCTCCATCTTGATTTCTCTATTCAGCGATGCGTTATAGTCGCAAAACCATCTTTATGCAGACATACGCATCGACCTATCCCTTTTACTGTGGCTCTTGCTAGTGCAATGCTGGATTATAGACATTCTGCTCCCATGGCAAGCAGCTCATTCCTTCGTGAGCCTGCAATAGAAAATGTACTGAATGAATCTGCGTGTGATATGATGATCCAGTTTTTTCCAGTGCTTTTGGACAGAGTGGAGATAGCTCGATGTGGTTAGTAATGGAAATATTGATAGAATCTTTCTAAATGGGACTAGCGCAGGTCATTTGAAGAAAGATTCTCTCCCAGAAAATCGCCATCAGGGCTGCAAAAATCAGATTTTATCCATTCTTCTGAAAGTAGCGCAGCATGCCTTTTATGGCGCTAGATTTTCGGTCCGTGCCTTTAGTTGAAACGCATAAATTATGCGTGGTATATACAACGGTTTCCATGCAAACTTGGGACAGACACGTGGAAGATTTCATCCATGCAGTTTGATTATAAACGCACCATGGTTACTACGCTGCTGCCGCATGTTTATTAAAATATCTTGCTCCCTATTCAAACACAGCCTTTGACCACTACGTATATACCTTGCTCCAACGTTTCATTATGGTTGAGACATCTACCAACGAACGTTGGGCTCCATGCCACGTGGCCACGTCTTTAGACTATCGAACGTATGTATATCGGCTCTAAACTTTTAAAATAGGGTGAAAATCGCGCTGATGTTTCCATATAATCCTGCAATTATTCTGACCAGACTGTTTGATGGTCGTTACAATGCTGGCCGATATAGGTTTGTTTAAAACGTTTTGCTTCATTCTTTGAACGTAAAGTCTTTGACTGTTGTATAATATATCTTCTCAAATGTTTTATCATAAGTTGAAACGTGCCATCAATCGTGCCATCGAACATTTAAATTTGTGCAACGTGTCCATGGATGTTTGGCGTTGGGTTTCAAATGTCAGGTTGACCACTCCATGCAACGTGAATATGTTATGTTTGACTCCATGCAATGCCGTTGGACTATTGAATATATATATCTATATATATATATATATATATATATATATATATATATATCTGCGTCAAACGTTTAACGTAAATCAAAGCATGCCATAGAATGTTTGACTCCATGCAACGTGCGCATGTATCTTGGTTGCACCATCTCACGTGGCCTTACACCTCTAAAACATGACTGCAGATGGTCATACATGCGCCATAGTGTTTTATAATATTTTTTTCCATGTTTGAAACATCAGTTTCGACCATAATATATCTGCTCAACATTGTTTTACCATCAGTCCAAACTCCACCAAAGAAATATTTTAGCTCGATTAATGCATTTGATAGAGTTTTGATCCGTGCTCTTATATGATTGTAAAACCATACATTGGTGCCCTGTCTTGGGTATATGGATGTGCCCCCACTCATAAATTTTTTCACATAGTGCCATCATATGATTTGATTAATATATCCGCTCAACAGGTTTTAAACCTATTGGAAATGTATCTTTATATGATCCATGATCCGTGCATCTCATATGGTATTAAAGCCATATGTTTCTGTCCTTTTGTGCCTTAGTTTTAATGACATTTTCTTTTCCTCCGATTGCTAGCGCAACTAGATAACAATATTTTATGCCACGGCCACCACCTCATAACATGAATGCTTTTTTGTTTTGCATGGTCGAGAGTTGAAATCTGCTACTCAAAACGCATGATGACCGCTTTTAATGTTGACCCTTTCTACTTTGAGGTTCCAGAGACTCTCTGTGCAGATACATCCATGCGCCTAGCTACCAAAAGGCGTATGTGTTTAAACATGACCTTTTGGGTTCAATTTGAGGTTCCCCATCTCTTGTGGTCTCACATAGACAATCTTTATGGATATGAAACAGCAAGGAGACTAGGGTTTTAATGCCATTTCCTTGCTTCACGTTGTACTCCTTGTAGCATTAATAATTGTGCACCATGTAGCTTACGATTCATAAATTTTTCTTCTGAAAGATGCGCTCACATATTTGAAAACTCTGCCTTGGGCTTGCCACACCAACATGTGTGCTTTCGCACTGCTACTTGGCACGGGAACGCCTCAAATGAGATGATCATTATCTAGAGAAAACTTCTGAGTCTGATTTGTTCACCGGGCTATACTAGACTCATCGAAGTGGCGAAATATGTTTATTTGCGTGCGCCCATCAACATTGAGATGGTATTATGCAGGATCTGGACATTTCCAATGGAGCGTTTTAAGCATCTGGTGCGCACTAGTGAAGAAAGCTTTTTGCATCAGTGACATAGAAGGTTCTCTCCGATCACCATGTATCACACTATCCTCCCTTTAATAGTACTGATCACTTGCTCCTGATCTTCCCTTGTTCTGCAACTTTGGCCTCGTCACTGAGCCCAATTTATTACCCTTGATGTCATGACACGACTGAGAAGTTTGTCACCCATGGGGTCGACCTGGGTGGAACATTACGACATCATAATTATTCTTTGATAATGGTGACCACAGATAACACATATGAAACTAACAAGTTTAAGAGAAGTAAATCAAACAATACACTTAATGACCTACAGTAGGAGGGCTTTTACTCCTCAATACACAAAAGGTTTTCGTTCATAACATATGCATGGAAATCTCATTACACATGGTGCGAATGTGGTAAGAATGTTCGAGCATACACTAGATGATACCTCCCACAAATGGCGTGATTGTAGCGACAGCATCAAGTCATGGTGATGAGACAACTCATGAGGGTTTGTGGATAGGTCGGTGGGATGTCGTTGACTGCAGGTCAGGTGGAAGACTTCAATGCCTAGGCGAGTAGAGGGGGAACCCAAAATTTTAAATATACCCAAAATTTTGGGTGGTGTTGTAGCGGATACAACAAATGGCGAACCACTGGTAGAATCTAGCATCTCTGTGAATATCACCACAATAGTCTGAGTCTGGATAATGATGCAAGGGAATATTGAACAGGTTCCGCAGGTACCCTTTGTATTACTTTGGCCCTTTACAGGTACGCATAATCCTTGCGCTTCAACTAAGTCTCGCTAATCAGAAACACATCAAAGAGAAAGCTCACAGACGCCAGTAGCTTGTTGAGGATGTGAAGAGTAAGGCATTGGGTTTATTATTCTCAGGATTTTTTAAAGTAAGCTTCTGGTGTTGCTCCGCTGCCAGCAGGCCTGAACACTACCCTGAAGGAGTGACTTCAAGAAATCACAAACGTTGCTCCGCTACCAGCGAGCCTGGTTAGTACCCCGACGGAGTCGTTGCATTACCTCTCTGTGTAGGAAGCCTTTCTCGATCCTTTACCCTTATTTGTTTCATGTGCTTACAGCACTTATTTTCACATGCTCGTGGCACTTATTTTCATGTGCTCATAGCATTTATTTTTCATGGGCGGATGAGGGATCCCGACTTATTTTAATAGCAAGAGAGGTTGTTTCTCGTGTTACAGAAAATGAAACATATCCTGATTTTGGTTTTCCCTCATGCTAAACCTTCACATCCCATTCACCACAATAGGCGAAGCGTGCAAAAAAGATCATTAGGATGTCCAAGACCATGCTGGGCACAAGGCTTAAGCTTACGGGCATGGGCCATTCAAACTCATTAGGTCTCCCACAATCAACCAGTTCGTATCTCCCAGGCTAAATAATTTTAGACTCGTAGGAATCTTGTTGAGAATGCTACTTCATTAACTTTTCCTAAGAGAAGCTGCGTCTTAAAATAGCCACCACAACCTCACGCAAACAATGGGGTTAGTGTTTCAGCAGTCAGGGAAAACAAGATCACGAGGTGATAGGGCTGCAATGAGGGCTCATGAAGTGGCAGGCGATATGAAAAAAATGATGTAAGGAAGAGAGCGTACGACACAATGTAATAGGAAAGGCTCAAGATGCAATGCAACGCCATGTGCGAGAACGATCAATCCAGCAGTAAGTGCAAATACAAGCAGTGATTATTTATGAAACAAAAAGAAAACTGAAAAGAAATGAGTGCAAAACAATTGTAACATGATAATGCCTAGGATATTAGTCGTAAACAAGAATAGTAAACACACTTTTAAACTATGAAGTAAAAAATTCGGCAAGTAAACCTAATTAACTTTGAACTAAAAAAATTTTTATTGCTGGTCCTAGCTAACCTACACCTAAACCCTAGTTTAACCAATGATGCAGTCGGGTTATGTAAAATCAGTTTTCCAGTGCAACCACCGCATTAGTTCCTAGCCTGCAAGAGCAACAATGATCAGGATCAGAGCTAGTATCCGAAAAAGTGCAACAGCAACAACACTTACCCGAGGAGCAGGTGCAATGGAAAGACAATCATAGATACTTCCCACATGACAAGCCAACATAGATTGTGCAATTTCAATCCCACTCTCATCTTGATATGCAGCAATATGTTCTTGAAAATCAACATTTATAAATGACACAGATTCATTCATGCACAATCCTAGATCTGATGGGCGCTTGGTAAGACACCGCCTATTTTCAAGCACATCCATCGAATGGAGCTGGTCGAGTTGACAAGAAATTTCATCATGGTGTTGAGGACCATCAGTTTTATGGAATGGAAACAATAAGCAAGTGTCGGGCGGATTATAGATGCATGCACATCCAAGCGTAGGAACCCTAGTTTTGAAAACCCTAGTCCGGGGTTGCTCCTGGGTTTAGTCAAGGGTATGGGGATCTGAATCCACATTTAGCGGAGCCTGAAATTCCTCACCACCTTGAACAAACTTCGGACCTTCGAGCGGAGTGCTTCCCAACTTTGATGGTTGGGAGAGATCAACAGGCGAATGGATGTGATCATGCATTATGGTGAGTTGCAGAATGTCAGTGGGCTTTGTATCAATTTGGTAAAAATTTTGCACGCTGACTGACCGATAGATCGATATATCATATTCTTTAGATTTGCCAAGTTAGGGTGGATTTACCACGGTTATGCTGGGAGGAGCGTGGTACTTGGGGATCATCATCTCAGAAACGGTTGGCAGAAGCTGAAGCACTTCAAATTTCTGATGGGTACTTGAAACTTCCTAAAGTGCATCATCGACTGCTGGTGTCTCCATATGGTCGGAAAAAATATGTGAGTGACAATCCTCAGCGATATGATTGAATATGTTTTCAGATAAGGAGTGATCACTACAACCATCGATATGGTCGAGTTGGGCACCTGGCATGTCAGGCTCCCTGAGAGTTACTGACTGGGATGGATCAATAAAGAGGAAATCTTGAGGTCGCCCAATCAGATAATCGCTCCCATGGTTGTCTAAAGATTCCGAGTGAGAAATATTAGATCTAAAAGATTCATCGATTTTGATCTCTGATGGTGGAACACCATCTGCGTGCTTATGATTGTCGCCAATACCAGTATAAGGAAAGTTTGAATGTCTCGAAGAAGTTACTGGTGTGCCGGGATCAGGAAACCAATCGGGGAGTAATGAACGAATAGATTGGGTCGCAGGGGCGTTAACCATACGAGGCTTTCTGACCCGCGCATCCGTGTCATTCAGAGAAAACGATGATCTGGCAGACCTTGTAAGGGAATCAACTTTATGCGGGGTAGGAGTCGATTCATAATCCGTATGTGAACTAGATTCATAGTCCGAATGTGAACCATATTCATCATCCGAATCTGAACCAGATTTGTAATCCAAATACGAACTAGATTCATAATCCGAAGGTGAACCAGATTCATAATCCGAATGTGAACCAGATTCATCATCCGAATGTGAATTTGATTCATAATTCAAATGTGAACCATATTTAGGAATAAGTCCAGGGAGACGTTGAGTGGGATCGGGGTAGGTTTCATGAGCCAAAAGAGATAATGAGCCACTGGGGTGTTCAGATTCAACATGGTACGTGAAAGACTCAAAGTCAGAATGACCGTTGACTTGCGGGTTTTCATAGGGAACACTAGGCTCAGGTCGGGTTGCTAACTGAAATGGTTCAAGGGAAACGAGAACCGCATACGCGAACTGTTCTCTTAACAACCTCCAATCGACATCCTTTTCAGGGAACTCAAAACAATAATGAACGAATCTGATAGAGAACTCATCTAAATATTCCTGAGGTTCCATTCTGATGTCATTTATCTTTAGTAAAATGTTATGAAAATCATACCTATGAAAAGCTTGTCGTAATTCACTGGCAAGTTATTCAAATGAATGGATGGAAGCTTCTAGCAAAGTGCAACACCATTTCTTAGCACGAACTTCGAGAGTGAGGAAGAAAACAAAACAAATGAAACCTTCATTTTCAATTTTGTAGCACTCACTAAAGTCATAGAAATCTAAAAGGTGCTGGGTTATAGGTACCCCATTTTCACCATCAAATTTTAACTAGGACAAGTGATACATAAGTTTATCGGGGATGAAGTATCTAGGTTCATAAAACTCCGACTAACATCTCGGGAGAATTATTTGGGAACGAGCCATTACAGATAAGAGATTAACTACAGGCTATAAGGGCTCAACTTGTCATCTGGCCCCCCTTCTTGTTAACCATATGGTCGGAGGTTCAGGCCCTCCTTCTAGCGCCAATTCTATTGATGGGAAAATATGTCTGGCCAACAGTAGGGGATCTCCCCGGTAGAAAGTCCCAATTAGACCTTGAACCGTTCGGAGTAGGGATCCCGTCCGGGGTGTGGGTCCGGCTACTGCTTAAGACGCCTTCCCTTCCGGTCTCAAAAGAACCTGATTGAACCTGCGGGCACACACTTATTCATAGGATACAAAATACATGATTGATGCATTGAACATGCCCACAACACTATGTGTAGAAAGAGAATAAATAAAACATATACGCCCGAAGAGATGCAGTTAACGACACGTCTTTGGGGTTATGCTTGTAAGGTATCTGACCACAGAAGAAATAGTTCTTAATGGCAAGATTCCCCTTTACTTCCTGAAAGATAAAATGAAATGCTAATATAAAAAGGTATTAACATCCATTTAGAAAGCGATAAAGAACTAAACATCATTAACACAAGCATAGATAAACATGATGCATAAATGATGTTATTGAAAATGCAGTTTCATTAATCATAGGATGTTATGAAACTGTTCAAGGAATACACACAGTGCTATCAAAGCAAAACACATCATCCAAAAAAGGGGTTTTAACAAGTATTCGTATTCATATGCCTAAGAATATGATCTTTCAATACAATGCAATGTAGCTCTTGAGTCTCCAAAAAGAAAAAGCCTTTCTACAAGCTCCCGAAAGAGTATTTATAATACAAAATCTACCCTTTGGGATTCCTTGAATTTTCATCTTCCTGATCGTTGGGCTACCCTGCGACCTAGTCTTTTATGCGACCTACGACCTGAGCTGTTGTTGTGACCTGCAACCGGACTGGGTCACAGGGTCGCAGGTTGTAGAGAATGGCCAAGATGCGACCTTGCGACCTTGCGACCAGCTCACTGGGTCGCGGGGTCGCGGATTGTGAAAACAGATGTGCATGCGACCTTGTGACCTTGTGACTAGGTCGCTAGGTCGCAGGGTCGCAAAAGGCAAAAAAACCGAAGAGGTGCGACCTTGCGACCTTGGGACTAGGTCGCTGGGTCGCGGGGTCGCAAAGGCGAAAAAAAAATGAAGATGTGCGACCTGCGACCTTGCGACTAGCTCGCTGAGTTGCAGGGTCGCAAAAGGGAGGAAAACCAAATAAATGCGACCTTGCGACCTTGCGACTAGGTCGCAGGGTCGCAAAGGCGAAAAAATCGAAGATGTGCGACCTTACGACCTTGTGACTAGGTCATTGGGTCGCGGGGTCGCAAAGGTGAAAAAAATCGAAGATGTGCGACCTGCGACCTTGGGCAGATCAGTGAGTTCCTTTTTCCTTTTCTTTAAGATATCTCATGACCTTGTTTTCTTGAGGCTAGCCTTAGCCCTCATCATGAAACGACAACTGCTATTTGCTGGTGGTGTCACCTCCGTGCTAAGGGACTTTGCATGTGATGATAAGTGGGTAGAATGGTTTCTGTTTCGAGCAAGATACTGAGTATTCACATAGCATGAGGTTTTGAGTTTGATCTGAAACCCAAATCTGCATCCTTCGGAGAGAGCTAGCATTTTTTTCAATTTGGGTCGGCATAGCTGCTCCAACATCTTCTCATATAACCTGCAAATAAGCGAATTTAAATCAGCCATATGTATATATATCTACACATGTTAGGGAATGAAAAACACAAAAAATTTATGATAGAAAAATTAAGTGAACCCCTGTGTGGTCAGGAATTGTGTCACTATGTCATCGGAGTGAATGGTGTAGGCTCTTCCTGCGCCTCTTCGACTACTGCAAATGCATCTTAGTATGGTTGTAGGCCGAGCTTGAAATGTAGACTCAATTGATGGTCAGTGTTGGCTTGGGCAACATGCTTTGTAGGCCTGCTGGGACTTGCATTATGATATGCACTAACAATACATTTTCCAATCCTTGAGGCACGCTCACGATACTCTTGGGATGAGGCTGCAGAAGACCCAAACATAGCCATGAATTCAGAATAGCTACAAAGATTAGCCACGCACATAAACTCGCTTTGAGGTAACGCCTTCACTAGAAATAATTCCTTGGGCTGCTGGTAAGGCCTGCAAATTACGTGTAACTGTTCCCACTCTGAATGTAACCCAGCTCTGACCTTCAGCATAAAAAGGGCTGTATTTGTAACCTCGTGGGCGCCTTGGAGACACAGTTGAAGGAATTTCAGACTTACAGGTCATGGAGGTTGTGCTGGATGCAGCGCACTGTAGAGGGCACATATTTTCTCAGAAGTTTTGTTTGCCATGCTAATGCAACGAGAAGCGAAGGGATTCGACACTTTTCTTGCACTGAATGTCAGCCAGGCCAAGCGTTATCACTGCATGCCAGACTTTCAGCTCTTGTCATGGAAATCAGTTGCACGTCTAAGTGCTCCATCTTCGTTCTATTCAGCGATGCATTATAGTTGCAACACCATCTCTATGCAGACATACGCGTTGACCTATCCATTTTACTGTGGCTCTTGCTAGTGCAACGCTGGATTATAGACATTCTACTCCCATGCCAAGCAGCTCATTCCTTCGTGAGCCTGCAATAGAAAATGTACTGAATGAATCTGCGTGTGATATGATGATCCAATTTTTTCCAGCGCTTTTGGATAGAGTGGAGATAGCTCGATGTGGTCAGTAACAACAATATTGATAGCATCTTTCTAAATGGGACTAGTGTAGGTCATTTGGAGAAAGATTCTCCCCCAGAAAATCGCCCTCAGGGTTGCAAAAATAAGATTTTATCCATTCTTCTGAAAGTAGCGTAGCATGCCTTTTATGGCGCTGGATTTTTGGTCCATGCCTTTAGTTAAAACACATGAATTATGCACGGTATATACAACGGTTTCCATGCAGACTTGGGATAGACACGTGGAAGATTTCATCCATGTAGTTTGATTATAAACACACCATGGTTACTACGCTGCTACCGCATGTTTATTAAAATATCTTGCTCCCTGTTCAAACACAGCCTTTGACCACTACGTATATACCTTGCTCCAACATTTCATTATGGTTGAAACATCTGCCAACGAAGGTTGGGCTCCATGCCACGTGGCCATGTCTTTAAACTATCGAATGTATGTATATCGGCTCTAAACTTTTAAAATAGGGTGAAAATCGCGCGGATGTTTCCATATAATCCTGCAATTCTTCTGACCAGATTGTTTGATGGTCGTTACAATGCTGGCCGCTATAGGTTTGTTTAAAATGTTTTGCTTCATGCTTTGAACGTAAAGTCTTTGACTGTTGTATAATATATATGCTCAAATGTTTTATCATAAGTTGAAACGTGCCATCAATCGTGCCATCGAACATTTAAATTTGTGCAACGTGTCCATGGATGTTTGGCGTTGGGTTTCAAATGTCAGGTTGACTGCTCCATGCAACGTGAATATGTTACGTTTGACTCCATGCAATGTCGTTGGACTATATATATATATATATATATATATATATATATATATATATATATATATATATATATATATATATATATATATATATATATATATATATATATATCTGCCTCTAACATTTAACGTAAATCGAAGCATGCCATAGAATGTTTGACTCCATGCAACGTGTGCATGTATCTTGGTTGCACCATCTCACATGGCCTTACACCTCTAAAACATGAATGCAGATGGTCATACATGCACCATAGTGTTTTATAATATTCGCTGCCATGTTTGAAACATCAATTTCGACCATAATATATCTGCTCAATGTTGTTTTACCATCGGTCCAAACTCCACCAAAGAAATATTTTAGCTCGATTAATGCATTTGATAGAGTTTTGATCCATGCTCTTATATGATTGTAAAACCATACGTTGGCGCCCTGTATTGGGTATATGGATGTGCTCCCACTCATAAATTTTTTCACATAGTGCCATCATATGATTTGATTAATATATCCGCTCAACGGGTTTTAAACCTATTGGAAATGTATCTTTATATGATCCGTGATCTGTGCATCTCATATGGTATTAAAACCATATGTTTCTATCCTTTTGTGCCTTAGTTTTAACGACATTTAATTTTCCTTTGATTACTAGCGCAACTAGATAACAATATTTTATGCCACGGACACCACCTCATAACATGAATGTTTTTTTGTTTTGCATGGTCGAGAGTTGAAATCTGCTACTCAAAATGCATGATGACCGCTTTTAATGTTGACCATTTCTACTTTGAGGTTCCAAAGACTCTTTGTGCAGATACATCCATGAGCCTAGCTACCAAAAGGTGTATGCGTTTAAACATGACCTTTTGGGTTCAATTTGAGGTTCCCCATCTCTTGTGGTCTCACATAGACAATATTTATGGATATGAAAGAGCAAGGAGACTAAGGTTTTAATGCCATTTCCTTGCTTCACGTTGCACTCCTTGCAGCATTAATAATTGTGCACCATGTAGCTTAGGATTCATAAATGTTGCTTTTGAAATATGCGCTCACATATTTGAAAACTCTGCCTTGGGCTTGCCACACCAACATGTGTGCTTTCACACTGCTACTTGGCATGGGAACGCCTCAAATGATATGATCATTATCTAGAGAAAACTTCTGAGTCCGCTTTGTTCACCAGGCTATACTAGACTCATCGAAGTGGTGAAATACATTTCTTTGCGTGCACCCATCGACATTGAGATGGTATTATGCAGGATCTGGACATTTCCAATGGAGCGTTTTAAGCATCTGGTGCGCACTAGTGAAGAAAGCTTTTTGCATCAGTGACATAGAAGGCTCTCTCTGATCACCATGTATCACACTATCCTCCCTTTAACAGTACTGATCACTTTCTCCTGATCTTCCCCTGTTCTGCAACTTTGGCCTCATCGCTGAGCCCAATTTATTACCCTTGATATCATGACACGACTGAGGAGTTTGTCACCCGTGGGGTCGACCTGGGTGGAACATTACAACATCATAATTATTATTTGATAATGGTGACCATAGATAACACATATGAAACTAAAAAGTTTAAGAGAAGTAAATCAAACAATACGCTTAATGACCTACAGCAGGAGGGATTTTACTCGTCAATACACAAAAGGTTTTCATTCATAACATATCCATGGCAATCTCATTACACATGGTGCGACTGTGGTAAGAATGTTCGAGCATACGCTAGATGATCCCTCCCACAAATGGCGTGATTGCAGCGACAACATCAAGTCATGGTGATGAGACAACTCGTGAGGGGTTGGGGATAGGTCGGCGGGATGTCGTTGACTGCAAGTCAGGTGGAAGACTTTAACGCCTAGGCGAGTAGAGGGGGAACCCAAAATTTTAAATATACCCAAAATTTTGGGTGGTGTTGTAGCGGTTACAACAACACCATACATAGTCAATGGTGCACTACAAATTTTTCTACAGTACCACCCCCGATGTGCTGGATATTATTAGGTGCACCGACGCTGGTGTGCTCCATAGAAAGGTGCATCGGGACCAGTGCGTAACAATGTTTTTGGCTCACTAATTGTTTCTTTTTGTTTTTTTCAAAAAAAAATTATATATGTATATTTCTAAATACATGTATCATTTAATAAAAATATTGTGTTTAATATGTCAATCATTTAGAGACGTGAAAGAAGAGAAGAGGGGGGGAAAAAAAAAACAACAGGTGGAGCAGTATAACATGGTTCGCCTATGGGAGGCACGAGAGTGGGAGAGAGATGCATACCCTCACCCTATTACAATAGCTATGCAGGGGATCCTAATGTAGGTAGGCCTCCTCAAGTTCTATGAGGAGGCTGCATCCCTAAAGCGCCATGGTTTCGTTTTGAGAAATCTTATCTGAAGGTTGAATGCCCACCAATAGGCTTTCCGGTTTGGTATTGACCAGTGGTAGATGACCACTAAGGAGGATATATATTTCATTACAGGGCTATCCAGGAGAGGGGTGAATTTTCCCTCGTTCCCAGAGGTTTCAACTAGTTTTCTAGTAGGGAGTCAGTTAGTCTACTGCTAGAGACACATTGGAGCAAATGTAATATCTCCTATAGATTTTGAGGTCACTAGAGGTCAGTTATGTATTGGTGCATTTGGTAGTCAGGAGGTGTAGTTTCTCTCACTTATAATTTCGACCATTTCGCACAACACCAATGACGGACAATGCATTTGTTTCTCGCTTCTATATTATGTTGATTCTTTAGTACACGAGCCACGACTTCTCAGACAGTCTACCATTTTTTTGCGGCAGTTCTGTATGGACTTGGATAGATGTCATGCTCATGCACAACAGAGGGTCAACTTCCATTTTACTTCAGATATTTTTTTGTTTATTTTTCGAGAAGTTTCTAGAGACGAGGCCTAGTTTTGTTTGGAAACCTCGTAGCCCGATGTTTGAGGCATGTATACATAGGTGGGGGTAGATGATTCCCAAGAGGGAAGAGACTCTATTTCCAGTCAGGATATCGCATGATGCACTGGATTTGCTAGCCAGTGTTGACAAGAATCTATTCATTATGGTCCCCTATCCTTATGCGGGTTTGGATTGGTGAGGGTGTGCAAACATCCTCTTCATAGCTGATGAGATGCCAAATGATAGAGGTAATATTAATTTCTTATTTAAATTTATTATAGCATGTTCTTTAACTTGTTTTTATTAAATTTTGTAATGAAATTGTCTAATTATTGTTGTGTACTTGTATATATTTTGTAGACATTGGCTCTTTTGATGGAAAGGACATGCCGGCACCACCACATGATCCAGGTGTGGATCCTGATGATGATAAGAGCATGCCATATGCCGAGGATCATCAAGAGGTCGATGCACATAGACCTTCTCCTGCTGGTGCTCCGGTACTGCCTTTTGCTAGGTGCAGTTGACTTGATGTTAGATACGGGTTGGAGTTGGGAGACCAACTCAGTGCATTGATTGTTCAGGTGGGCATGAGGCTTGCTCATTACAGAGACCTATAGGCCAATGATAGGCTATTACAGATGTGGATAGGCATGCCACGTGACATGTACAACCTGATGCGGCATGTCGTAGGAGCTACGACAACTATTACATGGCTGAGGAGGACTGTTACACGTTATAGGCATGGTCAAAATGCAGCACATGATCGACAGTAGTCATCATGGATATGAGATTGGACCATCGGCCACATCCACTCAGTAGCCTACAACATTCATCAGTACTCATTTAATGTGCAGCTTGCAAATAAATGTGTATGTGATAGCATGAGTTATTTGACATGAGATGTATACTTGATTTTTGTGTTGTGATGATGTTAATATATAATGTTAATTGTGTTTTGTTAGATGATCATGATCATGATGATGTTAGCGATTTTGAATGTGTTTTTTAATCAAATATGATGTTTGTAGTACGGTTATCATGAACATGATGTTTATTAATTAATTTAATATTAAACGATCATGATATTGTAAAATTGTAATATTTTCAATTCTAATTTTATGTAGAATTCTAAAATTGTAATTGTAATGGTATATTTTTAAATTTGTAAAATTGTAATTGTAATTGCAATTTTTTAATTTGTAAAATTGTAATTGTATATATGTAAAATTCTAAAATTTTAATTGTAGTTGTAATTGTACGAGAAATTGTAAAATTGTAATTGTAATTGTAATACTAATTCAAATTCTAATTGTATGTAAAATATTTGTAAAATTTTAATTGTATTACTGTGAATTGATTGTAATTGTAAAATTGTAATTGTAATTTTAATTGTAATTGTATGTGAAATTGTAAAATTGTAATTGTAATTGTAATTGTATGTAAAATATTTGTAAAATTTTAATTGTATTAATGTGAAAATATCTTATTAAAACTCTTAAATTTGTAAATTTGTAAATTTGAAATAATTGTAAAATAATAAATCTAGAATAATATGAATAATTGTAACTTAATAATGTTTAGAAAATAATGAAAATAAATTCATTTACTTTAGAATTATCATTATTTTATCATGATCTTAGAGACAAAAAAAACTAATTTAGTCAGTATGACATTGTTTTTGAGATCAACATAATTGCAAATTATCAAGTGAATTATTGATTTTAACATTAACACAATGAAAATTACCAATTAATTCAAAATATATATTATAATGTTTCGGAAAACCCATCTTAAAAAGTATAAGTATTCATGAAATAACACATGTACCATATCACTCTCGGTTCTCATGGTCACCCTCATTATCTTCCAGCTCGCATGGAATGATAACATTATTGTTCTCAAAAATATGTTTTGATCTAGGTTCATGTTTCAATATGAACCACCAATCCATATCCAACACATTGAGGTAAAAAAACACTTGGTTGCAGTGTTTGGGAAAAACATAGGGCTCCTTAGCTTCATCCCACATCTTTCTAGAGTTGACACATATCAGCCTACTATCGCAATCTTCCTTTACATTATTCCGATCAAAGGTGTCCCACCACTTGCACCTAAAAATAACACATTGGAAAGAACCAGAATCCACTTCAATGATCTCTTGTACCTTTTCGACGTAACCTAATGTCCCTCGTACTAGGTTTTTATCACGGGGGTTAGATCAACTAGATTGATTGAACTTGACTTCCACTCCACAATATTGTGTGATGTTTCCAGCATCAACATTTTCTGTGTGAAAATGGTGTACATATGCCCACAATCATGGGAACAAATGCACCTATTATAAGAAAGTTAAAAAAAGTCATAGTGTCATGTGTCTTATAATAACCCAACAGTTAAAATATGAAATACAGATTTCTTATAAGTTTCAAATTTACATATAAATTAAAAATAGTATTACCAAGTTGTTGCATGCAATCCCTATGTTTAGCGCATCCTCTTCATCACGCGGATAATGACCGATAGCACCGTATTTCTCTCTGACTTGGTCAGCAACCCAATAGTTGGGGCATATTTTTGGCATATTTTCTTTTCAATGATCAGGATAAGGCACATTTCTACCATTCAACTGTCTGAATTATTTCCTGTCACTATGCCATTTCATCCTCCTTTTTTCGTACCATGTGACCCACAATTGTGTTGCTTTAGAATTGTAAAGAACGAATTTATTGGTTGCTTCAATTTCTGCATTCGTTGATGAAATCAAACCAAAACTATATAGTACTTAGATATCAAAATATACATTATATCTAAGTTCAACATTATTATTAATTACATTTTGTAAATTTTAAAAATTATAAGTCGCTTACTCTTTTTGAAGCACTTTTTTCCACTCGTTTGGAGCAACTCCCCTTTTCTTTTGTCTTCATCCCTTTCATCATCCCAAATCATTACACCTGGTCTGTTGTTGATCTTATTGATGTAATCACTAGCATAATAGAAAGACTCATAGGATATGTACCCCTCTGCAATAGTCGCCTCAGGTTTTTCCCTTTTTCGAACAAAACCTTTCAATTTCTTCATGTACCTCTCTAAGAAGAACATCCAATGACAAGAAACCACCCCAACTAATTCAACCTAATCTACTAGGTGGATTGGATGATGAACCTGTAAGTCCATGAAACTTGTCGGTAGTTCCTTCTCAAACATACAAAAAATCTCAACTATCTCTTGACGTCACCGTGGAATGCTACCCACATGTATCTCCTTTGACGTGATCCAATGTACAAATGTAGATAATTTATATATGGCATGTCCTAGGTCTTGAGGGAGTTCATGTTTCACACACCCACACATGAAAAAAGGATAATGACACTGGAAAGTTATAAATGCCTACAATAATATACAAAATTAGTTATGTTTTATGATCCCCGCATCGGATAAATTTTATTAATATAAAAAATAATAAAAGTATGCTTTTGACATTATACGTGCTCTTAGAAGATTCAAATGGTCATTTGATTCCAACCTCGAAAAATGGTCATACACAGTGAAGCAGCGCCGTAGCGAAGACCCATATGAAGTTGGCACCCTCACACCCATTATAACTTCCTTTGCCAAAGAAATATCATATTTTTTAAAAATCCATGGGACATCACCTTCTTTGAAAAACCATGAATTAGAGGGACCATCACCTACCTCTAATCCCATACATTCTATTCATCTTGGCCAATGTTTATCTTTAGTTTTTAAAGTAATAAAATATTTCCTAACAGCTAATGTGTCACTTTGTTTCGATGATATGTGCCTCCATAAAGAAGATGAAACATTTTTAAATATATGCATGGGATCTAATAAGTGGGTAATCTTAAGATGCTCCCAATATGTGAGGTTATAAAAGATAGATTCCCTTTTCATCCCAATGTGTAATTTCTAAACATAGGTGTCAAAGAAATCTAGATCATCGAACATAGGCTCCCCATTTGAATCAAACATTTCTATGAAATCCTTCTCCTTCTTTCTCTCATATTCTATAAGCCATTTAGCTGGTGTCATTATTGGAGGCCTTTGGATTCTATCTCATTTACCATTGAAAGTGGATGTTGCTCTTCTGTAAGGGTTTTCTTCTTGTAGGAATACCCTGGAGCAATCATGCACTAGCTTTCGTAGGTCCTTCGACCATCTAGCTTTCAGAGAAGGTCCACAACATTTACATCCAAAATACCCTTTTGTTACAAGAACTGCGAGATTATATTTGTATACATTAATTAATATGCATGGCACGCTAAAGAATATCGTGTAGATCAGAACAAATATTAGAATGAATGAAATAAGTAATATGTGAAAGAATATTGTTACGTATATAAAAAAATCAATAAATTAAACATGTAATTTACCAGAGAAAACTCCTAAGCCTGGATAATCATGTGTCGTGTAAGCACATATGCCATACAACGTAAAAATCCTCTCTACTACGATGGTTCTTCATACATTGTATACATTTATCCCATCCCATAATTCCTTCGATTCATCTACTAGTGGTTGTAAGTAGACATCCATATTATTCACTTGTCTTCTACCAGGGACTATGAGAGCCAACATAAGTTGTTTATTCTTCACAGAAAACCATGGGGGGATATTGTTATTGATCACTACTACAGGCCAAATAGAATAGTTGGTGTTCTAGAGGGAATATGGGTTGACACCATGCATGGCTATGCTGAGTCCTAGAATTTGTACTTCATCCTTGAATTTTTCGGGCCATGTATCCTCTATATGCTTTATGGTTATTGAATTAGTTAGGATTCACATAACTCCCAACTCACTTCTATGTGAGGCATGCCATCCCTGCAACATAGCTAATTCGTTGCAACGAAAGAGCCTTTGAATCCTTGGGATTATAGGCATGTGCCTTAATGTCTTAAAAGGAGTACTAGTACACGACTTGCCCTTATTTTTTGATTTATCATACCTATCATGCCCACATATTGGACACATCTCTTTGTCTGCATATTCTCCTCTGTATAGAGTACAATCGTTTGGACATGCATGATATGATATGTACTCAACACCCAAAATTTTCAACAATTTCATTTCCTCTTCGCATCCATTGGGCAAGACATTATCACTCAGAAGAACCTTATCTTTGAATAACCTATAGTTGGTGATCATGGAAAAATATATTAATAAATGTATGTTAATGTTGATATAATTATTAACATTCATAAAATTTACCATTTGCATTGTTTATTAGAGTGTACTGATTATCTTTCAAATTTATATAAAGGAGTACTTTATGGTAACTTACCTCAAAAGTTCCAGAAAAATGCTTTCGACAAGCCAAAATTTGCTTTCAAGTTGTACAGTAACATCGTTGTCCCCAACTAGGTAGACTTTGACTGACCAACAGGTCCAAAGAGAGGGGTGGTGGAAGCAAATTTAAGGATTTTGAAAAAGGTGTCAGTGGTATGACCATCATCCCCTAGTTGATCATGGTTTTGGAATGCATCTAACAAAATTGTCTCCATGGCAGTCTTATCCCTTAAGAAATCATCCATAGCAACCTCTATTTGATTTCCTCCATTGACAACTTGTGAAGAAATACTATTTTTGGATTCATTTCTAATTGGTGAATCCGGACGTAGCAGGAATTGAATCGGTGGTTGATTCAACCATTCTTGGTATTGTTCCTCTCTGATTTTTTCTCTTAATTCAGTCTTCTCTCGATTTGAAATTTTCGTGGGGTGCAATGGAAGATGGTAGGTAGGTCGTTCATCATCACTAGAATCCTAATAATTAAAAAAATATATATTTGAACATGATTAGTACAAAATATATGATATCAATTAGTAATGACCACGTTGACAATATTGCATGATTATTAATTGGTTTGACGTTGAAATAATTACATATTAATTAATATATATACCAAACAATTATAATTATTAACATCATTGTCCCATGATTGTGGCTAGAAGATGCAATATTGTTACAATTGGAAGGGTGAAGCGGCTATCCGTTTTCATCTACCAAATGTGCCTTGCGTTATGCAACTCGTCATAAGAACTTCCAACGTTTTGGAGCAGTTTGAATATTTTGTGCATTTGAAATCGATGCTTAATCTGCATGAACCTACAAATTTGTATACATTATAATTTTAAGTAAGCTTTGAATGATTTACTGCATGGATAAAAAACATAAATTCGATTAGATAGTGAAAATATAAATAAAATCTAAAGTAAATATTACGTCTCGAGATGGATAGGGAGAATTCAGTGATGTACTTTGAGAAATATTATGGAACAAGCTGGATTTTGAAGAATTGTCCATTCGATATAATTATGATATTTTTTCCTTGCATTTGAGAAAAACAATAGTAAAGTTTAGTGCACACACCTAAAATTAATTTTGGTGCCTACTGTATATATCACCATGCCAGTGCTTTTTTGGTAATATGCACCGATGCCATTTTTTACACAGACGCACTAGTGCGGTTCGATTAAGGGATGTAACGATGACAAATAAGCACAAATAAAATAAGCGCAACTGTATTTTATTTAAGTGGAAGAAAAAAAGAGGTAAATTGAAATATGGGCAGGAAAATATTTTTGAAAATATAACTTCATAAAACATTTCTTTAAATACTAAACACTTTTCATTATTTCACTATTTTTGCAAAAAAATTCAGCCAGAGATTTGCAGGAGACATACCTGGAGAAAATGGAGCACGAGAGCACTGTGGAGCAGGGAAATACATTGGAATAGAAGTATTCAAAAAATCAGAATTCCAAACCTCAGGTGATTCAAACCCTGTAGCATATAATTTCAAATGATCTTGTGAATAAATTTTATTGCTTTTTTTACTTTTTCTGTTGTTTTTTTATGAAGTAAAAGAAAAAAATCAAAGTTATTTGTTTTTTACTTTTTTCTGTAGTTTTTTTATGCAGTAAAAGAACAAAAATCGAAGTTTATATTTATTTTAACTTTTTCTGTAGTTTTTTTTTAATTTTTTCTGCAGTTTTTAGAAAAAAAAATATAAAAAAAAAATCCACCTTTAGAAACAAACACTAGATTCTTTTTGTTTCTTCCCTTTCTTCTCCTTCTTTATGTGATTTCAAAATTAGGCTTTTCAAATTAGGTTTATAGGGTTTGTCTTGATAAATATAGGCGTAATACATACAACCCATGGGACGAATTGCATAGTCAAATCCCAATCCATGTCGGCCCTTGCATGAATTAAAAAAAAAAAAAACATATTTTTTTTCCTCGGTGCGCCATGTGTAACCTAGCGCACCAGTGAGGTCTATTATCCCAACGCACCACAAAAGTACTATGATAAAAAATTAAAAAAACAAAATATTTTTTATCAGTGTGCCATATGTAACATATGCCACCGATGCGCTATTTTATTATGGCACACCACGAATGTGTTGTTTCGCACAAAAAAAAAATCCGTTTTAGAAAGAAACCCTACATTCTTTTTGTTACACCATTTTTTGGTCATTTAACCTTTCATCATTAGATGGACCCAAGTACACCATGTAAGACCAGTTTTACCCCTAGTAAAACTGCTTTCACTATGTTAATTAGGAAGCCCCAAAAGGAATAATTAATTAAACCATAATTTAATTATTATTCCCAGTCATGTTTAACCCAAAAACAAAGAAATTAATGAGATATACCCATAGTTATCTTATTATTTTCTAGGAATAATTATTTAAATAATATTCCTTGTTAAATATGACCAAATCAACCACTATTAATTAAATAAATCATTATTTATTTGATTATATCCCAACCACTTCCTTAAAAGGATAAATAAATCATTTATTTATTTATTTTTCACTAATCAAGGGATTTGACCCAAGTCAAACACCCTTTCCCTCCAACAAATAATAATAAAATATTCCATAGGGGGTGGATCTAGATTTGGTTAACATTATTTTAATCATGCACCAAGATCTAGAATGACCCAATATTTTGTTATAAATAGGAGGGTTTTCCCCATCATTCCTCACCTTTTTTTGCCTACTAGATCACTCTGGATGTATACACTTGGTCTCATTTTTCCATCATTTTGCTCCCCATTGAGCTCTATAGCTCTACCTTTTACATTGGGTTTTCTACATCTACAGAAGCTTAGATGCGAAGTCTTGGGGACTGCAAAACCCATCCCATTGAGGAGATGCGGTTCACTTTCTTGTTTCCTCCCGGGTGCCTGTAATATAAAAATTCATTCAAAAATCGTGTTCTTGTCACATGTCTGTCTGGATGCATGGAGCAAACTCTTTTTTGCTTAATGTCCTTTCATTTATAGATACGTTGTTCATGAACTTTAACTACTAATTGCGGATATGAAGATGTTTTGCGACCTTTCTTGTTGTTAGGGCTATTAGTTATGCGTAGCTAAAGTGGTTCTTTTCGTACACTTCGACGAAGAATTCATACTAACAAATGGCGACTCCACGAGTTTAAATTACGACGCTCGTTTTTCATATTCCTGCATATCCAGCTACTTCAGGCCCTAGGGCTTCTTTTCAGCTGTTTAGTTTTCCTCTTTTTATGTCATTTTTCTCACATAAAACCCTAAAAACTTAAAATTTCTAACTTCCGTGTGTTTATGGCCCTATTGCGTAGGTAAGCGACACCAGCCGCAACTGAGACGGCAACTTTTCTGAAAATCTGCCGCCGAAAACTACCGGAACGAAGGGGTCGCACCTTTTAGCCCAAAACTGCAAGGCACAGACGCATAACCACAGCTTTCATTTCACTGCCGACACTCAACTCGGATAAGGTCGAACCCTAACGACTGCCTTTGCTGGCTCAACTTTTACCGAAATTTTGCGGGTTATAACGACCTACGCAAGGTTTTCCAGCCTCTGTCTCAGCCCGCCTTGACCAAGATCTGATCTGTTTTTACTCATCTAAGTGGGAACCCAGTCCCTTAGGGCTTTAGTACCCTCCCCTTTTTGTGGAAGAGTTTCAGCTGTTTCAGCCGTCGGTTTCAGAGCTTCAGCCCCCTCTTTTTCCAGATCTGTTACCTCACTTTCAGATCCATCGAAATCAGCCTCTTTTCCTTTCAAATCACCTCTTGTCGTTTTGTTTGGACTTCTTCTAGAGGCCTCTGCCTTGCCCCCCCCCCCCGGGTTTTTTGCTGATTTCCCTTTTTCTAGCCACCTTGCCTCTGTCTCTTGGCTGTGATCTGCACCCCTTGTCTGCAGCTTTATCCTCCAGATCTCTGTCCCCTTTGACCCTAGATCTGTCGAGCTTCCTTTGTGTGTGTTTCCATAGTTTTTCCCTTTCTTTTCAGCATAGTTGTGAGATACCCACCTTCTTGGGTTAGATAGAGGCATACGTAGCTGTTATTTTTCTGTTATTTCAGCATTTTATTCTGTTCTCTGTAGGTTTATTTTCAGCTACGTAGCACACTTTTTTCTTGCTCTCAAACAACGGAAAGGGTTTAAAAATTAAAATTAACGCACGCCACACACTGACCCTAAGTGAAGAAGCGCCTGGTTTACACCGCCTAGCAAAGACTCTAAAATCAATTGTCACTGCACCTTTTCTGCCCTTGACCTTCTTGATTTTGTCCCTTTCTGCCCTTGTCGGTTTCCTTCTTCCTGTCATCATTGCGCCCCCAAGGCACCTTTCCCGGAGCCTCCTTGGCCTTCACCCTCTGTCTCCGGTCGATCGACCTACTCCGTCCCACCATCGTCGAGCCAGTCCTTCGCTGATTCTTTGGGTTCTCCTTTTCCTTCTGGTTCTCCCCCCTGTCACCTCCACTATGTCTGGTCCAGGGCCTAACACTAGCGGGAATCCCGGCCCTAATGCCGGGACTACTACTAGCAGAACCACCACAGGAACTACCTCGGCTTCACCCGTGCTCCCCTTCTTGGCAGGCCTCAGCCTCCCCGATCTGGATCGGTTGATAAACGACCCTATACATCATGATGCTAGTTGGCCCGCTATGCCAACAAAGCTCCCTTCTGACATCCCAAAGTTTGAAGGTCGTGCTGGAGAAGATCCTTCAAATCATGTTCGATCTTTCCACATGTGGTGTTCATCTACCTCCATTATCGATGACTCTGTTCGTCTTAGACTGTTCCAACGCACGCTTACCGGCGAAGCTTCTAAGTGGTATGTTGACCAGCCCACTTCCTCCCATACCACCTTTGCAACTCTTGCCCGGGCTTTTTTATCTTACTTCCAGCTTCCCCTTCGTTATGACACTGGTCTCGAACTCTTGACTTCCTTCAAGCAAACCTCTTCAACCCGCCTTTCTACCCATGTCCAGGACTGGCGAAGACGACGGAGCTTATGCCAATCTCCTCCCTTCGAAGACCGTGTCTACATGGACTGGTTCCTTAGATCTCTTTTGTCCCCTATCGGGAAAGATGTCGCATCCCATTTTCCTCAAACCGAAGAAGATTCCCTCCAAATGGCGTTAAAGTATGACCTGATCTACGCTCAGACAGGTTATGATCCTACTGTCCTACCTGATCTTCCCACACCCAATGATGCCCATACACCGGGGGCACCTCATGCCGCCAACAGTATCATTGGACTCATCTCTCATCCATCCGCTCAACCTCACATGAGCTATGGTTTTCCTGGGGGAGGGGGCACTACTTCCTGCACCTCTCCCCCTCCCGGTAGCATGCATCTAGGATACGGCATGCCTCATCCTTTTGCCCAACCTCCTGCTTACCTCAATGTTGCCCAACCTAACCATTACCCTTATCCACAGCCTAGCGCGCCAACTCCTCCAGCATATGCACTTTCGCCTCCCTTGCCTTCTCAACCCCTGCAACAGCGCTCCCCGCCCCCTCAAGCGCAGGTGGATGCACAGCAGGGATTCATAGCTACCCAACCACCTGACGGACAGGTGGCCACTCCACCTTCCCCTTCTGGTTCCTCTAATTACCAGATCCTCATGATGAACTCTGATCCGCCTCTAACCGTCGACCTTAACCTGCAAACTCGGTCTCGCCAGTACCCCAAGCCTCCTGCTCAGTCTGCTCCTGAGCCCCCCTCTTCAGGTTCTGCAGAGCCTCTTTCGACATCCAACGGCCCCTTACACATCCCTCAACCCAAAGTTGAGGTTCATCCAAAGATTCCAAAGGGACCATTACGCCGAAATGCTGCTTCCGGTCGAGCCGCTCGGTCGTATAGCATAGTAGATGATTTGGCGCAGTCCCCTGCTGCCATTTCCACACTGGAACTCCTCCAGTCATGCCCTTCCCAAAAGAAGGCTCTACTATCTACCGTGGGCGCTGTAGATCCTGCTGATGACCAGATGATTGTTTTCGACGCCACTCAATCGGACCACCCTCCCCTCCCTCCTTCCGTCGCCTTCCAAATCTCAGTCAAAATACGAAACGCCATCGTTTCCCGGTGTATCATTAACGAGGGGGCATCCACCTGCGTGATGTCCGCTTCGGTTTGGAAGCAACTCGGATCCCCTGAGCTGGCCCCTTCCACGATCACCCTTAGAGCGTGGGACGGTCATGCCTCCCAGCCCATTGGCCTGTTTCGTAACTGTCCCATCACCCTCGCCGGTAAGACTGTTTGCTTTGACGTCGAAGTCATTGACGCCCCCCTAGACTACAACATTCTATTGGGGCGGAGCTACACCTATGCCATGTCTGCTGTCCCATCCGCGGTTTTCCGCAAGATGTCTTTTCCACATAATGGGAAGATAGTCACCATTGACCAGCTATCTTATCATGAGCCGCCGTCTCAGACCTCCTCCGAGATGACCATCTCTTCTGTAGCCAACAAGCAAACCGTCGATTCTTTGACCAGTGTCTCCCCCGGCGTCTATAAAGATTCCACCCTGCTTGGTACTTTCACTCATCTTCCCCCCCCTCCTGTTACTGATCCCATCTTGTCGAATGTTTGCATGATGCAATCGTCTCAGGCCACCCGTAAGCGGCCTGCCTCGGCTAGTCCGCAACCTTCCCCCCGCCCTCCGCAACCCGCTCCTAGCCATTCCTCTCAGCCAGCCGGACCTCCTCCTTCTGGCCCTCCCCCTACAGCTGGTATCCCCGAACCTCTTTATCCTCCCGGCTCGGGTCCCCCTGGCCTTAACCATCTCGGAGCCGTACCTCCTGGTCATTACCCTGCTGGACAGATCCCCTTCTTGGCTCCCCCTCCTGGAGTATATTCCGTCCCCGTCATGGCCACCCTCTCTCTCCCTAACTTGACCTTGGGCATTCCGGTCTAGTACCTTGACCCCCCAGCCGCCACCCCCCCTGGTCACCCCAAACCTTATATGGCTTTGACACCGGGTCAACCGGTCCCCCTCGCTTCCTCCATAGCCACTGTGCCCCCAGCACCTCCACAGGACCCTTCTCCTGTTGTGACGGCTCCCGGGAAGAAAGGCAAAGCCCGAAAGGGGGCAACCCATCAAGATCCGCCCCCCCCGACATCCCTTACCCTCCCACGACCACTAAAGCCCGCCATTCGATGCGCTTTGTGTGATGTCGTCGGTCATGCCACTCACATGTGTCCTGAATTGCCCCACCTCAAGCTTCTGGTCAATGAGACATTCCCCGACTCTGATCTCCCAGAAGTCCACGTCACTATCCCCGACTCCCTCCCAAAACTCAAACACTTGCGCACAAACCACCCTTGTGCCTTGTGCAATTTTCACGGCCATTACACCCACCTCTGTCCCCGCCTTGACGAGTACCGGTCCTCCTTGGACTTGTACCGCCAATTCAAGGCCGCTTCAATCGGACCAGAGGACATTCACAGTCCGCCTCCCGCTTTTAAGCCAACGGAGCCCTCAGTCACCATTTTGTACCTGTCATCATCCATGAGACCATTGGGGAACGTTCCATCTGAATCCTCCCCTGGTGTTTCGCTTGACCTTCCTTCAGCGGTCATCTTGGGCTCAACATCGGTAGATCCGTTATCTACTTACTCTTCGGTCACCCATTGTGACGATGCGCATGTGAACCTCTCTTCTCATGATGATGATTCAGGCCACTTCACCATGTCAGGTGGTTCTTCTTCCACCAGTCACCCCATCTTCTATCACGATGACGACATCATGGAAGAAATTCCCACCCCTGACTTTATCTATTCCCCCTTACATCAAACCCATGCGTTGACACCACATCCACCTTGTGGCCATTACATCAAAACCCAATGTTTGGGTAAGGGGGCACCCACATTTGAGAGACCACGAGACGCCATTCTCCACCACTCTCCTAGTGTATCTGGTCGTGTTGACTCTTGACCCAGTATTCTCCCACATTTAGAAGAACCTCTAGAGTCCCATATCACTTCAGATCACTCTCGGGACGATACCCCTTATCGTTCCCTCATCTTACATCAGCAACCCAGTCTCTTAGACATTATTGTTGACCAACCTATAGCTTTTCTACGAGAGCATCGGTTCATTATCTCCAAATCCTCCTTTTGGGATAGTGACACCAGGTATGCCAATTCGGAAACTTAAAGTCCATTTGATCCCTATATGCAGTACCAAAAGAGATTGGTAATCCTCCATTTCCTTTCTCAAACTGCATAACCATAACCAGAACAAATGGCACACCACCTCATTAAAATGTGTTTAGATTCCCATTTTTCTAGATACATTTTGGCATGACCACACCATGCTTGGGGGCACCTCTGCCCCCCAACCATAACCCTCCTCACCTCGTTTTTGGAGAGGAGGTTGTCTTACCAATCGAGTGTGAAATTCCTTCTCTACAACTAGCCGTTGAACTTCTCCCTGACACCCCACCGCTAGAACAACGACTTATCATGCTTGAGCGTGCCTCCGAAGACCGCCGTGTTGCCTTGCAAACCATGGAAGCGGCCAAAAAAACGCACCAAAGCTCAATATGACCGAAAATTCCAGCCTCGCACTTTTCGCGAAGGCGACCTTGTTCTAGTATATGACCAGGCCCATGATGTCCTAGGTCATGGGAAGTTTGACTCATTATGGCTAGGCCCTTACATCATTTGTAAGGATTTGTAAGGATAGCCAACATCTGTTTTTTCATTTTTCCTACTTCACCAAAATCCAACTCCCAGCCATAAAACAGCACCAAACCCCCTCATCTCCCAGGTCGCAGTTTTCTGCCATTTTCTGGACCAGGTCGCACTTGTTGCCCTAATACCTGCGTCCTGGGTCGTACTTTTTGCCCCAAAAAAAAAGTGCGACCCGGCCATAGAGATGAAGGAGGGGCTGTTTCTGGGGGTTTTGGGCCCTCAACTGCAAATGTAATCCATCAAAATGCAAGAGCAAGGTTAGGCCTCTCGCCTCCAACTGACAGATCTCGAATCCAACGGTCGGTTTGTCCGCTACGTTCGCCGCAAGATTTGGGGCCTTCTCTCCTCTCCACATTCACCACAGCAACAATAGCAAATGAATGATTTTGGAGGGAAAACCGCCTCATTAAAAGAGAACCCCTGTTTCTTCTTTCGACTGCTGCGACCACACCGTAGCCCCGTTCGACGAACCGTCAGCACCGTTGGATAGATCTCACCGAGCTCTCAAATGGGTTTTACTTAGTTTTTGGTGATTTGATACTTCACCCGGACACATTTTTTCCACGAAGGGTCACTTCACCGCTCCTTAAAATCGAATTTCCTCACTTACGACACTTGTACTTGGGGCACCATATCGCCCACTTACTTGTCCATGTTCGTGTTGATTTTCGTCATGAGTGCCCAATTTGTACTCATGTTTCTATGACCCCCCATTGGGGCCTTTACTGTGTGGCAGCACTCTACAGTCGCCCTTGTTTAGAGCATCCAAGTCGAGTCATCATTGCATTCATGGAGTCTATCCTGCGTCCTTTTGCACCCCACTATAGCCCTCCATCCTTCTTTGCTTGGTTCCTCCCTTGTGTCGCATGTCATGACCTTCAGTCCCAATGTCCCCTGTCCCTTTCGATATTGTGTCAGTCGCTGCCATGTCATTCATGCCCTTTATGCTCTAACAAGGGAAGTCGTCCATTCGCCACTCCATCCTTCCCATTTCCACTATCATCATTAGTGTCAGTCTGTCCGTCGCTCTATTTTTCTTCTCTCGTGCCTTAGTTGAGGATCTCTCATTGCCTCACCTACGGCGGACCTCCTTCTGTCGACATCAGCACATTTATTCCAGAAGCAAGGTCTAGAGGGCGGTGTACCTTGGTTCCGGCTTCCACTTTTGTTCGGTGCCTCGGATCAGGCAGGGGGATCTCTCACTTCCCTTTGACTTGATTGCTTCTCCAGCTCCTTTCAGCATGATCGAGATTCGTATATTGGACAGTCCAGTGACCCAGCAGCAGCTCTTGATGATTCCCGGGCGTGTGTGAGATGTCTCAACCCTCATGAGGGGGTGGCCCTGCAGGTAGCCCCCCACATGCCCGGATGACCTCTTCATTGCAGCCTTTGATGCCGCTCCAGATTTTGATGATGTTGGCCTTAGCCACTTGCAGCACCTCTATGATTTGCATGTATCCGTCGGATTTTGTGAGCCCTTCCCCATTTACAGGGGGCATTTGGGTTGTATTTATCTCATGTACTCAGATATTATTGTACTAGTCCTGGCTGTTATCCCAGGCACAACATGTATGTGAGACTCTTCATTGTATTTTTATCTGGCCCTTGATTATGCCAGTTGTGCTCTCTGGTTCGGTCCCTTGTGTACTGGACACACTATTCTTTTGTACTTTGTCACGGCGGGCATAGGTATGCCTCCCCCGCCGCCTTCAGCACAGGTACCCTCTCATAAAAAGAGACTTGTTGCACCTGCGAGTCTCGTCTCCTCAGGGTCTAGTCCTCCAGCACAATATCTACCTCCCACTTCTCTCTCTGACATACCCTTTTATCGTCTAGTGATTGTATTCTTAGTTTCTGCCCTTTCTTCTCCTGCTTTTTGTGATTTCAGAATTAGGGCTTTTCAATTTATATTTATAGGGTTTGCATTTCTAAATATAAGCCTAAGATATCCAACCCACAGGACGAATTGCATAGTCGGATCCCAATCGATGTCAGCCTTTGTATAAATTTTTTTATTTTATTTTTTTTCATTATTGCGCCTTGCATAACCTAGCACACCGGTGTGCTCTATTCTCCCAGCACACTACAAAACATTAGGGGAATTTTAAGCTCTAAAATGGACCTACTAAGGAAATTATAAAATAATAATGCAAATAGTAAAATAAGATTTGATGACATCATCAAGTCTTAGAGGGAAAAAAGAAAAAACTACTTTTTCAACTTGTATTATCAACTTATCTCCCAAAGTTTTTACTTAAATTTCAAGCATGAGCACTCGTTGGATGCAAAATTTAATTCCTCATCCAAGAAGTACCCATGTTACATAATTTCAATGGACCCTGCTACACGAAAAATGAGAAATACATGAAAAATGTGATTGCAATCACATTTTTTCATGTATTCCAAATTTTTCATGTAGCAGGGTCCATCGAAAGTATGAAACATAGGTACTCCTTGGATGAGGAATTAAATTTTGCATCCAACAAGTACTCTCTCTTGAAATTTGAGTAAAAAATTTGGGAGATAATTTGAAAATATGAGTTGGAAAAGTAGTTTTATTATTTTATTATTTTTTAATATTTTTACCCTTTTACTTAAAAAATGGTGAATCAACCCTCATGGTTGACATCATCATACTGAATCCTATTGGTTCTTATAAATTTTATTTTGGTTCTACATTTTTCTTATGAGGCCCATTTTATACCTCAAAATTTCCCTAATGGTATTGTGATAAAAAATTAGAAAACAAAATATTTTTTTCCTTGTGTGCCATATGTAAAATATGCCACCGATGCACTATTTCATTATGGCGCACCGCTAACGTTTTGTTTCGCACATAAAAAAATCCAGTTTAGAAACAAACCCTACATTCCTTTTTTTTTCTGCCCTTTATTCTCCCTCTTTCTGTGATTTCAGAATTAGGGCTTTTAAGTTTAGGTTTTTAGTGTTTGTATTTCTAAATATAGTCCTAAGACATCCAACCAACGAGACAATTTGCATAGTCGGATTCCAATCCATGTCGGACCTTGGATGAATTTAAAAAAAAATAGATTTTTTTTCATCGGTGCACCTTCCATAATGTAACGCACTGGTGCTCTGTATTGTACAACCGCACCCCGAAAGTACTGTGATAAAAAATAAAAAACAAATTATTTTTATCAGTGCAAAATATTGCATCAGTTTATGCTACAAAAACTAACTATGGACAATTTTTATTATTTTATCATAGTTAATTGGTGCGGTGGTTGACATGTAACACACCGGTACTCCTTGTTGACATACATAATTGTACTATCTAGTATACTATTTGTGTGATGCATTTATAAGACCCCCATGCACCAGCGTTGGTGCGTACACCATGAATGGCACACCGGTTTGTTGAGAATTTTTTTTTACCTAAAAAGCAGACAATTTATTTATAAATATATTAATGAATGATATGGTATAGGTTTGAGATTGATAAATAAATGGTTGACAAGATATCAATTAACAAAAATACTGATAACACATCAAGAAAAGCATAAACGACAAGTTCTATGTAAATTCTTTAAAAAAAATATTATTTTTGAACTATATGTAAGTTTAAGTAATATGTATTTTTTACTGTGTATCATGTGGAGCCACACAATGACAAAGCTCGATAAGTTCATTTTTGATCTAGGACCAGAAGAGCATAGATTCTTGATGGAAAAATTGCAAAAGGATGAATCAGGTAAATGAAAAAATACTATCGATCCAAATGATTTTTATTTTTTTTTATTTTCATTAATGGTAGGATTAAAATTATTAGATAACATGTGTCAAACAGTCTATTAATTCATATATGTTTAATGTTCTGCAGGGGCCAACAACTCAAAAAATGAATGTTGTTCTAAGAAAATAAAAAATTAGAACATGCAAATGACAATGAATTGCTCCTTAGCTCATCTGGAGTGGTGTTGGAGGTTAACAAAAGGGTGAAAATATTTTACAAAAGTTTGAGAGATCTAGTGGAACAAATTTATAGACATTATTTCCACTTACAATACAAAAACCAATCCAATTATTCTAAGAACCAAATTTTATCTAAACTACAGGAAGAGTTTCCAGAGAATTGGTCAATGAGACATGTCAGACTTTTAATAGCAAAAACGTAGAATGACAAAGAAGAAGGAATTAAAAAGTAATATTCCTTTAAATGTTTGTCTAGAATTATTTATAAATATCACTTTTGCTATATTTACTTTTCATATATCAATATAAAAATTAAATAGTTTATTATCATGTTAAATTTTTAGGAATACTATGAAAATCTCAAAAGATTAATGAGCTGATATGAGAAATATGCCAGTAGGAATGTCCAAAAAGGTGCACAAGGAGATGGTCAAAGAAATGGGCAAAATTGCATCATAGGAGGAGCCATTTCAAGAACAAAGTGCTTCAAATGTAATATGTAATCATTGAATTTTTCGATCATTAGGTACATTAAATAAACAATTTAGCATTAAATATTAATTTTCAAGTATTTTCTTGTAGAAAAGAAAAGAAAATGGAACCCATTCAACACATAAAACAAGATGGCAAGGAAGAAAATGGTTGATATCTAAGTTTGTGAGTAATTGTTACTTCCTTATAACAACTTAACTAGATTTCATTTTTGTATTTTTTAAGTTGTTCTACAAAAATCATCATTGAATGTCTTCAAACAAGTGCTAACATACAAGAAATAACCATCAGAGAAATTGATTGAAATTGGGTTAAATATGGGTTGTGAGTATATGTTGGCATATCGGAACCTATTTGTGGAATTTGTAAACATCTATCGATCTTTTTTTACTTAGCTCCGTCTATAATTAATAGAAAAAAAAATTTATATTAAATATATGATTTGTTATGGGGTATAAAACTTTCAGGAAACAAAGTATGGAACTACGCCAAAAGATGAAATCTTGAAAGATGGCATGTTACATGGTTTTGAAAGAATGTGTATAGTTTATGAGTCAATTGTTGCAATGGTACGCCATTTCTTTTCGATTTACATTGATGTATATTATTTAATATTGGAATTTTCATTATTCTCACCAATGTATATACACTCATTACAATTTATTTTTATGCTCGTAGATGGAAGGTGAAGAAGAAGAAAGCAATCAACACCATGAAAAAAACATTCTTGAAAATAACCCAAGTCATGGAAGTAGCTCTAGCAGTGACAACAGTTCAAGCAAAGAATGATGATCACTATGTTTGGATATTAAAGCAACGCATTGTATTTTTTGAAATATTATCCTGTGAAATTAGAAATTTTGTTTAATGTAATGGACATAGTGTTCCAATTGAAAAACAAAGGGATACCAATAACTGTCCCATTTTGTATGAAAAAGACTATATATATATATATAAAATAAAATATTTTTTAATTTATTCTATTGCGTTCTCCATTGTCGCTCTGACATATAACACCACCGATTAAATTTACGGATGATTAAATATTACAATGAAGAGATGTGAAATTTGATGATATGATATAAAAAATTAATCCAAACATCATTTTCAAATGCATTAATAAAAATTTAATTCATATGAATGTTGTTATAAGATATATATGTGTCGACTTTTGACGAATAATGAATTTTTAAAAATCAAAATAGTTATGATATGATATAACAAATTAATCCAAACATCACATTCAAATGCATTAATAAAAAATTAATTAATATGAATACTCTTATAAGATGTGTCGACTTTTGATGAACAATGAATTTAGAAGAATCACAATAATTTCACTGTCATTGTCAATGTTTATAAACAATAAAAAATGAAAACTAGTGCGTGTCAGTTACTGTACACCAGTGCATTTGTATTCTGAAGCACACTGGTGCATTTCTACAACCTCTCTGCACGGCACAAATACCGATACCAATTATAAATCTCGGTGGGTTTGTGTGATACTGCACACTAGGGCGTTTATGTGTCTATATGCACTAGTGCATTTGTACAACCTATGGGCACCACACAAATACCAATAGAAATTATAAATATCGGTGCATTTCTGTGATACTACACACTGGTGTGTTTATATAAGTCTACACGCCAATGCGTTGATATGACCTATGAGCACTGCATAAATCCCAAGACCAATTAGAACATCCCCGTGCGTTGTACAACCGAAATTATGCTCGGTGCAGTTTTATACCTTAATAGCCTAGTGCATTCTCCTTCAACTGCCCCGGGGCACCTTATACATGTACACATCGATGTGTTAAATCCAGAGTAGTTCACCAATGAAAAAAAACATCTGTAATAACCTCCGACCACCCATTTGTCTTTAGTTGTGTTTAATTTCCGTTAAAAGCTCCGCAAAAACCTCTGTAACCATAAACAGATGTTGTAGCAAATGGTTTTTTCACAATTTTATCTAATTTTATAGCACTAAAAACCTCCTTTATAACCTCCACTAGAGGGTCTTTTCCTTGTATTGAACAATGGGAAATTATTGAGATTACTAGAATCATCTAGAGAGAAGGAGCAAGGGCTACAGATGAGGAATGTTTGAATCATTTGACAAAGTTGGTAGCTACATTTAATTCCAATTTTGATCAGGGAAGTAGGGAAGTCTTTCCTTGTTGTTAGGATATTCAAAGGAACCTGATTCCATGGGAACGGTATGACAAGATATCGTTTGCGACCAAAATAAATGTGGATTGTTCACATGAAAATACTACAACTCTCAAGGGCAGAACTATAGAAATTATTTGCAAAGGTATTTTTAACTTTTCTAGCTGGTAAACACCTTGTTCACTGCCAAAAATAATTACATTAAGCTTTAAAAATTGACAATATCAAAAACACTCTAATTCACACTTCTTCCCTAGTTCCAACATTATTCTAGAAATGTGACCAATCTTTTAATCCACCAAAAATCAAGAAATGGAGCCTCGATCCACCTCCTGAGATCAAAGGAGTTAGAAGTGAATATAACACCATCCATCCAAATTTACCCAGGTAACCAGCCAACCGAGGTAAACATGTGACTAAGAGTTACTATGATATGAGTCAGCTCCCTATGTGCACGTTAAGGTAGTGTAATCTACGAAACACAACAACACAAACCTTCTGCAGATGCTACAAGACACTCAGGAGCCATCAAAAAATTTCAGGAGGCTAGCCCCTGCATCAAATGACACTTTAGTGCGTTAATTCCCTAGTCGCTTCCTTGACATGGTTAAGTGTGCAGCTAGAAATCTCAAGTTGCTTGAATAACATGGGCATGCATGCGAGTGGGGAATTTTTGAGGTCGTTTTATGCCTGCGACACCAATTTTTGTGCCACGTTTTAGACCCAGGGATCAGGTCACTTCCCAGAACTCCATGAAACTTCAATATCTAAAATATAAAATGAAATCATGATTTAAATTCAGTCACTTGAACAAGGACTTGACTAGACTCCTACTAGTCATGATAGACATTTCGTCAAACATATCACAAATATGAAATCTACAAGTTTCAACAAAATATTTCAGGGGTCTAATAATTATTCAAGAATCATTAAGAATGATTGATGCTTTCTCACATTAGTTCCATTATCATCTATTTGGTCATTCATTCACTGCTGTTTCACATACTAACGAAACATCATGAGAGCCATACATCATAAATCTCGCAAATAATGTGTATAAACAGAAAATAACTAGATATATATCAATGAGGAAATGACCATTAAAGACACATAACATCAAGTACCTTTACACATTAAAATACCAAGGGAAAAATACGTCTTATTAACACATGAAATCCAACCATAGGGAATTCCACGCACCACCCGACCATAGAATAGGTTGGACCAAATATTTATTTCAACCAGTCACCCCCTTGCCGTATTTAAAGCATGAGTGTGGGATATCATGAACACATCAAGAACAACCAAACCATGGATTCCACAGGCCAGCCACCTCAACCCTCAAATAGTGATTCCACCTCACGTTCCAACATGACTAACCATCACTAGATCAGTCTCTACCCAGGTTGTCCAGGGCTCGAGAGTGTTTGTTCCAACAAAGGATCTAGGAATATTACCTCAACTCACAGCAAATGCTAGGGTACAGAGAATTTTTCCCTCGAAGGCTCTACGACAAGAAACTCAACCCACCATGGGCTCTAGAGTGTTTTTCCAACTAAATCTCAAGGACTAGTAACACAAACCAAGTTTTTTTAGGGATCTGTAGTGTTCACCCAACTAAGGTTCCCAGAACAAATAACTCAACCCATAGCAAAATTAACATGATAACTAGTGAAAAACAAAAGGAAATAAATCGAAAACACCATGGTTATGAGGAAACGACAAGTCTAGGAAAAATAAATATCAATCCAAGAAATATTCTATGCCAATGACAGATCATAACCAAGAAACCCGATGTATGTACCATGCATCCCAAAAAAACCAAGGAAACTATACATGCAAGTCAATATGTGTAAAGAAATATACTTATATCTACTGATCTTGATGTCCTGTTGTGCTTTCCTGCCTTTCCTTTTCCTTCTTTCTCCAAATCCCACAAATGCCACACTCCTCCAAGAGTGATACAAGAAATTACAAGAGTCCAATATTATGAGAGAGAGAATAGAAGAGATCTCCACCATAGAACTCACAAAATGTTAGAGAAAAAACTTTCCAAATGATACTCAAAAGCCTTTTTATCAATGACGCCTCTATTTTCTTCATTTTACATTATTTTCCTTCATTTTCCTCCTCACATGAAATTTGTGACATTTCACATTCCTTTTCTCCTATTTTCCTTTATTTTCATACATAAAATTCCAATGAATGCCTCATGC
The DNA here is from genome assembly GCA_034641835.2 of Pinus albicaulis. NCBI lineage: Eukaryota > Viridiplantae > Streptophyta > Pinopsida > Pinales > Pinaceae > Pinus > Pinus albicaulis. The sequence goes on from JAXQQM020060933.1 coordinate 228,850, forward strand.
CTTTCCAAATCCTTTTTCATTACCCTTTCCAATTTCCTTAGCCATAATAAACCAAATGAACATCTGCTAGGAATATGTGTCCCATGATGTTGGTCTTATATTACATGGATTTGTAACCATGGCTCTTATAAAATCCCCCCCCTTGGGACAACACATTCCTTAGTGTTCAATGACAACTACAACCTACAAGACTACTGAAATAAAAGTACACTGACCATGGAGATTTATAACATAGATCATTGCAGTATTTACAATGACTATTGCTGAAAACATGACAAGCATACCACTTACTAGAGCTTTATAAGACAATTCATTGCGGTATTTACAATAAAAAACATATATAAAAACATATGGTTTATGGAGCTTTATAAATCAAGCTTGATACAATATTTACAATAATATATACATATGCATATTTTCTTAACCATCAAGGAAATCCAAAGGCTCACAACTACACCCTCAAATAAATACCGGGATCGACCTCCTTCCTAAGAAGTCTAGAATACACTGTGAAAGTCAAATTTGTATCCAATGTCTAGCGCTGCAATCATGTGCCACCTTTCCTGTAAGTGAATAGTTATCAAATAATTTTTCCATGGCACACTCCCAAGGTGAATCTGATTTCATCTCACAATGTTAACGAAAAAAAAAATCCATCCTCGACCTTACTTTCTCTGAAACATAGTCCATCAGGAAATCCAATCACCCCTTCTATGCAGTCACACACCTTCCATGTTCCGTGAGCATACCCTTCTCTACTACACAATCCCATGGGTGACCTCTCCCTTGGCATGGTTTCCTCTCAATGGATGTCCAAAAACAAAGGCATATACCTACCTAAAAACCATCATATTGGTCATAACATGCTCATGGAAATCAATGGACACTATTGGGTACCATTGTCCCACAATGGCCCTGCTCCTGAAGAGCTTTACTGGTATATTGTTTATTTTTATAATTTTTTTCACTGGTGCTATGAATTCTTCCAGTTGGTTTCAACCACCCCAAACTGTGCATTAGATAATTTCCTGTAACAAGCACAAAATTTCCATAAGCTTCAAAATAAACTGAAATAAATTCAAATCATACCTCATCGACATCTCATCAATAAGATACACCTACAATTATGTTCACTTCTTGTCACAACAATTCAAACTATTTTTTTACCAAATCATCATGTGTAAACATATCACATCTTGCTAAATCAAAGCAAAACCATCATAGGTTAAAATAATGAATCATGCGCAGTCATCATAACCCATAATCATAAATCGCATGTAACCATCATAATTCAGAAACATAGATCACATGCATAATAAAATTGAAATAAAATACTGATACTTATCCTTCATCAATTCTTACTTCTTCCTTTGTCCTTTTGTACACACGTCGGATCAGTCGCCACACCCAGAAAGCACCTAATTCCTTTGCATCTCTTTAATCACGTACACATACACAAGATATGCATCACACGCATTCAACCACACACGACATACAACACCACACAATACATGCACCCACACCTAACACACAACATATACACATACACCCAGTGTTTGATGCAACACAATACATACACCTAAATCAAGTGTACAACGCAACACATATGCTTCTCACAACATCACGAATACATAATGAACATACCTAGTACCTCATGTACACCATACAACATGTACAACATGAACATAATACCACATGTGCACAATGCATCATGTACGACATGAACACAATACCACATGTACAACAGTTGTCATGCAGAACATGTACATAGTACCATATGTACACAACACCGCCTGCACAACATGTACACAATATCACATATACATGACACAACCCACACAATGTGTGCATAATGCCACATGCACACCGCACCACGTGCATAATGTGTACACAACACAACATGCACACATCACCATATGAACGATATGTACACAACAACACCTACACACACCACCACATGTACAACATGTAGACAACACAAAATTCCCACAACACCACATGTGAAATCATGCACACAACACCATATGTACATAGCACCACATGTACAAAATGCACACAACACCATATGTACACAACACCGCATATCCAACATGTGCATGATATGATATGTACACAACCTTGCATACCCAACATGTACATAGAACCATTTATATCCAACACTGCAGATGCAATATACAGAAAAAAAAAATAGATACATAACACCATATACACACATTTGTTTGGTGTGGAGCCTGATTATCATCATAATTTAGAGGTCTTTCTTTAAGTCAAATGTATACCCCAGGAACACTGTACACCCCTCCACACGGGGGGGAATTGTCCTCTGGAAAGGGTTAAAAGGGGGGCGGGTATCCACCTCTGCTGGGACGTCACGAGGAAACACCCCCCATGCTAAAAATAGTTGTAACATTTCCTTGTAAAATATTGTAATTTCGTAGACAATCTAGGTCATTCATTAGGTGAATAATCTGACGGTAGAAGTCTATTTAATTTAGGGTTTGTTTCCCTTAAAGGAAACCCCTATATTGTATGAGGGAATTGTATTGCGGCTATGTGTTAAGAGTGTATTATGAGTGAGAAAGAGAAAGGGGGACTGTGTGAGAGAGTAGAGGATATTATATAGGATCTGCTATAGGTTGTGTCTCTTATTTGTTTTGGATAATATAAAGGAAGGACTGGTTGTTTCTTCGTGGACATATCCCAAGATGGGTGAACCACATATATATGTGTCTTTCTTCTTTTATATGTTTTTTTGTTTGTATTTCCACATATTTTTATGTGTTCCATTTCTCTATAATATATAATTTTTTAACAACTGGTATGAGAGTCGAAGGTCTATTTTCCATATAATCTCACAGGAAAGAAGGGTTACCAGTTCGAGTGGGAGAAATGGTGGAAGATGGTAAGTTTAGGGTCAAGAAATTTAACGTCCAAAACTACCTATTGTGGAATATTCCTTTGGAAGATTATCTATATTAGAAATATATGTACCTAACATTAGGTGGAAAAAAAATAAATTTGGCAAGCATGACAAACTAAGAATGGGGGATTCTCAACATAAAGGCACTTGGAACAATACGACTATGCCTAGAGGCATTGGTAGCCTTTAACATCTCGAAGGAAATGGAAAAAGAGGGTTTAATGACGGGATTGTCCAAACTATATAAAAAACCCTCAGCCTCAAATAAGGTATTTCTTATGAAACATTTATTTAATATAAAAATGTCAGAGGGTGGATCTGTTACTGACCAGTTGAATGAATTTAATACGATTACTAGTCAGTTAAGTTATGTAGGGGTAAAATTTGATGATGAAGTTAGCCCTCTGTTATTTCTATACTCATTTAAAAAAAGATAGGATGGTTTAGTTATGGCCGTTAGTAACTTTTTCTCTGGATCTACTTGTTACACCATTTTTTTGGTCATCTAACTCATTATCATTAGATGAACCCAAGTACACCATGTAAGACCAATTTTACCCTAAGTAAAATTGTATTCCTGGTCATATTTAACCCAAAACAATGAAATTAATTAAATAAATCATTATTTATTTAATTATATTCCCATCATTTCCCTAAAATAATAAATAAATCATTTATTTATTTATTTTTTATAAATAAAGGAATTGACACAAGTCAAAAGACCTTTTCCCTCCAACAAATATAATAAAATATTCCTAAAGGGTGATTATAGAACTTTATTAATAATATTTTATTCATGCACCGAGTTATAGAACACCCCAATATTTTTTTATAAATAGAAGGGTTTTCCCCATTCATTAGTCACCTTCATTGCATTAGATCACACTAGATCTATTCTTGGTCACCATTTTCCATTTTTGCTTTGTGAGTTCCCATTGGGTTCTATGTTTGCCAGGGTTTTCTACCACAATAAGAGAGAGGAATTTTAGATCAGAAATGTTGAGGACTTCCAAGAACCCATGCCATTGAGGAGAATTGGAAAACACCTTTCATGTTTTCCTCTCAGGTGCCCCATTCTTTAATATAATACAAATCATTATTTTAAACACTTTTTTCTTGTCTTGTCTATTGGATGCATGGAGCCATATTATATTTTATCTTCCTAATGTCTTTTATGCTTAGATCTGAATTTGTGCAGCAGACTTAAAGACATTTTGTGGCCATAATCGATGTTAGGGCTATTTTTTATGCGTAGCTAAAGTGATATTTTACGACGAAAGATTCATACTAAAAATTGGCGACTCCACACGGGCTTTATTTTACTATCGCTGTCATTTTATATATTCCTGCATATCCAGCTGTTTCAGACCCTAGGGTTTCTCTTCCATTTTCTATTTTCCCTATTTTTATGGTTTTTTTCACCCCTAAAACCCTCAAACAGTCAAATTTTTAACTTTCGTGTGTTTCTGGCCTTATTGCGTAGGTGACAGACATTAGCCACAGCTAAGACGACATTTTTTTCTAAAATCTACCGCCGAGACCACCGGATCTACAGGTCACACTTATTGGCCCAAAAAGTGCGACTTGAGATTGAGGACAAAATTTGCTGCCCCAAACCTATGACCTGGACTGAAAACAGGTCAGAAATTGTGACCTGCACTTTTTCTGCAAATTTTTTAGCACTTTTTTTGGATTTGTCTGAAGCTTCTGTCAGGGTTTTCCAGCCTCTATCTCTGCCCGTTTAGACCTATTTCTGATCTACTTCAGTCAACTAAGAGGGAATATTGCCCCTTAGGGATCTAGTACCCTCCACTTTTTGTGGGAGAGTCTTTGTTGTTTCAGAAGTTTGCATTTTCAGATTTTCAGCTTTATTTTTCTCAGATCTGATACCTCCTTTTCAGATCCCTTTAGATCAGCTCTTCTCCCTCTCAAATCACCTCATATCATTTTGTTTGGGTTCCTTTCCATGGCCATCGCCTTGTCTCTTCTATTTTTAGCTGATCTCCTCCTTTTTAGTAGAAACCTTGCCTCTACCTATTTGTTGTTATCTGCACCAATTTTCAGCAGATTTCTCATTTAGATCCGAGTCCCTTCTGACATTAGATCTATTGGCCTCCTTTTTGCGTGCTTGTCTTATTTTTTTCCCTCTTATAGACTAGTTTTGAGTGCCCCACCTTCTTGGGTTAAATTGATGCATTAGTAGCTATTAATTTTCTGTTCTCTTCATTTTATTTACTATAGAATTATTTTAGTTGCACAACACACTTTTTCTTTTACTCTCAAAACATCTGGGTTTAAATAATTAAAATTAACGCACGCCACACACTGACCCTAAGTGAAGAAGCACTTGGTTGACACCACCTGGAAAAGACTTTAAAATCAATTTTCGTTGCACCTCTCTGCCCTTGACCTCACTTGATTTTTCCCCTCCTTGCCCTTCTCAGTTTTTCTTCTTCCCATCATCATTGCGCCCCCAAGGCGCCTCTCCCAGAGACTTCTTGGCCTTCACCCTCAATTTCCAATCGGTCGACTTCCTCCTTCCCGTCATTCTCAAGTAAGTCCTCCCCCGATTCCACACTCCGACTCTTCTTCTGATTTTTCGGGTTCTCCCCCTACTTCTGGTTCTCCCTCCGTTACCTTCACCATGTCTAGTTTAGGACCTAGCCCTAACCCCAGTTCTACCGTTGGGTCCATTTCCAATGGAACCACTACGGGACCTACCTTGACTACCCCATTACTCCTTTATATGGCCGGGCTCAGTCTCCCTGATTTCAATCAGCTGATTAATGATCCTATTCACCATGATGTTAGTTGGCCTGCTATGCCAACCAAGCTCCCCTCTGACATTCCCAAGTTCGAAGTCCTTGCTAGTGAAGATCCCTCTAACCATATCCGATCTTTGCACATTTGGTGTTCCTCCAATTCCATCACCGATGAATCCATCCATCTTCGTTTTTTCCAATGCACGCTTACCGACGAAGCTTCCAAATGGTATGTTGATCAAGCCACCTCTTCCCATACCACCTTTGCAACCATTGCCCAAGCCTTTTTATCTTATTTCCAGCTCCCTCTCTGATACGACACTGGCACTAAAATCTTAGCTTATTTTCATCAATCCTCTTCGACCCGCCTTTCCGCTCATGTCCAGGAATGTCGGCGAAGATGGAGCTTGTGTCGCGCTCCCCCCTTTGAAGATCGAGTTTACATGGACTGGTCCCTTCTCTCTCTCTTACCTCCCATTGAAAAAGATGTCGCATCCCATTTTCCCCAAACCGAAGAAGCCGCCCTCCAAATAGCCTTGAAATATGACCTTATTTACGCCCAATCTGGTTATGTTTATACCGTCCTTCCTAACCTTCCCAAGCCCAGTGGCCCTAATGCCTTGGGGACATCTCACTCTACTGACAGTATCGTTGGCGCCCTGTCACATACCTCTACCCAACCTCTTCTGGGCCATGGTTTCCCTCCAGGGGCCAGCCCCTCTGGCACTTTTTCCCCTCCAGGTAGCATGTATTCAGGATACAGCATGCCTCTCCATTTTTCCCACCCTCCTACTTACCTCACTACTACCCACCCTACTCCTTATCCATATCTGCAACCTGGTGTCCCAACTCCTCCATCATTTAGACCTCCCAATCCCTTGCTTTTTCCACCCATGGAACCGCACTTACTACCCCCTCCGGGGCAAGTATTTGCACAGCAGGGGGCACCTAATTTTATTCCTTCTCAACAAAAGAGGAAAGGCAATCAATCTTCCCCTGGTACTCGTGGACCCAATCCTTCAAGTATTGATCCTCACACTACTACCCAACCACAGGGTTCTCAGCCCAAGTCCAACAGGCCACTTCACACCAATAAGCCCTGTCCGTGTTGCGGTGTTTATGGTCATTACACTCATGATTTTCCCTTACTACATGCATAGAAGTTTCTATGGCAGAGAAGTTAGAAATAAAATTCCTCCAATACTGAGTTGCACCCAAAAAAATCTTACCTCTATAATGGATTTGGGAGTAGGCCAATTCACAATGGCTTCTACTGTATAAGGATAAATTCTCAAAGCACCTCCTCCTACTATGTGTCCCAAATAAACCAAAGAAGTCTTTCCAAATTCACACTTTGACATTGTAAGAAGCAACTGATTTTTCTTCAAAATATCATGTACTTTCTTAACATGCATGACATGATCTTCTCTAGTCTTGCTGAAAATTAAGATGTCATATAAGTAGACAATAATGAAATCATTAAGAAAAGGATGTAAAACATCATCCATTACCCACATGAAAGTTGCAGGTGCATTGCATAAACCAAACAGCATAACAAGCCACTCAAAGAGTCCCTGTTTGGTTTTAAATGCTATCTTCCAAATATCACTTTCTGCAATTCTAACTTGATGATAACCACTACATAAGTCTAACTTAGTGAAATATTTAGCATCTTTCAACTGATCTAACAAATCATCTATCCTTGGAAGTGGGTAACGATTCTTTACCGTTATCTTGTTCAATGCCCTGAAGTCGACACACATGTGCCAAGTTCCATCTTTCTTCGGAATCAACGCTATCGGTGACCCACATGGCGAAGTGCCTGGTCTTATAATCCTTTGTCCAACAAGTCTTTAATTTACCTCTTGATTTCATCATTCTCCATGATAGACATGCGGTACATGCCTATGTTAGGAAGAGGAAAATCTTGATGTAAATGGATTTCATGCTGAATCTCCCTTTTAGGAGGTAAACCTGTCGGTTCCTGAAACATCTCATGATGTGCATCAACTACATCATATAAATTTGATTTAAGCTTGGAATCAAAATTTTCAAATGACTCATGATTCACATCAACCATGGGCTTAACCATAAGAAGTACAAAACTCTTACTAGAATTCACTAGCCTTTTTACCTGTCCCACATTTACCATCGCTATATTTTCCTTCCTGTGATTTTCTCTGACAATGAACTCCTTGCCATAGTTAAAGATATGATACTTATTTTCATGGCTATGTAAGATCTCTTTCCTATCAAATAAGTAAGGACTTCCTAAAAAAATTCTTGAAATATCAAGCGGTACTACATCAAGTTCAACTATGTCAATAAAGTGTACTATAATTGCGAATCGCAATATGCACTTTCTTGAGACTTGCAAGTTTTCATCCTTGCATTCCACCCAAGTGGATAAGGCTTTGGATGTGGAATGGTCTCAAGTTTAATTTTTCTGACCAATTTTTTTGATATGATATTTTCTTGTGACCCACTGTCAAACAGTGTGTCAATTTCTGTATGTTTTGAGACTACCCTCAGATGGAACAATTCAATTCTTTCTTCCTCATTTGGAGCTTGTACATGACAGTTTGAAGTACTAGTGCTTGGCTTGGTTTCAGTTTCCTTTCCCTTCATATTTTTCAAACCCATGTCTACAATTTTGGTTTCGTCACTTGAATTATCACCTAAGTCTTGTGGTGTAGTTGTAGTAGCTGCAGTTTTCTTCTTTCCTTTGCTTTTGTTAAACTAAGTTCTTTTTTCAGGATGTAATTTCCAACAGTTTTTCTCTTTATGGCCTTCTCTTGAACAATGTTTACATATTACTTTTTCACCCTCTTGTTTTACAGATGCATTCTTTTTTCCTTTTCCCTTAAAGGTTTTATCTTCTTTCTTCCCCTTAAAAGGCTTGTTTCTATGCTCATCAAAAGTGTTTTTCCCTCTAGCCTATAAATGCGTAGCTTGTACACAAACTTCGTCTAGACTAGTAGGATTGAACATAAAGATAGTATGTTTAAGGTAGCTATGGAAACCACCTATATATTTCAGGAAAGTATCTTGACTTTGTAAGTCTACCCCTAATAATAATTCTCTTCTCCTAAACTCTTGGGTGTAGTCTTGTACATTTTGTCCCTCAAGCTGTCTAAAGTTTTGTCAGTTCATGCTAGCCTTTTGTAAATGAGCTAATGGATAAAATTTATTTTTAATTGCAATAATAAATTCAACCCATGATAAAGTGATCTTACCATGTTTTTTAATTTCATCCTTGGTCTTGGCTTCCCACCATACCAATGCTACTCCATCCATTCTCAACGAGGCTAATTGTATCTTGGTGTCGTCATCATGAAGGTTCTGTATCCTCAAGTAAACTTCCAACTGTCTGATCCAATTTTCAAGTTTCTTTGCATTGACTTCAGAATTAAACATAGGAAACTCAAATTTGCAATCAAGATTTAAAAATTTACTTTTACCAATGGTTTTAGACTTGCGAGATTTATTTAGCGAAGTTGAGGATGACGATGTAGAGGAAGAGGATGAAGATGGGGATGGTGGATCACCATTTCCTCCGTGTCCTTTCTTTGACTTGTCATCACTCTTCCTTCCTCCTCAAGAACCCTCTCCTTCTTTCTGGTTTTTAGACCCTTCTCCAACAAGCCTACCATTCCTTTCTTCGTAGAGTATCCTCACCATCTCAGTCATATCCAAGAAAGATTTCTAGAATACCCGTTATTCTTCCTTGGGATCCATATCTTCAAGAGATTTTCCTTCTCTTGAAGACATTCTTGAAGCTAATTATATGGCTCTTGGAGGTGGCTATCTAACCCTTCTTGGTTGTGGATTTTTTTGTGCACTAACCAAGTGTCCTTCAACTCTCTTGAGTTTAAGCCTAGTAAGCATCAAAACTTGCAAACAATCAACTATATCTTTGCACAAAACAAATGTTGAGTAAAACTCTAGCTCCTAAGGATCAAATTTTTAGCTCTCATACCATCTAATCTAAAAATTAAATTATTTTTACTGCTATTCAAAGTATTCATTTCCATTAAATTAAGTGTGCAAAGTGTCTTTAAGGTCTTGCAAGAAAAACAAAGTGTTCTTGGTAACTGTTTATGAGTTTAAGTGTGAGGGAATGTAATTTAAATTTATTGTTTAACAACTTGAATCTGAAATACACAACATAATAACTTCACCATAAACACACAACAACAAGATGAGGTAGTTCACCCCTCCTGGGCTACATCTGTCGGGTCCAAGGCTTCCATTGGGCATTTCCTTGATATATTATGATGCTCAAATTGGTTTTACAGTGAAAAATAAGCCTAAAAAGGATGAAAAAGCTGTGGAAATGAATTCATAAGATAGAAATAAGCTAATTATGGCTTTTATTTAACCTAAAATAGTGAAGTGTAGCCTAATGAAATTCCATTTCCCTCATGGCCCTGATGGCTCTCCAAGATTCCATGAAGAGAAAATGGCTAAAAAAACACCTTTGTTGTCTCTAAAACCTATTCCAATGGCTCCAGAATGCTCATAATAGTCGAAATTGACTAAGATTTTGTCCAAAAAGGTTCAATATCCCAGAAGTTATGACAGAAACAATATTTTTCCCAGTGGCACTAGAAAAACTCCTCCAAATTTGGGCTAACTCAGTTAGCGCTCGAAAAATGACAGTCCACCCTAAAATGGTGGAATCGCACTCCAGATTTAGCGATAGAATTTAATGCTGGTGATTTAGAAGTGGCGCGTTCACATGCGGAAATGTCAGAAAACTGTTTGGTGGGCGGTTAGGTTTTAGCCCCCGCCCGTGGTCATAGCCTGCAGGTCATGTGGCAAGGAGGGCTAGTAAACAGGGCTTATCCAAATTTCCACCATATGTATAGGGCTTAGCCCTCTATCAAAAAAAAATTTCATGGGGTTTATTTCCCTTAGACCTAGGGCTTAAAACAAAATTCCACTCGACTGTTCAACCTTCGACAGTCGACCCGACTGCTGACCCATCTGCGTCCAGGTTGGGTTGACCTCCACCCACCTTCGTTCATCTTCTGCATGATACCATTACCAAGTGACCCATTTACATCCATGATAATACGTTCAGGTTGACCCGTGAACGTTTGGGTCGGGTCATGCCCGACTAACCCGATCGCGTTTAGCTCGGGTCGGGCTGCCCTTAATCATCAAATTTTTAAAACAGTCATAAACCATTTGGCCTGAGGCCACATGGTAGCCTCTGGGAATGCCATGTGGTAGCCTTTGACATGCCACCAAATTACCATAAAAAAATGAAATTTTTCCATTAGTTTTTTTTTCTGAAGATGACAAAAATTTTTGAGTTCAAATGTCCTATTTCGAAGGTTATTGGGTGTTTTAAAACTTCAATATCTTCCCCATACAACATCGGATTTTGGTCTCATTCATGGTGCCAAAATTGCAGTGGCGAGGCCTATTCGGTCGTTCAGTTTGCAACCAATTCTAAGTAGTTCCAATTTTGAGCATTTTTTCTTCTTGGACATGATCACCTGATTAGTAGGGAAGGTAAATATGGTCTAGGGGAAAGAAATTAAGCTTGTAAATGGTGAAACTAGTGTTTCAATTGCTTAAAACATGAAATAGAGGGTAAGGGAGGGTATGCATCATAAATTTAACACCACAAGCTGAAAGTATGGGCTATGGTGGTGCAACTTACTTGGAAACAAGTGTAGAAACCCTAAAATTGTGCTTAGAACCTCTATAAGGAAGATTTTGGGTCACGGTTATGTTATGAAAAAATCACATCAAATAGAGGAAAAGCACAGTGAAGCCCTGTAAAAAGTGCAACGTGCTTCTGAAAAGCACAACGTTCCTCCTGCAAAAAGCACGACGAAGGTGCCAAAACTTGATTTTCTGAAGGAAAAATTGATTTTTTTCTTAGGGAGGCTAAGAGCTTGATGCTTGAGGATGAGAATGAATGAATTTTTTTGAATATTGCAACAAGAAATAGTGAAGGAGGAATCCTAAAACATCTTTCCTGATCCTAGTTGGAAAATGATCATCAAAACTAGGTGGGGGCCACACAAGTGATTTTTGTCGCAAAGTCTATTTTTAGATATATGGATCATGGTCTATGAGTTGCAGGATGCTATTTATGGATGATTGGTCAAGTTGGTAAAAATATATGGACCTCTATTTTTAGACATTGGGCGGAATCTATTTTTAGACTGCCGAGCTAAAAATAGAACAGTCAAATATTATTAACCCTTAATAATATTTAGACTATAAACATTATCTTATCCTCTTGGAGCACTTTAGTTTGATGCTGGATGTGGCACAGGCTGCCTGATAGAAGGAAATACGCTTTTCCTAAGGGTTATTTGAGCTATTGCATGGTTGAATTCAGTTAGAACTCAAGTGGCAGAGTTTGGTGGAGTTGATGAGACAGTTGGTGGAGTTGTGTTCTGTTTAAACTAGTTGAACTAGTTGTATTTAGTCTAACTGAAAAATACGCTAGTGATGAGTGGTGTGAATTAATTATTAATTAATTCACTAATTATTAACTCATAAATTAACTAAAGAACACATCATTTAACTGCAATGCATGGACATTTCAGTGGAGACCAGTGTTAGAGGTGGGTGAAAGGGTGAGTCTACTATCAGTTGTGACTATTGGCTGTGCATGAGATTTGCACACACATTGATGGAGATTGCCAATGAGGATTGCACAAAGATACAAGCCAAGGGGATTTCTAACTTCGTCTCATTCATTCTCATCTTGGATTGTGCAATATGCAAGGTAGTAATAGTGGAAGAGATTTGAACTTGTGACTTGTTCATATCTGAGCTAGTTTGTGTGTAGCATGTGAGATAGTGCTGAGAGCTATGAGGAGCTTTGTGCTATGTATTGTTACATGTTATCTATCATTATAATATACATATAGTTGGGGGTTTTCAGCTATAAGCTTTCCCCATTACATACTGTGTTATATGTGTGCTTGATTATTGTTTTAATGTGCGCATGCGACTGCTTCTATTTCCGCATATTGATGATCAATTGTAGAAGAGGTTATGTATTATGCATGAAGCTTAAATAGTGTGTAATTAGGATAATATCGGTGAATAATTCAGCTATTATTCAAATTTCTATATGGTATCAGAGGGAAAATTGATCATCGGATCTATTACAGTGATTACAATTTATTTCGGTAGACAGTGTCTGTAAACGGGACAGGTAGCCTCTGGATCCATCCTTTCTCTAAAAGGTGATATATCCAGTAAATTCCCCTACAGTCTATCTATGTGCTAGAAATACTTTGTTCTCACAGATCGGAAGCGGTTGAGTTTTGAGCTGGTGGAATTCAAATTTGCAGCAGAATTTGGAATTCAAATTTGCAGCAGTTTTCTTGGTGTCGAAGTCAAAATGTCTTTCAACGGATTGCGACTGGAGTATGCCCTTGAGGGCAGCTCAAATTATGTTGCATGGAAGGATAGGATGGAGGCGGTATTAGATGATAACGGGCTGAAGGAGTTCATAGAGGCTGAGGTCCCAAAGCCTACTGATGCTGCACAAGTTGAGGCTTGGCAAAAGAAGATGGCAAAATGTCGAAGGATTCTATTGGAGGGCATGAGAATCACATTGTATCTAGCATGCATGGAAAATATTCTCCATACTTGATGTGGAAAGTGTTGACAGATTTATTCCGAAGCAAGAGCGACCAGAGGAAGTTAGCGCTCAAGGATAAACTCAGACACATAAAGATGGAGAAAGGCGACGGTATGCCCAAGTACCTCACGAAGTTCATCCACTGTAGGGATGAGCTTGTGAGTGTAGGAGTTAGTGTGGATGAAGAAGACTTGGTGAGCTTGGCTCTCCTTGGTCTTTCGAAGAGTTGGCATTCTTATGAGGATTCTGTCAATCGTCGGGAGAAATTTCCAGGATGGGAGCGACTTTGGTCGGATCTTGTGCAAGAGGAGATAAGGCGGAGTACCAGGGATGGATCTTCATCAAAGGCATCTGATGAAGAAGATTGTGCTTTGGCTGCCAAAGAAAGGAAGGGGAAGGGCAAGAAGAATGCTTCTCAATCCGGTGCAGATGGTAAAGAGCGTGACATGTCCAAAGTGAAGTGTTTTCACTGTCACGATCATGGACATTACGCCACGAATTGTCCACGGAAGAAGAAGAACAAGCAGGCTGCTAGAGCTGCAGCTGGTAAGGCTCTTGCCTCGCAATTTGAGCTGGACTTCTCATTGATCGCATGCATGGTGTCTAGTGCATTAGGATCGGGGTGGTATTTTGATAGTGGCGCTTCTTTCACATGATGGGAGATGTGAATCTTTTCAGTGACTTGGTGGAGAAAGATCTCCAGTTGCATGTTGAGTTGGGTGAAAATGGACGATACAATGCGACCGACATTGGTACCATAACCTTTCAGAGGGATTCAGGTAAAATCATTCTTTTACAAGATGTAGTGCATGTTCTAGGTTTAAAGAAGAACTTAATCTCAGTCGCAATGTTAGAGGATAAAGGGTATGAAGTTGTCTTCATTGAAGGAAAATTTTTCCTTCTGCACAAGGCAACAGGACAAGTCAAGAAGGTTTGGATTCGAGCAAATAATCTCTACAGACTTGAAGTAGATGGGATGTCTACGGAGCTTCCTATTGTTTGGAAGTGCAAGAAAGACATGCAATTGAAGCTTGAGAGGGAGCAAGTTTTGCATGCAGGTAACAGTGAACCTCGGGATGTGGAGCAGCCACAAGATGAGGATCATGGAGTGGGAGAAACCACTCATGCAGACAAATTTTGTGCCAGATGGGCAGAGGGAGTGCATGCAGCTATACCACCAGGTGAGAGGTGGGGCGACATGCATGATTAATCCCAAGAGGAGATTTATGTGCAGGATTCATGAGATGGTTTGGATCTCATGAATTGAACCTGGCTACAAGGTGCCCACAGTGCAGCAGTAGCATGATCAGTTGAATTGATGCAAGCATATCAAAGTGACAGTGATGGATACTGGAGCGCGGATCAGAGTTGACAGCAAGTGCAAGAGTGCATGGGTGCAAGAGTTCAACAACACAGTGGTTCCTGATGACATCTGCAGTTGGTACCAGTAGAAGTTGAAGAATTTGATGATAGATGCATCATATTGATTGAGTTGTTTGGATCCTATTCAGTTTCAGAGGAGTTGCAGAGTAGGTGCATGGAGTTGTATGGCGCTTGTGAAGGTTGCAGGGCGAATGCATGGAGTTGCATGTCGCATGCAAAGATAGTCCTTTCTTGTTGAGAGGGAGTGTTGAAGATTGCAACAAGAAACAGTGAAGGAGGCATCCTGAAAAATCTTTCCTGATCCTAGTTGGAAAATGATCATCAAACCTAGGTGGGGGCCACACAAGTGATTTTTGTCGCAAAGTCTATTTTTAAACTATGTCTATTTTTAGACATATGGATCATGGTCTATGAGTTGCAGGATTCTATTTATGGATGATTGGTCAAGTTGGTAAAAAAATATGGACCTCTATTTTTAGACATTGGGCGGAATCTATTTTTAGACTGCCGAGCTAAAAATAAAACAGTCAAATATTATTAACCCTTAATAATATTTAGACTATAAACATTATCTTATGCTCTTGGAGCACTTCAGTTTGATGCTTGGATGTGGCACATGCAGCTGAAAGAAGGAAATACACTTTTCCTAAGGGTTATTTGAGCTATTGCATGGTTGACTTCAGTTAGAACTCATGTGGCAGAGTTTGGTGGAGTTGATGAGACAGTTGGTGGAGTTGTGTTTGGTTTAACTTAGTTGAACTAGTTGTATTTAGTCTAACTGATAAATACACTAGTGATTAGTGGTGTGAATTAATTATTAATTACTTCAATAATTATTAACTCATAAATCAACTAAAGAGCACATCAGTTAACTGCAATGCATGGACAGTTCAGTGGAGACCAGTGTTAGAGGTGGGTGAAAGGGTGAGTCTACTATTAGTTGTGACTATGGCTGTGCATGAGATTTGCACACACATTGATTGATATTTCCAATGAGGATTGTGCAGTAAAAGCCAAGGGGATTCAAACTTGGATCTCATTCATTCTCATCTTGGATTGCGCAGTAGAGGCAGGCAAACAGTGGAGGAGATTTGAACCTGTGACTTGTTCAGATCTGAGCTAGTTTGTGTGTAACTATTGGAGATAGTACTGACTACTTGTGAGGAGTATTGTACTATGTATTGTTACATTTTCTCTATCATTATAATATACAGATAGTTGGGGGTTTTCAGCTGTAAGATTTCCCCATTACATACTGTGTTCTATGTGTGCTTGATTATGTTTTAATGTGCGCATGCGACTGCTTCTATTTCCGCATATTGATGATCAATTGTAGAAGAGGTTATGTATTATGCATGAAGCTTAAATAGTGTGTAATCAGGATAATCTCAGTGAATAATTCATCTATTATTCAAATTTCTACCACTTTTTCGTATTTAGGGGCCTTTTATACTTGGAGAAATGTCATTAAACAATCTGGGACCCAATAATTTCCTTTCTTGAAATTAACTTTACATTTCTTCTTTATCTTTAATTTATGAATTTGATCATTTAAATTCATCTTTTGATGGCTTAGGAACAATGTTAGTATGAATCGTAATTGCAAGTGTACGAAAAAAGGCTCACTTTAGCCGTGCATAACAAATAGCCCTAACAACAAATATGGTTGCCAATATCTTTAGATCTGCAATTAGTTGACCAAGATAAATGCTGCAAAATATAGATCTATGCATTAAAAGAGATTAAGAAGTAAATAAAAGAAAGAGTTGCTCCATGCATCCAATAGATAAGACACGATTTTTTTAAATAATTTTTGTATTTTTTGACACCTGAGAAGGGAACATAGAAAGATGTTACCAATCCCCCTCAATGGGATGGGTTCTTGTAAGTCCTCAACACTTCAGATCTAAAATTTCTCTCTCTTGATGGTGTAGAAAACCGAGACAAAACAAAAATGGAACTCAAAGGGAGCTCACAAGAAAAGGGTAGCAAAATATGAAAATGATGGTGGATCAAAGTGAGACCAAAAGTATAGATCCAGAGTGATATTTATGCAACAAAAGGTAGTGAATGAATGGAAAAACCCTTCTATTTATAAAAAATATTGAGTTAGTCTATTAAAATATTATTAACCAAATCAAGATCCAACTTTTATGGAATATTTTATTATATTTGTTGGAGGGAAAGAGAATTTGACTTTGGTCAAATCCCTTTATTTGTAAATAACAAATAAATAAATGATTGATTTATTATTTTAGAGTTGAGTAATATTCAAATAAATAATGATTTATTTAATTATTAATAAATGATTTAGTCAAATTTAACAAGGAATATTATTTAAATAAGGTTTAATAATGATTTATCTAATTAATTTTCCTGTTTTGGGTTAAATATGACTAGGAATATTAATTAAACTATTGTTTAAATAATTATTCCTTGAGGAAAACCAAGTAAATATGGATTTATTCAATATTTCCTCATGGGGTTTCCTGTTTAGACCGTAAAAAACTTCATAAATGTGGTTTACTAAGTTATTTTTCATACTGAAAGAAATTTTACTTAGGGTAAAATTGGTCTTACATGATGTACTTTGGTCCATATAATAGCAACATGTTAGATGACTAAAAAATGGTGTAACAGATTGCCCCCTAGCGTGTGATTATTAGGAGCTAAGAGTATGACTGAAGTACATTGTAAGAATTCAAACACTAGACACCGAAGGGGAAGTAAAAGAGAGAGAAATATAAGGTAGAAAAACGCGTTAGAGGAGTAGACCCTGAGGAGGCGAGACTTATAGGGGCAACAAATCTCTTTTATGAGTGACTACCTGTGTTATAGGCGGTGGGGGAGGCATACCTATGCCCTCCGAGACAAAGTAAAAATAATAATGCGTCCAGTAAACAAGGGACTGTGTTGGGAATCATGATTGCCGTTAGACCAAAACCCATAAGTGTTAGTCAACGATTGCATCGCCAGAGATAAGGATCCACGAAAGGTGGTTATTCCATGTCACGAAACACACGGGGATCATTGGTTTATCCAATGTCCAACAATCTCCCCCCCAACGCGAGCCGGGTGTGTATCAAGCTCGTGACCTACGCTCTGATGCCACTTTTTGGGAATCACGCTTGTCGTTAGACCAAAACCCGCAGGTGTTAGTCAATGGTTGCATCGCCAGAGATAAGGATCCATGAAAGGCGGTTATTCCATGTCACGAAACACATGGGGAGTGTTGGTTTATCCAATGTCCAACAGACTGAAATATATAGTACATGTTGGCATAAACATGAGTTAGATAAAATATGATAATGAATCCCACATACATAATGTGCCTGGGATAACAGCCAGAACTTATACAATAATATCTGAGTACATGAGATATAAATACAACCCAAGTTCCCGTGTAAACAGGAAAGGGATTTGAAAATCTTACTGATACATTCAAACAAAAAGGCATTGCAAGCAACTGAGGCCAACATCATCAAATCGATGGAGCTGCATCAAGGGTTGTAATGAAGAGGTCATCCAGCCATGTGGGGGTTTACCTGAAGGGCCACATCCTCATGAGTTCTGAAACATCTCACACACACGTGGGAATCACTGGTCCAATCTACTGCATCACTGAACCATCAAGTATATGGATCTTGATCATGCTGTAAGGAGCTGGAGATGAGAAACAATCAATTCAAAGGGATATAATGAGTCTCTTTGTCTGATCTGAGGCACCAAACAAGAGTGGAAGCTAGAACCAAGATACACCACCCTCTAGACCTATCTTCTGGAATGAATAACCTGATGTTGACAGAAGGAGGTTCGCCATAGGTGAGGCAATAAGGGATCCTCAACCAAGGCATGAGAGAAAATAGTAGAGCGACTGATGGACTGAAACTAGGGATGATAATGGGAGGTACTAAGTTGCGAGAAGATGACTTCCCTTGTTATATCATGAAGGGCATGGATGACCTAGCAGCGATTGATACAACATCAAAGGGGATAGGGGACACTGGGGCTGGAGGCCATAATGCACAAGATGAGAGAGGAGCCAAGAAATGAAGGATGGAGTACTATAGTGGGATATAAAGGGACTCGGGATAGACTCCATGGATATGATGATGACTCAACTCGAATGCTCTAAACAAGGGTGACTTGATGATGTTTCTGCACAGAAAAGGTCCAGTGGGGACCATAAAAACATGACTATAAGATGGTTACTCATGAATAAATTCGACACGAGCATGGACAAGTATGGAGGAAAAGTGGTTCTCGAAGTACAAGTGTTGCAGGTGAAGAAATTAGATTTTTAGGAGTGGTGAAGTAACCCTTCCTGGAAAAATTGTGTCATAGTGAAGTATCAAATCACAAAAAAATAACAGATACCCATTTGAGGTCTCGTTGAGATCTTTCCAACGGTACAAACAGTTTGTCAAACTGAGCTATGGGTTGGCTGCAATAGGGAAAAGAAAAATCAGGGGTTTCTCTTTTAATAGGGCATTTTCTCTCCAAATTCACTCATTTGCAAGTGTAGTTGTGGTGAATGTAGATAGGAGAGAAGGCCCTAAACCTTTTGGTGATCATAGCAGACAAACCGACCATTGGAATTGAGATCCGTCAGCTGCAGGTAAGAGGCGTAACCATAATCTTTCAATTAAAGGGATCAAAATCTTAGTTTAGTACCCAAATCTCATGAACAGGCCAGGTTTCACTTTTTGGGGTCTGTTCTGTGATCTAGGTAGTAAGTACTAGGAAGAAAACTGTAAACTATACTAGGAAATGACCTGAAAAGTGTGACCTGTCAGAGGAAGGGGGTTTTAGTGCTGCTTTTGGCTGATATCTAGGATTTTTATGGTTGAGGGGCATAGGTGCCCCCAAGCATGTTGTGGTCATGCCAAAATGTATTTAGAAAAATGGGAATATAAAAACATTTGAATGATGTGGTGTGCCATTTGTTTTCTTTATGGTTATGCAGTTTGAGAAAGGGAATGGATGATTACCAATCTCTTTTGGTACTACATATATGAATAAAATGGACTAATTTTCTAGGTTGGCATACATGGTGTCACTATCCGAAAGAGTTGATTTGGAGATAATGAACTAGTTCTCTCCTAGAAAATCCATAGGTTGGTAAACAACAATGTCTAGGGGATTGGGTTTCTGATGTAAGATGGAGGAATGATGAGGGGTATCATACCTAGAGTAATCTGAAGTGATATGGGACTCTAGAGGTTCTTCTAAATGGGGAATAATAATGGTAATAGAGTCGACATGACCAGATACACTAGGAGAGATGTGAATAATTGCTCCTCCTGGTCTCTCAAATATGGGTGGCCTCTTATCCAAACATTGTGTGTCAATGTAATGGTTACAAGGTGTATGTGGTTCAAATGCATGGGTTTGATGTAAGGTGGGATAGATAAATTCATGGGTGGTTACTACTTCCATAATGTCATCATCATAATAGAATATGGGGTGACTAGTGGAAGAAGGACAACCTAACATGGTGAAGCTACCTGACTCATCATCATGAGAAGAGAGGTTCACATGCACATCGTCACAAGGGGTGATAGAAAAACAAGTAGATGAAGGATCCACTGATGTTGAGACCAAGATGATCATTGAAGGGAGGTCAAGAGAAACAGAAGGGGAAGTCGCAGGGTGCTCTTCCACTGTGGATCTCATAGATGACGATAGGTAGTGGACAGTGGTCGAGGACTCTATCATTTGGACACCCAGAGTGGGATTTTTTATGGGAGTGGATGTGGCCTATGGTTCTACTGAAGTAAATGCCCAAATAAGGTAGCAATGGAGTCATTGCGCTTGGGCTTGAATTGGTGAACTTCCGCTAGAGAGGTGCGGAAGTCCTCGAGGCAGGGACAGACGTGAGTATAGTGACCATGGAAATCACACAAAGCACCAGGATTATTTGTGTGTAACGACTTGAGTTTCAAGACTGAATCAGGTATAGTGACAAATACCTCTGGGATATCATACTCTAGAAATGCTTCGTTAACCATGGGCTTGAGCTGAGGCAATTCAGGACAATTATGGGTGGCATGACCAAAAACATCACACAAAGCACACGGAGGTGTACGCTTTGGAGGCTCAGGAGGAGCATGGTTTGTCTTGGTAGCCTTGTCTTTTAGTTCCTTCTTGTAAGATTTTCCACCCTCACTCGAATATTTTGCAACAGGAGTAGGTTCCTGTTGAGGTGTTTGAGGCACGGTAGCAGTGGGAGGAGTCATGGGGACCGGTTGAACCAAGGTCAAAGCAAGACAAGGTTTTTGTTGAACAGGCGGGGTAGCAGCTGGGGGATCTATGTACTAGACAAGAATCCCTATGGTCAGGTTAGGAATGAATAAGGTAGCCATAATAGGTATCGAGAACACTCCAGGAGGGGGAGTTGGGAACGGTATCTGAGCGGAGGGGTAATGGCTAGGAGGGATGGCTCCAATATGGTTAAGGTCTAGAAGAACCATTCTAGGAGGGTAGAGAGGTTCATGGATACCAGCTACAGGTGAAGGGCTAGGAGGAGGGGGTCCATAAGGCTGAATCGAAGCGCTAGGAGCAGGTTGCAAAGGGCGGGGTTGCTTAGTAGCCAAAGCATGTCGCTTGATGGAAGCTTGAGACGATTGCATCATGAAAAAATTCGATGAGCTGGGATCAAAGACAGGAGGAGGAAGAATAGGGAATGTACTAAGAAAACACGAGTCTTTGTAGACTCCAGGTGAGATTTTAGTCAAGGGATAGACATTTTTCTTATTGGCCACCGAAGATATGATGGACTCAGGGGAGGTCTGAGACTTTAATTCGTAATCTATCAACTAGTCAATGTTTACTATATTTCCATTATGAGGTAAGGACATATTGCGCTGAACTTCAGATGGGACAACAGACATCACATAGGTGTATCTACGACCCAATAGAAAGTTTTAATCTAAGGGGGCATCAATGACTTCTACATCAACACAAACAATATTTCTCGCAAGAGTAATAGGAAAATTGCGGAACATGACAATGGGTTTAGAGGAGTGGCCATCCCATGCATGGAGGGTGATAGTGGAATGGTCCAACTCAGGTGAGAGAATTTTTTTCCAAACCAAATTATACATCACATAGGTAGATTCCCCCTCATCAATGATACAACAAGAAATGTTGGCATTCTGGATCTCGACGGGTATTTGGGAAGTGATGGAAGAAAGAAGAGGAGGATGTTCTAATCGGTCAACATCGAAGACAATCAAATTATCATCTGAAGGATCTATAATGCCCATAGAAGATATTATATCTTTTCGTTTTGAAGGGCATGACTGGAGGAGTTACAACGTTGAGATGGTAGCAGGATATTGCGCCAAATCATCTACTATAGTATATGAATGGGCAGTTTTTCCAAAAGAAAAATTTTGGCGTAATGGTCCGTAAGGGATCTTGTTATGAACCTCTACCTTAGGCCGAGGGATCTGCAGAGGACCATTAGTTTTCGAAAGAGACTTTGTAGAACCTGAAGAAGGGATATCAGGGGTAGACATAGTGGGAGGCTTATTATACTAACGAGACCGAGTTTGAACGTTGAGGTCAATGGTAATAGGTTGGTTAGAGTTCATCATGAGAATCTGGTAATCAGAAGTACCAGATGGAGGAGGTTGAGTGTCCGCTTGACCTTCAAGTGGTTGGGTAGCCATGAATCCTTGCTGAGGGAAAGGATTAGTAAACATAGCTGGCTGAGTAGGCACAATATTGGGAGGGACGGAAGGGGAGGATTTCTATCCTCGCGATGCTGCTTGAGTCTCCCACATTTACCACATCTATGGTAAAAGAGGACAACCATTACTGTAATGAAAAAAAACACCACAACATGAACACGGCTTATTCATGCAAACATTCATGTCTTACTTGGGCTGAGTGCCATATTTCTGGTTAGTAGTGTTAGGTGCATTACCTTGAGGATTAGGTCCAGGATAACTGGGGGCAGACTGATTTTGAGTGCCTTTCCTCTTCTTTTTGGAAGGAGGAGGATTAGTTTCACCCTGCTATGCACCTGCCTGAGGGGGTGATGGCTGCTGTTGTGGGGCTTGAGAAGCCAAGGGAGGAAGAGGTGCTAATGCTGGAGGAGTTGGAGCACTAGGCTACGGATACAGATAATAAAGAGGTTGGTTAACATTATGGTATACAGGAGGTTGGGAAAAAGGAGGAGGCATGCCATATCCTAGATACATGCTATCGGGAGGGGGAAAAGTGCTAGAGGTGCTGGCCCCTCCCTAAGGAAAACCATAGCCCATGGGAGGCTGCGTGTATGGATGAGAAAGAGCTCCAATGATACTATCAATGACATGAGATACCCCCGGTGCATTGGCACCACTGGGTCTAGGAAGATCAGGTAGAATGATATAAACATAACCCGACTGAGCGTAGATCAGGTCATATTTTAAAGCAATCTAGAGAGCGGCTTCTTTGGTTTGAGGGAAATGCGATGTGACATCTTTGCTGATGGTAGGAAAAATAGACCTAAGAAACCAGTCCATGTAGACACGGTCTTCGAAGGTATGGGCTCAATATAGGCTTTTTCTTCTCTGCCATTCCTGGACATGATCAGATAGGTGGGTCAAAGACGATTGACGGAAAGAAGTCAAAAGTTCGGTACCAGTGTCATAACGAAGGGGAAGCTAGAAATAAGAGAGAAAATCCCAAGAAACAGTCACAAAGGTGGTATGAGAGGATGAGACCTGATCAACATACCACTTAGAATCTTCACCAATAAGTGTATTCTGGAACAACCGAAGACGGACAAAGTCATTGGTAATGTATTTAGGCAAACACCACATGTGGAAAGATCGAACATGATTTGTAGGATCTTCTCCAGCAAGACCTTCAAACTTGGGGATTTTTGAAGGGAGCTTGGTTGGCATAGTAGGCCAACCAACATCATGGCGTATAGGGTCATTGATCAACTGGTTAACATCAGGGAGACTGAGGCCTGCCATATAGGGGAGCATGGGAGTAGTCGGGGTAGTTCCAGTTGTGGTCCCACTAGTAGTATTCCCACCATTAGGGCCAGGGCTACCACCAAAATTAGGTCCTGAACCAGACATGGTGAAGGTGACAGGGGGGGAACCTGGGGCATAAATAGAAGGAGAACCTAATGAAATAGAAGAGGAGTTAGAGTGCTGACTCAGTGGAGGACTAACTTGAATCCTACGTGGAGGAGTAACTCTTCCTACCAGAAAATAAGGATGAAGGCCAAGGAGTCTCTGGGATAAATACCTTGGTGGCACAATGATGACGGCACAAATACAGCTTAAAGGGAAGAGAGACCAACAATGGCAAGGAGGTGCAAGATCAACTGATTACAATGTTGAAACAAGGGAAGAGAGGTGTAGGATCAATTTCTTACAATTTTAATGTCTCTGCCTGGTGGTGTTAACCAGGCTCTTCCCAAATTAGGGTGTGTGTCTTAAGTGTGTAAATTCTAATTTTTAAACCCAAATATTTGTAGAGAAAAGGAAAAAGTGTGTTGTGTAACTGTAAATAAAACTACAGATAACAGTATATGAAACTGAAATAACAGAAAATAAATAGCTATTTATGCATTAATCTAAACCCAAGGAGGTGGGCCTCTCAAAAACTAGTCTATATGTGGGAAAAAAATATAGTCAAAACACACCAAAATAGCCAATATATCTAAATTTAGGAGGGAGAATGACCTAAAGGTTAGATCTGCTAGAAATAGGTGCAGAAAAACAACAAAAGATCGGAGGAAAAATTGTTGTAAATGAGGTGGCGAAAGGCTACAACCTGGATGGAAGAAGAGGGGAACCTAGAGGAAGACCCAAAAAAACCTAAAAGGAGTTATTTTGGATGGATAAATAGCCAATAATAAGTGGATCTAAAGGTAAGGGATCAGATTTGAAAAAATGGCTGAATACACTGAGATTTCAGACGACTTGCAGCAGCTAAAACTCTTCCACGAAAGGTGGAGGGCACTGAAGCCCTAGGGGGATATGTTCCCACTTTTATAAGTAAAATAGAACAATTATAGGTACAAAACGGGTGGATACAGAGTTCAGGCAACCCTAAACAGAGGCCGAGACAAACCCAGCAAAATCTCAAAAAAATTCCCACAAAAAGTTTAGGCCGTAATTTATGATTCGTTTTCTGCAGAGGTCTCAGGTTTTGGCATGTTTTATGCATCCTAGAGGTACAGGTTGCAGGTTTTGGCCCAAAAAGTGTGGCCTTCACTTTTGGAACTCTTGAGAGTAGGTTTCAAAATAAATTGTTGTCTCAGCTGTGGCTAATGCCTATCACCTGCGCAATAGGTCCGAAAACACACAGAAGTTAGAATTTTCAATGTTCTAGGGTTTTATAGGTTAAAGACAACATCAAGAAAATAAAAATAAGAAGATGAAGAGAAATCCTAGGGTTTGAAGTAGTTGGATATGCACGGATCTGAAAAATGACAGCGGTTGTAATCGTAAACCCTTGTGGAGTCGATAGTTGTTAGTATGAATCTTAATCACAAGTGTACGAAAAAGGCTCACTTTAACTATGCATAAAATATAGCCCTAATAGCAAATATGGCTACCAACATCTTTATATCTACAATTATTTGACCAAGATAAATTCTACAAAATGTAGATATGTGCATTAAAAGACATTAAGTAGTAAATAGAAGCAAGATTTTCTCCATGCATCCAATAGACAAGACAAGATTGTTTTAAAGAATTTTTGTATTTTTTGACACCTGGGAAGGTAACATAGAAAGATGTTACCAGTCCCCCTCAATGGGACAGGTTCTTATAAGTCGTCATCACTTCAGATATAAAATCTCTCTCTCTTGATGGTGTAGAAAACCTAGACAAAACAAAAATGGAACTCAAAGGGAGCTCACAAGGAAATGGTAGCAAAATATGACAATGATGGTGGATCAAAGTCAGACCAAAAATATAGATCCAAAGTTATCTTTAGGCAACAAAAGGTAGTGAATGAATGGACAAACCCTTATATTTATACCAAAATATTGAGTTAGTCTAAATATTGGTGCATAATTAAAATATTATTAACCAAATCGAGATCCAACTTTTATGGAATATTTTATTATATTTGTTAGAGGGAAAAATAATTTGACTTTGGTCAAATTCCTTTATTTGTAAATAATAAATAAATAAATGATTTATTTATTATTTTAAGGATGAGGTTGAGTAATAATCAAATAAATAATGATTTATTTAATTATTAATAAATGATTTAGTCAAATTTAACAAGGAATATTATTTAAATAAGTTTTAAATAATTATTCCTAGAAAATAATAAGATAAATAATGATTTATCTAATTAATTTTCCTGTTTTGGGTTAAATATGACCAGGAATATTAATTAAACTATTGCTTAACTAATTATTCCTTGAGGAAAACCAAACAAATATGGATTTATTCGGTATTTCCTCATGGGGTTTCCTGTTTCGACCTGAAACAACTTAATAAATGTGGTTTACTAAGTTATTTTCCATAGTGAAAACAATTTTACTTAGGGTAAAATTGGTCTTACATGGTGTACTTTGGTCCATCTAATAGTATCAGGTTAGATGACTAAAAAATGGTGTAACAAACACTGATTGAATTTTTTGGAACTTTTCTTCTTTGCTGATGGAACTTTGAGTGTGCAGTTACTTGGAACTCTGAGAATTTATTACAAATTAGGAAGATAATATTACACTTTTCTCTAAAATCAAATTTACAAATCAAACTTACTGATGAAACTTATTTATTGGCATTCCTTCACTTTTTGGACTTTACACATGAAATGGTGATTTGATTACCTTGGAAACGTAAGACCTAATGGAGACTCTAACTGAATGAAACCATGATGAAAATGAATTAAATGGTGATGAAAAATCATGACTGATGGTACACTCAACAAAGTGGTGAAATGAGCGAGCAAGTACTAAACTTTTTTAAGGAGTGACATCATACTTGAATCTTTATCCAATGACCAATTTTTTGCATGATGACCTAATGTAATGACAAAATTTTCAAAATGGGAGGCTAGCATGACATGAAAAGAGTTTATTTGATCACTAGTGGAAGGATGAAAAAATTGAGACTAAGATCAGGGTTTTATAATTATACATTCCAATTAGTGCCAAGTTATGCCAATACATGCAGGATGCTAAGGATGTGCTCGATGACAGGGTATGTCAATATATGTCAAGAATTTTCAAGGAAACAAAAGGAAGAGCCAATAAGAGGGTTGATAAGTTGGGACTTTATCTTTTTCAAAAGGGTAAGGCTAGACACACTAATAATAGTTCCCAATAGGTGCCAAGTGGCATTGTGTGCCAAGTGCTAATGTATGTCAATGCATTCAACCAATGTGTTCCAGGGCATTCTAGGGATTACATGCATGCCAACACATGCTAGGAGAGTTCTATGTTGTGCTAGTGCATGCCACCATGTGCTTTGGCATCAATGTCATGACAAGATGTTCTAGGTACAAATATGTTCCAAGACATGCGAGGTGCTAAGAAATGTTAGTGTGTTCCAAAGAAGTAATTTAAGGTGTGCCCAAATTGTTGAGGAGTGTTAGGCATTTCTCATTAATAGAATTGATAGAACTTGATTATGTATTAAATAATATATTTACTATTATCTAAAGGGAATTTTATAGATAATAAACTTAATATATATGAATCATGTGTGACTCATAGGAAAACTCTATTTGAATAGACATTACTTGATGGAAATGATACACACTATAAATTACTTCTTAAAAAATTGACTGACTCTAACCACTAGGCCTTGGACATATTATAAAAAACACTCCACAATAATGGTATTAAATAGTTATCTTTTGAAAAAAATTATATTAGAAAGCACATAACGTCATCAAAAACTCATTGGAATTATCAATGATGATGAACTTTTTTTACCGTCACCAAAAGTAACGAAAAGAGCATCGGTGAGGGTCATTAGAAGTTCGTCACTAGAAGTTTCACCAAAGAGAGAATTAGTGATGGGACTTTAATGACCCTCACCAAAAGTGTCACTGAAAATGGCTTTGGTGATGGACCTTAAAGGACCATCATTACAACGACGCTTTTTTAAGGACCGTCACAATATGTGACATTGGTGACGAACCTTAAATTTCTATCACAAGCATGACCCTCACCAATTTTTTTTTTTCTTTTAATGTTAGAAAATGATTGTAAATGATCATCACATATCCACATCTCATAACACTTGTGATTTTTCACTCCAAAGCACACACGAAGTATGGGTAAGCATTGGACCATAACACATCTAGTGTTTTGGGACCTTTGTTCTCTTCTTACATTTGTTTCAGAAAAACACACCTAAAGAAAAATTGAGACGCTCTAAAAATAATCATTAACTAACACTAAATTCTTGCCATAAGAGTCAAAGAAGAAATTACAGTTCAGGTTACAACCATCAGGGGTAGGCATTAGGGGAATTTTGAGGGCTAAAATAGGCCTCCTAAGGAAATTATAAAATAATAGTGGAAATAATAAAATAATATTAGATTACATCATAAAATTTTAGAGGGAAAAAAGAAAAAAAAAATCAACTTTTATTTTCAACTTATGTCCCTATGGGTTTACTCCAATTTCGAGTGGCAACACTCACTGGATGCATAATTCGATTCCTCATCCAAGGAGTACCCGTGTTGCATACTTTTGATGGACCCTAATACACAAAAAATGAGAAATACATGAAAAAAGTGATTGCGATCATGTTTTTCATGTATTTATCATTTTTCATGTAGAAGGTTTCATCAAATGTATGAAACATGCATACTTCTTGGATGAGGAATTAAATTTTACATCCATCGATTACTCCCTCTCGAAATTTGATTAAACCTTAATTAGATGAGTTGAAAATACGAGTTGAAAAAGTAGTTTTATTATTTTATTATTTTATTATTTTTACTTTTTTACTCCAAAAATGGTGAACCATCCCCCATGGTTGACATCATCATATTGAATCCTATTGGTTCTTGCAAATTTTATTTTGTTTGTACAGTTTTCTTAGGAGGCCCATTTTAGACCTCAAAATTCCCTTAATGGATCCAATAAGCTGCCATGCTCATAATACTTTTTAAAACATAGATGCTGACATTTTAGGGAGCTTCAAAGTCATCTATTCACCGATGGAATGAATACGCGAGCATTACAGAGACACGTTTCAGAGGGGGTTAAGCTTAGGCCTAGTGCGTTCGATACTGTTTGGGGCTACCTAACCCATCTAGTGCTCGGTACTGGTAACCGATTCCCAAGATGCTCAAGAATCAAATGATCACGTGGGACAATGGTGCTTTAGTGTCCAAGACTAGATAATCCTTCCATATAGGTGACGATGCAGGAAGAACTCGATCCTCATACCATTACCTTCATCCATTCTTCACCTTCTAGAAGGCATCACCACTTCTTTCGGGACAATGGCCCCAATACCCATCTAAAGATATCTTCACAAGCACTGGTTACATTGAGAATATAAGGATGATTAGGTGTATATAGGCTTTTAGTATCATATGAAAAACAAACAAAAACCTGATTTTTTTTCTTGATTGATATTATATTGTAAAGTTAAAGAGAAAAATCACCTTTTAATTGTTCGTTTTCTTTTATGCATCTGATTATAATTTTTCTTTGATAGGAATCATCATACCTCAGAAATCACAAAAATATCACACTAATTGACATCATATGGGACCCAACAGGACCACAATGATATAGGTGTTTCTTAAACCTCCCCTCATTAAAGGGAAGAGTGTCAGGCCTCCCGCCATTCAGGCGGAGAGGCCATCATGCATCCAATGTTATCAGAACATCCTTTATCTAGGAACCTTTGATTGGAAACCCCAAAGGGTCACCAACTACAATACTAGTGGAAACCCCAACAGGGTCACCAGACTCAACTCCTCCTATGACCCCCAGAGGTCAAAGAGTAGATACCCCTCTGAGGAGTTAGTAGAATTTCCATCAAGGTACACCATAGGGTAACATTCCCGAGGCACCTCGCTTGAACCAACACATTCAAAAACATGTTTCTCAACAGAGTATGATGGCGGTAAATTCACAATTACCCTTCTTAGCATCATGAAATCTTCAAGATCTAATGAATTTAACGAATGAACTCATTGCACATGGCCTTAATTAGCCCCCCATTCCCACGAAGCTCCCTTTTGATATACTAGAATTTGGAGGGAAGCAAGCGGAAGACCCCAAAAATCATATAATAACTTTGTACCTATGGTGTTTTTTGAATAGTATCATTGATGATACCATTCGACTGAGACTATTTTAATGCACCCTAAGAGGACCTACAACGAAATGGTATGTCGAGAAACTGTCTACATTGCATAGAACCTTTAACGCCCTCACTACTACATTCATCACATATTTACAACTCCCCATTCATCATGAATCGGGAATGGAACTTCTCACACATTTTAGAAAAACATGAGTTGTTCATATCCTAGACCATATCCATGAATGGTGGAGACCTCGTCGTTTCTGCAAAGCCAAACTCGATGATAGTGTTCTATTGGAATTATTTTTGAAAAATCTCACTGCGGATATTTTAAAAGACGTGGCCACATAAAAACCTACCTCAGAGGAATATTCCATTAGGAAATCCCAGTAACTTCAACTCATTTAACCCAATCTGAATATATTTAGAATGTCCTACCCAATTCCTCACACCTGCAAATGGATAGATAATTACCAGGTGCATCCAATACCATTGATGGTTTGATAGAGTCATTAGCGCAAGGTCAACCAAGAAAAATTTACCAGTGCCCAATATACTCTTATGATGCTACTTAGAATGTATCACAAACATGGTACCACCTAAGTCAGCCTAGACTGTAATATTCGAAATTAGGAACAACTCATGAATCATGCATAAAAAATGCATTTCCAGCAACATTTGCAATAAAACAGTAAAATGGACTCTTGGATCCCATATTTGAACCAATATACAACCTAAATACAATAATACAGCTAAAACCAAGAAAACTAGGTGGGTTAAATAGATCTCCCACACCTAGGATTTCCAAAAAGTGTTAAAACCCCAAGACTGCAAAATATTGCAGTTGCGGCATAAGGGGCTGCGTAGTATGAGAGAGTTTTTACACTAAAAAAATATTATAACAACATATATACTCATATATTAATCAAATATACATTAATAATAGAGATCTAGTCTCCTTGTACAAAATACAAGATAACCCGGCAAGGGGTTCTTGTCAAACACTTTGCATACAAAATGTGACATTCAGAAAATTACTGAATCATCACTGTAACACTGAAGCACATGATTATATAAGACTTAAATATGTTTTATCTTATGTATATCCCTCAAGGGCTTCCTGCCATGAAAGGATGAACCTTTCAATCACAAGGAAACTCAGCAACAGAGCCACCAAACCATGCACTAAGAACTACCTCCAAAATAACGCATTCCCTAGATGGAAAAATGTTGAGAATGTATGGGAAATGTGTGGTATGATACCACAAATCTGAAATCAGCTCTGGATCTCACCAAACAGGTCCCTCAAGTGAAGGAAACCTTCCTCCAATGAGAAACTAGCTCAGGAACTGGGATTCCAATCCCTTCCACTACTACACCCAGCAACACTACAAAATATCTGGAAAAAACTACGCTGTTGAAGTTGGCTGAATATTTTCCTAAAAATATGATGTGGAATGATGAATTCAAACTCTCCCAATGAGGCTCCTCAAAGGAAAAAGGTGGGATTCCCACTCGGGAACACCTGGTGCTAAACAACACTGCTACTCTGCTAAACAGCAAGAGAGAGAAAAATCTGAGAAGACATGAAAAATAATCAAAGACATGAAGAATAATGCTTCCATCCTCTTCCTTATATAAAACATGATTTTTCTTTCTCTTTTCCCCACTCAATTAGGTCATCTCTATCCAAATATACATCTCCCTCCAAAACTACGTTATTCCTCCTTGAATTCCTCCTCCTCTAAAACTGCGTTGTTGACTTAGTCAAAGTAGCTTGATTTTATCCCTGTTCACACATGGAGGTGTTTTTTTAGGCTTGAAAGAGTGTTCCCTTTCACATTTGGAGTATTTTATTCCTCCTTAGGAGACTTATGGGCTTTTCTTCCCATTTATTCACCAGCTGGAGCTACTGCTAACTCTAATGTTCCATTTAGCTTGGAGACTAAAATTTTGGAACATTACAGTCCTCCCCTCCAAAATATTTTCTTTTCCTAAAGAAAATGTATAAGGAGAGAAAAATTTCTCCCCTCTTCCTCATGTGGCCTCCCATCAATAGCCTCCATCATTGCATCAAGAGAATCTGCAAATAAACTATAGTCCAATGTTTCCTCCCAAGTGTGAAAAACCAAATGGTCTACATGAATCAAAAGTGGAAAGTGTGAATGGAAACATGCTTGTTATCTCATGGCCTCCACAAAGTAGGAGTGATGATCATCATGGTGAATGAGTGCCTCCCTCACCCATGCTATCATCCAAATGAAGTGAGTCACCCTTCAACATGGTAAGTCAAGAAAAGTCTCCTCCACCTTGTGCTCCTGAAATGTAGGTGGGATAAATAAATGAACATGATAGGAAAGAGGGCCTATCCCACACTGTCCTCATCTCCACTGATGATAAGTGTAGAGGGTATGCTGATCTAGAGCTGCAACATGATTTCCCTCCAATGGCAAGAAGAAGACTGAGTCTCCAAGGACCCTCCCTCCAAAGTCATGAGTCATGTCTACCCAAACCATTCCATACAAGATGAATGACACATCATCACCACATGGCATCCAAATCAGAAAATGGCTGAAGGTTATGTGCAAGTTTGGATGATACATATGGTCTCTTTGATGGATCTAGTGCAGTCCTTTCAACTGCTGATTCAAAGCATCAATTGGCAAGTTGCTCTTCAAAGAATTTGCAGCTATGCATGTTAGCTCATCTACTATCAAGTAGTAAGCTACAATATATACCAGCTGTGTACAATCAAATCAATCGAACACTTCCCCAAAGTCATGTAGAGATGGGTTATTCAAATTACAAGATTTGGCCCTAAAGTGACCATGAAACCAATAATTAATCTTGCTCTCTTGTGGAGAAATGCACTGTTTACATATGGTGAGAAAAAAAAAATACTCAATAGAGTAATCACTAAGCACATAAATGTCTTTCTTACCATGCATCATGTGTGAGATGAAAGTGAGGTCCATGAATAAGTTCCCCCATGAGGATCCCCTCATAAAAATCTGCAAGAAGAAGGGATACATATACTCCTTGGAACACTCCATCAATAAGAACACACTCCCATGTGACAACACTATAGGCCTTAGAAATAAGGCTCCATGAATCCTCTCTTTAACATTCCATATGCCAAATCCATCCACCATCATGCTACTATGTGAGAATATCTTATTCCTACATGGAATTCTCTCAGGATCCTCCAATGCTGAAGCATAGCCTCCTTGCACCATGAATGTGCCTTTCTTCTCTTCAGAAATATCATGAAAAGTATGGGAAGAATTTTTCCCATACTCTCCCAAGTGCAACAACAGCAACAAAAAATTTTTCTGCTGCCTCATCTCTCCCTCATACAAGCCATGGAGTAAGATCATGATGGTCAATTTGTATGATGTCCCAAAAAACAATTCAGCCATGAAATGCCTCCTCAAGTTCTCCAAGTGGTTCACCCCACAAGAAGAGGAAAAGTGTGATGTGGAAATCATGGTTTTTCCATGGTTCCTCCTAAAATGTACAACATATAAAGTGGAGAGAATCATGTTCCCAGTGGGCATCTTCCATCTCAAGCCCACTCTCCAAACAAAGCTCCACATGAATATAAACATATAAGAAATGTATGAAAGCAAATTACAATGAGAACAAGTTGCTAAATGACAACCGGAGAGTGAATCATAGTCCCACTCATGGAACCAGCGCAGTGCATCCTTTGCCTGCATCAAAATAAGAATTAAAAAGTGTTTTACTAGCCACTTTTTTTCTACCACAGTCATCTCATAAGATGAAAACATGGAGTTACTATATGGTGTCAATGGTGCACACCAAGAATCATGTGGCTTCCCCCACCAACCATCAAAAGGATAGCCAAAACCAATGCTACAAGTAGTTGAAAGTACATCATCATACAATATGCAAGAAGTGATAATTCTTCTTGTTACATCATGCTGCTCAAATAAGGAAAAGAAGTACAAAACAAAATACGAAATGATACCTCCTCCATCATGTACTTGAGATCTTGAGTTGAAATGGCTCAATTGGAAATTCTCCCTCACCTCCAAAGATTAGGGAAGTGGTTGTGACCTCCTATTCATCCCCATCCGGGCTATGCATCTCTCCATATGATGATATATGTCATGTTGGATAACCTCCCAAGTGAACTCCTCCATCAAATGGAAATATGCATCAAAGTTCATAGAAGAGAAGTCCTCATGTGTTGCATGTAGCAGCTTCTCCTTGAGACTAGAATATCCAGTCAAGAAGATCCTGCCATAGGAATAGATGACCA
This sequence comes from Pinus albicaulis, assembly GCA_034641835.2. NCBI lineage: Eukaryota > Viridiplantae > Streptophyta > Pinopsida > Pinales > Pinaceae > Pinus > Pinus albicaulis. Next base: position 263,081 of record JAXQQM020060933.1, read on the forward strand.
CATCATCCACAATGTATCTATCATCTCCATCCGGTTCATCCAAAATCATGCATGCACCAAGATCCTTGGAGTACTCTACCAAGAGCTGAGATCTCCAATAAGGATTAATCCTCCTAAGAGACAGTGCTGGTGATCTGGCATGTAAATCTCTCCTCATGCTGCTACCTACTGCTTTGACATCTCCCATGCAAAATTATTCCTTCAAACTCTTCACCTCTCCAAAATCCAAGAGTGGTGAACCCAAAGACAAGATATCTCTCATCAACTGTAGATCAGGTGGAATGCCTCAATGTAGTGAGACATCAATGTCAAGAGTAGACTGCACATATGGTTGGGTAGCCTCGCCCTTTCTCTCACAATGCAATACAGTCTGCCTCCTCTTTGCACTAGCTTTTTGAAATAGAGAAGGGTGTGTTCTCCTCATCAACTGATGCTTATCTTCCTCCCTACCTCCTCCATCCAACTATAATGCTGCACAATCATGTTGCTCATTGATTGTGCTTGGACCTCTATGTATGAGATCTTGGGGAAATTCTTGCAAAGATATAAGAATCCCTCCCATTGGAGAATGTGTTCCTCCTCCCTCTGCATGAGGGACTAGATGTGCTCTAGATGTGACAACGATGTTTCCAACATATCCATCAATGTGTATGGGAAACATCTCAATAGTTGTATCCTCTTGTGAAAAGGAGATCCCCATGCCATCTTGTTCAAGAGTATGAACTTGGGGTTTTGCTCCCGACAATGTGTCATGTACGATATCAGCCTCTCCCATGGTTTTCTGAAGTGAAGTCTCCTCCATCACAAGCAAGGGTTTTGTTTTCTCAAATTTTTCTTGCTCATGTGTTTTAGGGAGTTTTGCACCAAACCTTCCCATCAAAGTTTCTATGAATCTTGCATAAGAAAAAGTGTTTTCATTCTTTAAAGAACAAGATTCAAAAATCGACAATGCATGAGCCTTACCTTTGAAATGCAGCACTGCAACTCTGATGGCTTCATCTCCAGAAATATGGTGCAGCTCCAAATAGGAGTCTAGCTCCTTCACCAAAGCTCCAACTAAACATGTAGGTGATTTAGAAAAAGTACATAGAAGAAATCTACATGCATCCTGCTGCTGGTTCTTCTCCACCTGGATCTGGAAAAACTCTTGGAAATCAGTATGATCTCTAAACCTCTCATTTTGAGACTCATACTCCTACAAAAAATCACTAAGAGTTATCCTCTTAGGAATTTTTACTCCTCCCATCCATCTCAAGATAGATCTGGGTACTTGACTGTGTTGTACATCATGGAGTGTAGCTCCATGCTCACACTCACCATCTGAAAATCTAGATTCATCTCTAGATTCAACCTCCTTTGGAGATCCCATCTCCAATTTCATTCTCTTCAGCTCTCCTTGAAAGCTTTGGATATATTTTTGAAGAAGCTTTGTAAGCTTTTCTTCCTTTCTTCCTGCACATAATGAAGATTTATAGCTTGTATCCATCTCACCTTCTTCTAATAGCTGGATCTCACAGGCTGAGCCAGAGATCATTCTCCCATACTGTTAGCAACCTATAAATATCGGATTCATAATTTTGACTTGATTGATTATAGTTGTGTAAATATGTACAAACTTTTCTTTCTACAAGTTGTTTTCCCATATTTTGTAAAAAGAAAAAAGAAAAAAGAGGGTAAAAGTCCTAAAAGAAAATTCTAAAGACTTAGAAAAAATGATATATCCCAAAAGAAAAAAGATGAATAAAACATGAATGTGTGCAAGTCTAAATGCCACTATTTTTAATTTTTTCCAGATGATTATTTCAAAGTGTCAATAAATTCCATAATCCATGATGAGTTGAACAATTTAATCTTGACTTATCATGTGTCAATTTTACTTGTTTTAGATAGAGAATGAAGAATTGTCATACAATTAAATCATGAAAATTCATGTAGTTCGGTAGAGAATAAAATAATCCAACAGTTTAATCTAGATTCTTGAATGAAATAAGTTTAGAATTAGATATTGTTACTACCTTCAAAAGAATAAAATGTTGTAAGGTTGCTAGCTCAAATGCACCTAATCAAAATAGAAGAAAAAATGTTAGAATATATGATTGGGTACGTAGAATAAGGCGGGAAATCCATTGTAAATATTTTTCACCAGGCTAAAAATAACTAATTTCCCCTCCCCATAGCTATTTAACATTCTAGACTACTAGTCAAAGAGGCTTAGGGCATTTCCCTGGATTATGTTGGGACCGAACCCAAGGCTCAATGACTGATTAATTGAAAGTTTCAAGTTTCTATATTAATCCCATAAATCACATCATTTTCCATTCATGCGTTCATTACCATGATAAATCATAAGTAAATACCCCATTTTTACTTAATGATGCTTAAAACCCTCGTTTTATTAACTTCCTACATCTCATGAAGCAGAAAACCCTCAAAATGGCATTTTATCCTAAGTTGAAGTGATGAAATTATTACAATGAAAGCTTGCTTTTAATCTTCACTTTTCTTGGTTATAATTGTATGTTTTGAGTATTTACTTTCCCTTTTCATATTAACACCTAACTTATTTTACTAACTCCCTATAGAAAATCATGTCTTATTAATATAACTCCTTTCTATTAATTATCCCAAAAAATAAAAAAAAGAACACCGCAGTGTTGGTTAACAGAGACAGAGTGTGTTGAGAGCTCTTATTGAAATAATTCATGGGCGGACGGACGACCGAGGGTTTTTTCTGAGGCAGAAGCTAGGGTTTCGAAGATCACTTTCTGATCCGAGGCCAGAACGCTGGCAAAAAGCCGAGATCGCCTCCAAGATCTGCAGCAACAAGGGCTGAAGATGGCGTAGAAGATGGGACGACCGGGGGCCCCTGGAGCCCCCACCTTCAAACAAGTCATAATAGACAAAGGGAAGAAGCCGGACGAGGGTTTAAGAATCCTAAGCTCCTCAACAAACCAAGATCACGCCAGCCACACTGAGATAATCTCAGATCGCTTCACAACAGGAACGGGGAAGGGATCCACCAGCAGAGAAGGGTCCAGTCTAAATCAACCTTCACAGAAGGCAGATCCACAAAGCAACGCTGAAGATATGAATAACAATGACGAACAAACTGCTCAGCTTGATCGATCTGAAAATGCTGAAGGGAACAGAGCGCAACCAAAATTGCAAGGACGATGCAAACCAAAGGCTCTGGACAGCCTGAGGGTAAGCATCACTGATCCAGATCTACAAGAATACCAAGATCACATGTCAATCTATGCGATAATATGCAAATTCATGGGGTTCTGGCCCAGTGAAAAAGCTCTATGTCATTGGATCAAGCAAGTTTGGAAACCGCGAGGAAATGTACAGCTTCACCTAGGAGCCAAGGGCTTCTTCATGGTGGTATTCACCAATCTGGACGACAAGGACCGGATCTTTGAGGGAGGTCCCTACTTCTATGCCTCGGCGGGCCTCTACATGCGGCCATGGAAACCTAACTTTGCACCTGAGCAAAAAACCTTCACCCAGGTACCAGTCTGGATCAGAATTTTCTCCCTGCCAATTGACTATTGGAGACCAGCAGCGTTGGAACAAATCGGCAACACTCTGGGCACCTTTGTCCGAGCTTCTGAAGCCACTCTTCAAAAAAGGTACACAACTTATGCCCGCATCTGTGTTGAAATGGATGTTTCTGGACCTTTGCATGAAGGACTTTGGTTAGACTACAGAGATGAAACCTACTTTCAAACTATAGACTATGAGCAAATACCTTTCAGATGCCGGAAGTGCCATGAGCATGGGCATCTAATCAGAGAATTCCCTCAAAATAAAACGGAGGAGCTCCCCAAAGGGAAACCCTCTTCTGCCTCGGATGGATTCACAAGGCCCACTGGAAGGCACAGAGCTAATCGCAGAAATCACCCTAAAACAGCAGATCCAAATACGGACACAACAAATCCTTTCGAGATACTGGGAGAGGACTCTCAAGGGAACAAGGCAGATCCAGATCTAGAAAATCAGATAATTGAGCAGACTAAAGACACCCTTGATCCCGGGAATGTCAAGGCAGCAAGCTCTGAAAATAAGCACCAAGAAGGAGATGAGGACATGGTCCTCAGTGAACAGGGCACAGAAGACCTAGAATTAGATGAAATCTTGGAGAAAGAAGGGCTGGATCTTAACTCAATAGTAGAACAATGGAAACAAAAAGGGATAGACAAAGTACCAGAAGAAGAAATCAACAAAATCAACCATCTATTCCTAGCCAGACAAGATGCAATAACAAGAAATATGAAAAGGGGTCGTGGTGCTACCAGAAGCCTGGGCATCAAATCACAAACCCTACACCAGACGCAAGCCAGTAGCCAGTACAAAAAGAAACGAGGAAGAAGATCAAACAAAGATGCTCTCTTCGAGTTAGGCAAACTGCTGATAAACTCGGGAAAGATGAAAGCCCTTGAGGCTTTCTCCTTCTCATCCTAATCTCAGTTCACTATGAAAGTCCTCTCATGGAATGCAAGAGGACTAGGAAGCCTCAGGAAACAGAGGCTCCTGAAAAAGAAAATTACTCAAGAAAAACCGGATATGGTCTTCCTCCAGGAAACCAAATGCACAATTCAAAAGTAGAGTGAGATAACTAAAAGACTAAGCAAGCATCTAGAGAATCTGGCGGTGGAAGGAACTGGAATGAGCGGAGGCTTAGCCATCCTGTGGAATCCAAATGTCTACCATCTCATTAATGCTGAAGCTACGAAACATTTCCTAGCCTTGCAAATGCAAATCATCGGAGAAGAAGGATCCTTTCTATTCGTCAATGTCTACAGCCCCCAACGGCTGGAAGACAAACTTTTGCTGCTACGGCAACTAACCAGCCTGCATCACAGGCAAAGCAACTCTCGGGCTGTTTATGGAGGGGACTTCAACATGATAACATCACTTGAGGAAAAGAAAGGGGGCACTAGAATCCTCAGCAATGATGCCCAAGCTTTTAATGCCTTCATTCAAGATATAAGCCTGGTAGACATAAAGCCCAGCAATGGCTTGTATACTTAGACCAATAGGCAAGGAGGAGAGAGGCTCATAGCCTCACGACTGGATCGCTATCTGGTCTCCGAAAGCCTACTCCTGGAAGGGAACACTATAAGATCGGAAATCCTGCCTTCTGGGGGATCAGACCACTAGCCCATTTCTCTGGAATTATCAATTTCAGGCACCCCCAAAAATAGGCCCTTTCGTTTCGAAAGGTTTTGGCTCAACCATAAAGATTTCCTCAGCAGTATTAAAACGTGGTGGAAGACTCCTCTGCCGGTAAAAGGCACAAAAATGTTCAACTTACAAGCGAGGCTCAAGTACATCAAAACACAACTGAAAACTTGGAATCGAGAGGTTTTTGGGAACATATTTGCAGATAAACGCCAGCTGGAGCAGAAGTTGGAGGAGATCCACAATGAATGGATTCAGGGCAAAACATCACAGGAATCCATCGACAGGGAAAAACAACTCATGAAAGAATGGGAATAACGAAGCAAGCAGGAAGAAATACTGTGGAAGCAAAAATCTCGCAATCAATGGTTAAAGGAGGGAGAAAGAAATACCAAGTTATTCCACAGATCTGCCATTGATTATAGATGCAGCAACAGAATCACCAGACTACAAGGAGAGAATGGAGAAAGCTTCAGCTCACACCAGGATATTACCAATCAACTTCGCAGACATTTTCAAGCCATTGCCACTGAACCTGATTACAACCGAAGGGAAGCCATCGACAGAGTCACTTCTTCCATACCTAGACTCATCACCGATGAGCAAAACAGTGCCCTGGAAAGACCAGTTTCTCTCCAGGAGGTGGAGGTGGCGGTCAGAGAAATGGCCAACGGGAAAGCCCCAGGACCAGATGGATTCACAGTAGATTTTTTCAAAGCCTGCTGGGACATAGTAAAAGAAGACATTTGGGAAGTGGTGGAAGATTCAAGATCATCATCCTCAATCTTAAAGTCTCTAAACTCCACTTTCATTGCTTTGATCCCAAAATAAAAAGATGCCTGCACTCCTTCCAAGTATAGACCAATTTCCCTCTGCAATGTGGTTTATAAGATAATTTCAAAAGTCATAGCTAACAGACTAAAACCTATCCTGCCTCGAATCATCTCAGAAGAACAATCAGGGTACGTGGAGGGGCGACAGATCATGGATAATGTTTTATTAGCCCATGAAATGATTCACACTCTAAAGACTCTAAGAAAAGCAGGCATGATAATTCAACTGGACCTATCGAAAGCTTACGACAAAGTAAGTTGGGCCTATCTCGAAGCTGTCTTACAAGCTTTTGGATTCAGCACAAGGTGGATAACGTGGATCTTAGCTCTGATCAAAACACCCAACCATTCGATTCTGATCAATGGAGCCCCTTCTCAACCTTTCTACCCAACCAGGGGTATAAGGCAGGGAGACCCAATCTCCCCGTTTCTTTTTGTTATTCTAATGGAAGGGTTCAGTCGTCTCATCAAGTCTGCTAAGGAGAACAATTTAATAAAGGGTCTGCAACCTCTAGACAATTTTCCGGCCACAACTCACCAGCAGTTCGTGGATGATACCATGCTGCATGGCACGCCTACTGTTAAAGAAGCAAAAGGTTTCAAAAAAATACTCACCCTGTTCAGTCAGGCTTCCGGAATGGATTTCAATTTTGACAAATCCATGATATTCTTTTTTAATACCCATCTGGCGGTTCAAAGACACCTGACTGCGATCCTGGGTTTCAAGCGAAGCTGTCTCCCCTCCAAGTATTTAGGAATCCCCCTAACGGACAAGCCCTGGCAGAAAGCTCATTGGGAAAGGCTGACAAACAAGGTTGTGGACAAATGCAACCACTGGACGAACAGAGTTCTAAACTTAGCAGGGCGTTTGGTAATGACCAAAGCGGTTCTACAAGCAATTCCCAGCTATATGCTCTCGATTCTACCTGCTCCGCAAGGAGTCCTTCAGAAAATAAGAAACATCCAAAGAACATTCCTATGGTCGGGCAACTCTGGCAAGCCAAAATGGGCGTTGGTGGCGTGGGATAAGCTATGCAAACCTAAGATCTTCGGAGGACTTGGATTACAGGATCCTGGCACTATCAATAAGGCCAACAGTGCCAAGCTATGGTGGAGATGGTTAACTGAGCCCCAAACTCCCTGGGAAAAACTATGGAAAGCCAAATACGCAGCTCATTGGCAGCATGAAGAGCTTATCAGAATCACCGAGGTCCTGATGGGCTCCTCCATTTGGAACTTAGCCCGAGAAAATCGACACATAATTCAGAATCACTGCTTCTGGGAGATAAGAAATGGACGTTCGGCTCTCTTTTGGGAAGATGCTTGGCAACAGCTCCCAAGACTGGAAAGCCCCAATTTTCATCCTCTACAACAGTGGTATCGGGAAAATGGAAAAACAAAAGTCCATCACTTCTGGGAGCAAGGCAATGAACCGCAGCAATGGCGGAAATGGCAGCTCACTCCCCTTCCCCTGGAGGAGCATCTGCAAAATCTAAACAGCACACTCAATGACACTCTTAGCAAAAGAGTTCTTAGAGAAGGGCACGGTCCAGACAAACTTCGTTGGGGCATGCTAGCTGGAGGGTCTTTTAACCTAAAAGAAGCCAGATATTACCTGGATAACAGGGAGGAGCAGGATAAATTAGCTTGGCATGGGAATGTTTGGGATGGGATCCTTTGGCCCAAAATCAAACTGTTCCTGTGGCTTGTGCAGAACAAGAAGGTCCTAACTTGGGAAAATCTAACCAAAAGGGGCTTCGTTGGTCCCTCCCGCTGCCCATTATCCGAGCAGCAGGAGGAAACCACCAACCATCTCTTCAACAGCTGCAAATGGACCAACGAACTCTGGGAATGGCTTCAAGAAATCTTCTGGCAATCTGACAGACAACACAACTCTATACAAGAAACCATAACCAACTGGCGATCTCAATTCTCCAATAGCGTTATGGTAAATGCACTATGGACGAACAGTCCCGGCTTTATCATATGGAATGTGTGGAAGGAAAGAAACAACCGAATCTTCCAAAAACGTAGTATTCGTCAAACCGGTGATCTAAAAACAGTCATCATCAAGGGGCTCACGGAAACAATACGCACCTGGTGTACAGAAGAAAAGATTGAAACCATCTCTCCCAATGATAGAAGAATTCTGGGCATCTTCGGTCTCATTAACTCAGCAGAACACCTCGTGATGAAAATGGGTCTGCGACCAATGCATCATCCTATCACATGGCAGCGTCCGCCCCATGGTTTCTGCAAATTAAACTTCGATGGGGCCGCAAAGGGCAACCCAGGCCCAGCAGGGGCGGGTGGAGTCCTACAGGATGAAAATGGAGGAATCATTCACATCCTCAGCAAAAACTTGGGCGAAACCACTAATAACTATGCTGAATTCACAGCGCTAGAACAGGGTCTCCGACTCTTAGTACAGCTGGACAAAAGAAAAGCTATCGTGGAAGGCGACTCTCAGCTGGCCATAACCACTGCAAAAAAAATCCAACAGGGAATGCAACCAGCCAAAGCAACTAAGCACTGGAGGCTAGCTGCGATAACGGAAAGGATAGCGCAACATTTGCCCTCTCTCAGTGGCGTAATCTTGCAATCTGTGCGGAGGCAGGCGAATTCCCTTGCGGACCACATTGCGAACTATGCGGTCGACAACCCGACTCATGCCTGGGACACGTGTTGGCATGAGCTCAGAGATGACAAGCTTCGGGATCAGTGCAGTACAATATCAAAAAAGGACCTGAATGCTGACGATTCCGTGGGACGGACGGAAGGACAGTCATCATCAGAAAATCAGGCTTAACGGTTTGGTGATTGCGCTGGGCGATCGGCACACGCAGGAGAATTTAACGAAAAGCCATCGGAATCAGCCAGCCTTAATGAGTGAGAGTGATGGTAGAAGAAACAGCTCCACTGAGCGCCTTAAGCGCTGGATGACAGCGTGTGAAGGATCACACTGCAGATCGAACTGCTTCGACCACTTACCCAGTCTTAATGGCAATACATTGTGGCAACTTGCCCGCAAGAATGGCTTTGATTGGCCTCCCCGCGGCACGCTTCATCCCCCGCCCTCTCCCTTTATTAGCTCCTCCCCGCAACCCTCCTCTTTCATTCTTACGCTGATCTGTCTATGTGCAGGCTCCGGTTCTATCCCAGTCTTCAGTTTCCGCAGAGGAACAGGTGCAGAAACAGTCTTGAAAGTCATGGCGGAAATCAATCCGCGGAGCATCAAAGCCTCCCAAGCCCTCAAAAGAGCCGTGGACTGCTACGAAGCTTCGGTATCCAAGCGAGGCAAGCAGACGATAGAGGTACTGGAGGAAGAAGTAGAATTGGCTCGAGTACACACAGACGACACCCACATCAGCGAAGAGGTAGACTGGCTTGTGGATCCAGGAACTCCATCCACACGGCACACCCAATTCCTGCAAACGCAAGTGGTCGCATGGCAAGTAAAGACAATGCTAGCCAAGGCCATAGCCATGCAAGGAGCCGCAGTGAAAGAAACGTTCGCAGCAACGACCATAGCTTCGGCTCAGAACACAGCCCGCCTCGACAAGCTGGAGATTGCTCTTAATTCGCTAACCGCGGAATTAAAACAGCAAGGCACGACCATGGAAAAGTTCATCCGCAGATTCAGACTCTATCTCCGCCATGTTCAAAATGTCTCCATCGAGCTTCCTACGGATGCAGAGAAAGCCACTGTGATCAGAAGGTTCAAGCCTCGAGCCCCAACCCCAGGTGGTGAAGGCATAGCTTCAGGCGAGGGAGGAAATTCGGGTGCCTCTACTCCTAACATCTAGTGGCTCAGCCATCTCTTTACTTTTCTGCCATCAGGTCAACCCTGATTTTCGTTTCCTTGTATCTTCATAGTCTTTTATATTTCTTCTGGCGTGTAACAGGCCTCTATGGCCTTCGGCATTATGATGATCCAGTTTTGTTTTCGAAGGGTGTCCTGCGTGACAGCCCAACAGATTTTGGTTTTGTTTAAGGGCTTAGGTGATCAAATTGCCAAAACGGAACAGCTTTGTAACGATAAGCCCTTTGAAAGTTTGCAGCGAAGCAGGCTCTGGGATCCAAGCCGTAAGCCTTCGCCTTCCACTGCTGTAACTTCTGTTTATATCGTAATATAATGTTACTACTTACTTACAAAAAAAAAATTATCCCAAAAAATACCTTATTATAAGCTTTTTATGTCAAAGTTATTATGCACATGTTTAAATTAAATCCCTAAGCAACCCCTTTGACATGAAAATTATCCATAAAGAAATATACTGATTCCCCTATAGTTATTTAGCCTAATTGGTTTGGAATAACTATATAGTAAGATATAAAGGAAAGTTTCGGAATACAATGTATCAAATGAAAATTAAAAACCCTTTCCGATGCTTCATATATTTTTTCTAGCCAAAGTTTGATTACACTAAGACTTTTATTTATGATCCCTTCATCTTCCCTCCACAGAGCATAAACCTTAGATATATATTTGCCACTTTACAACGTGCATATTAAACCTTGGTTAAAATCCTATTAACACGCCCCCATTTATTCCACTCCATATATATAAACTCCTTTTATATATAAAAAGCCACATTATCCAATAAAATAACCCAGCACCCTCACGGTCATCCATCACCCTCCGATCATATTTATATACCTAATCTAACAGTCCACACTTAGTGCGATCAAACCGACCCTATGCCCCACCATTCCCATCGCGTTGATTTATAACCGTTGATCTTTGCTATCAAATCAATGGCCTATATTGAAGCCCATTCCCACCTTTCTCTTCCCCGCTACTTCAAAATCCAATCCTAACCATTCGCTCAAACAAAGCAGATCCAATGGAGCGCATTCAGTTTCGCGCTCTAAAACTGATTGTGCGATGTTTTATAAAAGTTCCGCAATAAAATCTGTTTCATCAAACCACCCTATCCTACGTGTCAGATTATTATTTGATCGTGTTTCAAAAGCTTTAAACGGCCTACCATCCTAAACGAACATGAAGAAAACAAGCGGTTTTTTGCATTCAAAATTCCAAATCCGCCTCCCGCCTTTGAATGAGCTTATAATAAACGCAGAATATGATGATGTTTATTAAGGTTAAAACTTTAATATATCATTTTTATATTTGTTAGTTGCATTCTTGACTGGTAAGAACTCCCGCCCCGAATATTTTAAAAGATTTTCGAGCCTTTGTTGACCAAGTTATAGCCCCAGAGCTAAACATTACGACTATGACTGAAAGACCATTAAAGCTACCCTCTGTAGCGTCAAAGATCCAATTTCTATTGAAGATAACCTACTGACATAACAAAGTACACTGTTTCAGCCCTAACAAAATCAACAAAAGTCCAAATTCGACTACAGAAGCTTCAGAAACCCTGTCAAAACATCAAAATACCTGCGAATTGAGGTAGTTCTGTGTTCTAGAGACAGTCTTTTAAATGCTATTTTCCTCCATTTCTAAGCTCCAAAGACCAAAATTCAAATATTTAAAGGGTTGAAACTCTGAATATGCCTAAAACCCTATTTCTCAATCAAACAAACTTAGAAAACCCATGTTTTATGTTTTATTCCAATTTCCACACCCTCAAAATTTCTTTGATAAACCTAATTGAGAAGAAAACCCAAAAGAGATTATCCTTAACCAAATTTTCTCCATTATCCCTTTGTTAAATTAAATTACTCCTGCAAACATTCTAAACTTGCTGAAGTAAGTCTAAAAATGCCTAAAAAAAATAGAGTTAAACCTCCACAAGTAAATATCATTCCACAAGTTTTTCAAAAAACCTTTAGTCACCTCCCTGTAGACCTGGATTTCATTAAAAAATTGTTTGATTTTTGTAGGTTATTATCAGAATATGGATTTGGGCCAACAATTTCAATACTAGTTGACAAAATTGTTTGCTCCAAATTCATAGATTTTAATTTAAAAGCTTCATTCAACAGACAGTTTGTATACAAAGAAAGAATAAAATCAAGTCAGAGACATATTATAATGATGAAATATGCACAATGAATGGTAAAATTGAAATGAGAATACATAGGGACAATTAAAGAGTATCAGTGGTTAAAGTGTATCAGATAAAAGTTCGAGTAAAAGTTAAAACAAAGTTACAGAGCAGTCAAAGGTAAACAATAAAAGTAAATATAGCAGTATTAAATGGAAAAAAGAGATGAAAATAATTTCACCAACAATTAATTTTATCCAAAGTGAAATTAAAACAGTTAAAAGAACAAAAAGGTCAAAAGATGAAAACATAACAAGAAGGAACATTTCTTCAGAAATTTCATGTTTAAGTCATTGTTTTGCAGAAACTATTGTGACCACTCCAAGATTAATTTGGAAAAACCTAAGGAGGTTTATATTCTTAAGGTATTCTACTACAAAAATGGCTCTCACTTTTCTAACAGCCATTATGGATTTGGAAATATTACACAATTTTTGAAAGCTCTCTTTGCAGAAAATTTCTGTTAAGTCATTATTTTGCAGAGAAGATTGTGGCCAATCAGAAATACATATTAAAAAAATGAAGGGTTTTTGTTCCTAAGAGACCCATATAAGAAAACCTATCTCACTTTTTTCATAGTTATTTCATAATGAGATATACATGCACATCTTTACAGCCTATTTTTTATACTCTATAAAACTCTGTTTTACACATCTTTTTGCAGAGCCTATTGTGCACATCTGGAGAGGAATTTTAGGAAACTGAAAGAGTTTTATCTCACCAACATATTCATCCACAATAAACTATTTCACTTTTTACATATCTATTTCGGAGTGAGAAATAAAAAGGTATCATTGGACCCCAGTTTGCAGAATTGCTGGAGTAGAATGCACAAAGAAAGGAAACAGTTAGTGACTTGGATGCCTCATCATCAACTAAGAGTTGGATCAAATTCGAATTATCCTCTTTTTCATCACCTATCAATAGAAAATAGTGCCAAATAGATGCATTATATTTTAGTGTCCTTTAATTAAGTTCTATTAATGTAAAACAATTGGAGATATTTGTAAATCAATCTTGATATTTTTCAAGATATTTTAGTTTAGAATTTGTATAAATACTTCACTCTTTGAAGTATTTTGTGTGGAATAAAATTTATCAAGACTACTATAGACATTTTACTGGATATATTGAAGTTTGTGTGAGTGGATTAGTAAAGCAGCAGACTAGAATTAAGATTAAAGACATCGTAACTCAGGATTCTTGCGCTGACCAGATAAGTCAAGTATTTTCTTGTTTTCACTGTTTATCTTTCAAAAGTTTCCATACATATATTTTAATGTTTTCTATATTTAATGATTAACTAGGAAAGCTTAAACAGGATTAGTGTTAAAAATCTCCCTGTTTTTTACTAGTTATTCATTATTATGTTTTCTACTGATAACCGGACTTAAGAATTCTTAAATGCTCTTAGTCCCTGTTTGATCCCTTCCTTTCATCTTCATTTCTGTAACCTAAGGATTATTAATTTCCATTTTTTTTATATTTCACCCATTTCATCAAAAAGCCTATTTCAAACCCTTTGAAGGTCATCTACCCTGCCCTTAGTACATTTTCTCTTTAGACCTTATTTCCTAGCTCTGCATGCCAAGAGGTTTACTCCATATCCCAATGGTCTAGCAGATCCCTCTGTGGTTTAACTTGAAGTACATTTTATTCTCACCAAACTTTCAAAACAAATCCCACTGTCCAATCACACCTAGCCTAACATCTTATAACATATAATCAAGCTAAATCTTGAGGAGAGATCCCTCTCTGGAATTTAGGAAGGCTAGATCCTGAATTTCAAAATAGGTTCTTGGTTACCCTTGGTTTTCTTTAACTATACACCAAAATCCCACTACCTAAGAATTACTAAGGTGATAACATACTAGCGACCATACTGGGGAAGACTAACCTTTTTCTTCAGAAATATTTTACAGGTTTAGATATGATCTATAATGTTGGATAGTGATCAGACACAGAAAGGTTAAAATCATCCACCTGGCGACTCCAAATCAATTTCACAATCAAGACTCCATTGGAGGAATTAACCTGGAAGAACAATATGGAAAGATGAGGCTTTCAACTTGGATCTTAATCGAAGACATTATGTTCTTTCCCGTTAAGAATGTTTTTCAATATATATTGTATTTTAAATAATGATCTAACTTGGTTTTACAGATACTGTCGCCTTTTGTTATGGCTAATTTTCAAGACGATCCAAGAATAAAAGGAAGATATGCTCCCATGAGCAGAGATCACATACCTGGATTTCCACACAAGCTACTAAAGGTAAATTGGGGTAACAATCTGCCCATGTTTCAAGATGAGAACATTGATGATCCTTTACTACATCTCATTAAATTTCATATACACTCATCAAGATTGAAGGGTGATTGGCATGAGGTTTGCCTGAGATGAAAATATTCATGGAAACCTTAGAAGGAAAAGCAAGGGAATGGTATGAAGCTCTCAAACCTGCAAGTTTGTTTTTTGTAAAAGATTTTCATAAGGTATTTTATTATCATTACAAAGAAGATTTTACATCTTTATCATTACCTGAAAATTGTTGTGATCAAGCTGAAGATCTTATACATTATCTTAAAAATATTGATGAACATTTTCGAAATTGGCATCCTGAAGATTTATTAGAAGAAGTCTAGAACTTTCATTCTCAAGTTAAATGTCATAATAATCAAGAGGAGTTAAATAAAGATGAAATATATCAGGAGATGAATCAAGATCCACAAAACCCCTCTATATTAACAAATGATGTTTCATTTAATGTTTTGAATGGAGTTAAAGAAAATAATCAACCTCATGATCAATTTTTAGATAAGAGCAAAAAAAATTGTCATTTAAATCTAAGAATTAAGAGAATCCCACCCCCCCTCACCAAAGAAGAAATCAATTTTCTTCTAAACATGCAACCATCCTAAAAATATTTACATAATGAAGAAATTGTTTCTACTTCTTCTAATGTTGATTAATGTACTAAAGTTTTTATCCATGAAGAGACAGAAGAAAAAGTTGATGCTCATGTTATTCTACCTTCCAAAAAAGGCCCTTTGCTTTATATCATTCCTATTGAGCAAAATAATGACTTTCAAATAGAATGCAACCAATATAATCAAGATATATTAGGATTGCTGGAAGAAGAATCTTCTGATCCAATGTTTATAATTGATGACATTCCTTTTTCTGAAGATTTTCCTAAATATGATCAGTATGATGATAATTATGTTCTCTTAATTCAAGATAATTTTAGACAACAATCACTAGCTATTTTAAGGGGTGAGATATTAGAATTTGAGCTTGATAAGGATTTTCTAAGATCTATCTTTCTTATTTTGAAATTAAGAAAATATTATCCTCAACTTAAAAAATGTGTTCTTGAGATAATTTCTGAAAATTATGAAAATGAAATTAAACTTTTTCATTCTCAAATTTAGTCATATAATTTCCAAGATCCTAAAGAATTCTTGGAAAATATTCCTTCTCCTAAGCAAGAGGAAATTGTACTATATTTTGACTTGCATATTGAGGATGATTATTCTTTCAAACACAAGACTGAAGAAATATTTTCAGGGATTGATATTCAGAATACAACTGAGAAACTAGTCATTGAAGGCCTAGAAGCACAAATCATACATTATGTTTTTAATGATCCTATAGAAAATTATGTGGAGAATATTTTTAGCTCAAATATACAAACATGTTTTATCTATGAGGATCAAATATATCAGGAATTTCCATTTCACAACTTATCATTGATTATGAAGACACATGATCAAGTTATACTTCCAAGTTTGATCACAAGAAGTCAAATTATCCATTCATTTCTATAGCTACTTGACTAGCTTCATTGGCACTTTTGTACTGCCTAATTCAACAAAATTAACAATAGATTAGAGTAGGTAGATGAGTGAAAATAAGCTCAAAGATCTAAGTATTTTTTTATTATTTAGTTTTCAACTAGTTTTGGAATAATTCATTAAGATTTAAAGGTAAGGAGAAGGTCCTAAAGATATTTAAGATCTAATCATTTTGGTTTGAGAATTACAGTATGGTTTTTTTTAGTTTCAAATCAGATTTCAATTTGTAGAAAAAGGATTATATTTTGTTCAAGATTTTCAGCCACAACAAATGAATGTTTGGGATTGGCCCAATGGATCAGGCTACTAGTCAATGGTGTTCTTGACATCTCACAAGGAAATGCCATTCCCAAGTGAAGTTGATGTTAGAAACCTATAAATATAGGATTCATAATTTTGATTTAACTGATGATAGTGGTGTAAATATGAAAAAACTTTTCTTTCCGCAAGTTATTTTCCCATATTTTGTAAAAATAAAAAATAAAAAATCAAAAAATCAAAAAGAGGGTAAAATTCCTAAAAGAAAAATCAAAAGACTTAGAAAAAATGATATACCCCAAAAGAAAAAGAAGAATAAAACATGAAAGTGTGCAAGTCTAAATGCCACTACTTTTAATTTTTGCAGATGATTATAGCAGAGTGTCAATAAATACCATAATCCATGATAAGTTGAACAATTTAATCTTGACTTATCATGTTTCAATTTTAATTGTTTTAGATAGAGAATGAAACATTGTCATACAGTTTAATCATGACAATTCATGTATTTAGGTAGAGAATAAAAGAATCCAACAATTTAATTTGGATTCTTGAATTAAATAAGGTTAGAATTAGATAGTTTTACTGCTTTCAAAAGAATAATTTTTTTAAAGTTGCTAGCTCAAATGCACCTGATCAAAATAGAAGAAAAAATGTTAGAAGATATGATTGGGTAGGTAGAAGAAGGTGGTAAATCCATTGTAAATATTTTCACTAGGCTACAAATAACTAATTTCTCCTCCCCATAGCTATTTAACATTCTAGACTATCAGTCAAACAAGCTCAGGGCATTTCCCTGACTTCTGTTGGGACCAAACCCAAGGGTTAGTGACTGATTAGTTGAAAGTGTCAAGTTTCTATATTAATCCCAGAAATCACATCATTTTCCATTCATGCATTCATTACCATGATAAATCATAAGTAAATACCCCATTTTTACTTAATGATGCTTAAAACCCTCATTTGATTAACTTCCTACATCTCATGAAGCAGAAAACCCTCAAAATGGCATTTTATCCTAAGTTGAAGTGATGAAATTATTATAATGAAAGCTTGGTTTTAAGATTCACTTTTCTTGGTTATAATTGTATGTTTTGAGTATTTACTTTCCCTTTTCATATTAACACCTAACTTATTTTATTAGCTATCTATAAAAAATCATAGTCCTATTAATATAACTCCTTTCTATTAATTATCCCAAAAAATACCTTATTATAAGCATTTTATGTCAAAGTTATTATGCACACATTTAAACTAAATCTCTAAGCTACCCTTTTGACATGAAAATTATCCATAAAGAAATATCCTGACTCGCCTATAGTTATTTAGCCTAATTGGTTTGGAATAACTATATAATAAGATATAAAGGAATGTTTAGGAATATGATGTATCAAATGAAAATTAAAAACCCTTTCCAATGCTTCATATATTGTTTCTAACCAATTTTTGATTACATTAACCCTTTGATTTACTACCCCTTCATCTGCCCTCCACACAACATAAACCTTAGGTATATATTTGCCACTTTACAACGTGGATATTAAACCTTGGTTAAAATCCTATTAACACGCCCCCATGCATTCCACTCCATATATGTAAACTCCTTTTATATATAAAAATACACATTATCCAATCAAATAACCTAGCACCATCACGCTCATCCACCACCCTATGATCATATTTATATACCTAATCTAACGGTCCACACTTAGCACGATAAAACCGACCCTACGCCCCACCATTCCTATCACGTTGATTTATAATTGTTGATCTTTGCTATCAAATCAATGGCCCATCTTGAAGCCCGGTCCCACCTTGTTGTTCCCCACTACTTCAAATTCCAATCCTGACCATTTTCTCAAACAAAGTAGATCCAACGGAGCGCGTATAGTTTCGCGCTCTGAAACTGATCGTGTGATGTTTTATAAAAGTTGTGCGATAAAATCTATTTCATCAAGCCACCCTATGCTACGTGTAGGATTATTATTTGATTGCGTTTTGAAAGCTTTAAACTGCCTACCATCCCAAACGAACGTGAAAACAACCAGCGGTTTTTCGCATTCAAAATTCCAAATTCGCCTCCCGCCTTTGAATGAAATTATAATAAATGCCGAATATGATGATGTCTATTAAGTTTAAAACTTTAATATATCATTTTTATATCTATTAGTTGCACTCCCGACTAGTTAAAACTCCTGCCCCGACTATTTTAAAAGATTTTCGAGCCTCTATTGACCAAGTTATAGCCCCGTAGCTAAAGTTTACCACTATGACTGAAAGACCATTAAAGATACCCTCTACAGCGTCAAAGATCCATTTTCTACTGAAGATACCCTGTTGACATAACAAAGTAAATTATTTCGGCCCCAAAAAAATCAACAGAAGTCCAAATTTTACCACAGAAGCTTCAGAAACCCTGTCAAAACATCAAAATACCTACGAATTGAGGGAGCTCTGTTTTCTAGACCCAATATTTTAAAGGCTAGTTTCCTCCATTTCTAAGCTCCAAAGACCAAAATTCAAATATTTAAAGGGTTGAAACTCTGAATATGCCTGAAACCCTATTTCTAAGTCAAATAAACTCAAAAAACCCCTGTTTTATGTTTTATTCTAGTTTCCACACCCTCAAAATTTCTTTGATAAACCTAATTGAGAAGAAAACCCAAAAGATATTATCCTTAACCAAATTTTCTCAATTATCCCTCTGTTAAAGTAAATTACTCCTACAAACAGTCTAAACTTGATGAAGTAAGTCTAAAAATGCATAAAAAAACAGAGTTAAACCTCCACAAGCAGATTTCATTCCACAGGTTTTTCAAAAAACCTTCAATCACCTCCCTGTAGACCTGGATTTCATTAAAAAATTGTTTTATTTTTGGAGGTTATTATCAGAATATGTATTTGGGCCAACAGTTTCAATGCTAGTTGACAAAATTGTTGGCTCCAAATTCTCAGATTTTAATTTAAAAGATTCATTCAAAAAAAAAATTTATAAAAAGAAAGAATGGTAAAATTTTAAATGATGAAATGATGAAATATGCATAGTGAATGGTAAAATTGAAATGACAATTCATAGGGACAGTTAAAGAGTATCAGTGGTTAAAGTGTATCAGGTAAAAGTCAGAGTAAAAGTTAAAAAAAAGTGATAGAGCAGTCAAAGGTAAACAGTAAAAGTAAATACAGAGGTAGTAAATGGTAAAAAGAGATGAAAATACTTTCAAGAACAATTATTTTATCCAAAGTGAAAGTAAAATAGTTAAAAGAACAAAAAGGTGAAAAGATGAAAACACAACAAGAAGGAACATATTTTCAGAAATTTCATGTTTAAGTCATTTTTTTGCATAAAATATTGTGACCAATCCAAGATGAATTTGGAAAAACTGAAGGATTTTTATATTCTTAAGGTCTTCTACTACAAAAACCTCTCTCACTTTTATAACCGCCATTATTTATTTGGAAATATTAAACAATTTTGGAAAGCTCTATTTGCAGAAAATTCCTGTTAAGTCATCATTTCGCAGAGAAGATTGTGGCCAATGAGAAATACATCTTAAAAAACTGAAGGAGGTTTTTGTTCCTAAGAGACCCATATAAAAAAAATTATCTCACTTTTTTCACAGTTATTTCAGAATGAGATATACATGCGTAGCTTTACAGCCTATTTTTCAGACTCTGTAAAACTCTGTTTTACACATTTTTTGCAGAGCCTATTGTGCACATATGGAAAGGAATTTTAGGAAACTGAAAGAGTTTTATCTCACCAACATATTCATCCACAATAACCTATTCCACTTTCTATATATGTATTTCATATTTAGAAATACAAAGGTATCATTGGACCCCAAGTTTGCAGAATTACTGGAGTAGAATGCACAAAGAAAGGAAACAGTTAGTGACTTGGATGCCTCATCATCAACTAAGAGTTGGATAAAATTTGAATTATCCTCTTTTTCATCACCTATCCATAAAAAATAGTGCCAAATATATGCATTAGTTTTTAGTGTCCTTTAATTAAATTCTATTTATGTAAAACAGTTGGAGATATTTGTAAATCAATCTTGATATTTTTCAAGATATTTTAGTTTAGAATTTGTCTAAATACTTTACTCTTTGAAGTATTTTTTGTAGAATAAAAATTTTCAAGACTACTATAGACATTTTTCTGGATATATTGAAGTTTTTGTGAGTCGATTAGTAAAGCAGAAGATTGGAATTAAGATTAAAGACATCATAACTCAGGATTCTTATGCTGACCAGATAAGCCAACTATTTTCCTATTTTCACTGTTTAACTTTCAAAAATTTCCATGAATAGATTTTAATTGTTGTTTTCTTTAATGATTAAATAGGAAAGCTTAAATAGGATTAGTGTTAAAAAGCTCCCTTCTTTTTTTACTAGTTATTCATTATTATGTTGTCTGCTGATAACCGGACTTAAGAATTATTAAATGCTCTTACTGCCTATTTGACCCCTTCCTTTCATCTTCATTTCTGTAGCCTAAGGATTCTCAATTTCCCTTTTCTTCATATTTAACCCATTTCATCAAAAAGCCTATTTCAAACCCTTTGAAGGTCATCTACCCTGCCCTTAGTAAATTTTCTCTTTAGACCTTGTTTCCTAGCTCTACTTCCCAAGAAGTTTACTCCAAAGCCCAATGGTCTGGTAGATCCCTTTGTGGTTTACCTTGAAGTACCTTTTATTCTCACCAAACTTTCAAAACAAATCCCGATATCCAATCATACCTAGCCTAAAATCTTATAACATAAAATAAAGCTAAATCTTGAGGAAAGATCCCTCTTCGGAACTTAGGAAGGCTAGATCCTGAATTTCAAAAGAGGTTCTTGGTTAGCCCTGGTTTTCCTTAACTATAAACCAAAATCCCACGACCTAAAAATTAATAGGGTGATAACATACTGGTGACCATACTAGGGAAGACTAACCTTTTTCTTCATAAATATTTCACAGGTTTAGATCTGATTTATGATGGTGGACAGAGATCGGACACACAAAGGTTAAAATCATCCACCTGGCGACTCCAAATAAATTTCACAGTCAAGAATCCACTGGTGGAATGAACCTGGAAGAACAATATGGAAATATGAGGCTTTCAACTTGGATCTTAATCAAAAACATTTTGTTCTTTCTCATTAAGAAATTTTTTCAATATATATTGTATTTTATATAAGGATCTAACTTGGTTTTACAGATACCATGGAATTTCGTTATGGCTAATTTTCAAGACGGTCCAAGAATAAAACAGAGATATTCTCCCATGAGCAGAGATAACATACCTGGATTTACACACAAGATAACAAAGGTAAATTGGGCTAACAATCTGCCCATGTTTGAAGATGAGAACATTGATGATCCTTTACTACATCCCATTAAATTTCATATACACTCATCAAGATTGAAGGGTGATTGGCATGAGGATTGCCTCAGGAAAATATTCATGGAAAAATTAGAAGGAAAAGAAAGGGAATAGTATGAAGCTCTCAAACCTACAAGTTTGTTTTCTCAAAAATATTTTCATAAGGTATTTTATGAGCATTACAAAAAAGATTTTCCATCTTTATCATTAGCTGAAAATTGTTGTGATCAAGCTGAAGATCTTATACATTACCTTAAAAATATTGATGAAGATTTTTGAAATTGGCATCCTGAAGATTTATTAGAAGAAGTATTTAACTTTCATTCTCAAGTTAAATTCCATAATAATCAAGAGGAGTTAAACAAATATGAAATAGATCAGGAGATGAATCAAGATCCACAAAACCCCTCTGTATTAACAAATGATGTTTCATTTAATGTTTTGAATGGATTTAAATAAAATACTCAACCTCATGATAAATTTTTAGATAAGAGAAAAAAAAAATTGTGATTTCAATCTAAGAATTAAGATATTCCCACCCCCCCTCACCGAAGAAGAAATCAATTTGCTTCTAAACATGCAACCATCCTCAAAATATTTACATAATGAAGAAATTGTTTCTACTTCTTCTAATGTTGATGAATGTACTAAATTTTTTATCCATGAAGATACAGAAGAAAAATTTGATGCTCATGCTATTCTACCTTCCCAAAAAGGCCCATTGCTTGATAGCACTCCTATTGAGAAAAATAATGACTTTCAAATAGAATGCAACCAATATAATCAAGATATATTAGGATTTTGGAAGAAGAATCTGCTGATCCAATGTTTATAATTGATGACATTCCTTCTTCTAAATATTTCCCTAAATATGATCAGTATGATGATAATTATGTTCTCCTAATTCAAGATAATTTCACAGAAGAATCACTAGCTATTTTGAGGGATGAGATATTAGAATTTCAACTTGATGAGGATTTTCTCAGAGCTATCTTTCTTATTTTGAAATTAAGAAATTATTCTTCTGAAGTTAAAAACTGTGTTCTTGAGATAATTTCTGAAAATTATGAAAATGAAATTAAACTTTTGCATTCTCAAATTCAGTCATATAATTTCCGAGATCCTAAAGAATTCTTGGAAAATCTTCCTTCTCCTAAGAAAGAGGAAATTTTACTATATTTTGACTTGCATATTAAGGATGATTATTCTTTCGAGCACAAGACTGAAGAACTAGTTTCAGGGATTAATATTCAGAATGCAACTGAGCAACTAGTCATTGAAGGCCTAGAAGCACAAATCATACATTGTGGTTTTCATGATCCTATAGAAAATTATATGGAGAATACTTTGAGCTCAAATATGCAAACATCTTTTATCTATGAGGATCAAATATATCGAGAATTTCCATTTCACATCTTATCATGGATTATGAAGACACATGATCAAGCTATACTTCCAAGTTTGATCACAAGTAGTCAAATTATCCATTCAATTCTACAACTACTTGACTAGCTTCATTGGAATTTTTGTATTATCTGATTCAACAGAATTAACAGTAGATTAGAGTAGGTATATGAGTGAAAATAAGCTCAAAGATCTATGCATTTTTTTTAGTATTCAGTTTTCAACTAGTTTTGGAATAATTCATTAAGATTTAACGCTAAGGAGAAGGTCTTAAATATATTTAAGATCTAATCAGTTTGGTTTGAGAATTGCAGTATGTTTGTTTTTAGTTTTAGATCAGATTTAAGTTTGCAAAAAAAGAACTATATTCAGTTCAGGATTTTCAGCCACAACAAATGCATTTTTGGTATTGGTGCAATGGTTTCAGGCTACTAGTCAATGGTGTTCTTGACATCTCACAAGGAAATGCCATCCCCAAGTGAAGGCGATGTTAGCAACCTATAAATATAGAATTCATAATTTTGACTTGACTGATGATAGTTGTGTAAATATTTAAAAAGTTTTCTTTCTGCAATTTGTTTTCCCATATTTTTTGAAAACAAAAATGAAAAAATAAAAAATAAAAAAGAAGCTAAAAGTCCTAAAAGAAAAATCAAAATACTTAGAAAAAATGATATACCCCCCCCCAAAAAAAAATATGAATAAAACATGAAAGTGTGCAAGTCTAAATGCCACTACTTTTACTTTTTGCAGATGATTATGGCAGAGTGTCAATAAATTCCATAATCCATGATGAGTTGAACAATTTAATCTTGACTTATCATGTTTCAATTTTACTTGTTTTAGATAGAGAATGAACAATTCTCATACAGTTTAATCATGAAAATTCATGTAGTTAGGTAAAGAATAAAATAATCCAACTGTTTAATCTAGATTCTTGAATGAAATAAGGTTAGAATTAGATAGTTTTACTGCTTTCAAAAGAATAAAATGTTGTAAGGTTGCTAGATCAAATGCACCTGATCAAAATAGAAGAAAAAATGTTAGAAGATATGATTGGGTAGGTAGAAGAAGGTGGGAAATCCATTATAAATATTTTTCACCAGGCTACAAATAACTAATTTCCCCTCCCCATAGCTACTTAACATTCTAGACTACCAGTCAAAGAGGCTCAGGGCATTTCCCTGACTTCTGTTGGGACCGGACCCAAGGCTCAATGACTGATTAGTTGAAAGTGTCAAGTTTCTATATTAATCCCAGAAATCACATCATTTTCCGTTCATGCATTCATTACCATGAAAAATCATAAGTAAATACCCCATTTTTACTTAATGATGCTTAAAAACCTCCTTTGATTAACTTCCTACGTCTCATGAAGCAGAAAATCCTCAGAATGGCATTTTATCCCAAGTTGAAGTGATGAAATTATTACAATTAAAGCTTGGTTTTAATCTTCACTTTTATTGGTTATGATTGTATGTTTTGAGTATTTACTTTCCCTTTTCATATTAACACCTAACTTATTTTATTAACTCCCTATAGAAAGTCATTGTCATATTAATATAACTCCTTTCTATTAATTATCCCAAAAAATCCCTTATTATAAGCTTTTTATGTCAATGTTATTATGCACATGTTTAAATTAAATCCCTAAGCTACCCCTTTGACATGAAAATTATCCATAAAGAAATATCCTGACCCCCCTATAGTTATTTAGCCTAATTGGTTTGGAATAACTATATAATAAGATATAAAGGAAAGTTTTAGAATACGATGTATCAAATGAAAATTAAAAACCCTTCCCGATGCTACATATATTGTTTCTAACCAAAGTTTGATTACATTAAGCCTTTGATTTACTACCCCTTGATCTGCCCTCCACACAACATAAACCTTAGGTATATATTTTCCACTTTACAACGTGCATATTAAACTTTGGTTAAAATCCTATTAACACACCCCCATGCATTCCACTCCATATATATAAACTCATTTTATATATAAAAGGTTGCATTATCCAATTAAAATAAATAAACTCCCTCACGCTCGTCCATCACCCTTCGATCATATTTATATACCTAATCTAACAGTCCACACTTAGCGCGGTCAAACTGACCCTATGCCCCACAACTCCCACTGCGCTGATTTATAACCGTTGATCTTTGCTATCGAATCATTGGCCCATCTTGAATCCCGGTCCCACCTTGCTTTTCCCCGCTACTTCAAAATCCAATCCTGACCATTCGCTCAAACAAAGCAGATCCAATGGAGCACGTTCAGTTTCGCACTCCAAAACTGATCGTGCAATGTTTTATAAAAGTTGCAGGATAAAGTATGTTTCATCAAACCACCCTATGCTACGTGTTGGATTATTATTTGATCGCGTTCCAAAATATTTAAACCACCTACCATCCCAAACGAACGCAAAAAGAAGAAGCGGTTTTTCGCATTCAAAATTCCAAATCCACCTCCCGCCTTTGATTGAACTTATAATAAACTTTGAATATGATGATGTTTATTAAGGTTAAAACTTTAATATATCATTGTTATATATCTTAGTTGCATTTCCAACTGGTTAAAACTCCTTCCCCAACTATTTTAAAAGATTTTCGAGCCTCTGTTGACTAAGTTATAGCCCCGGAGCTAAACTTTACCACTGTGACTGAAAGACCATTAAATCTACCCTTTGCAGCGTCAAAGATCCAGTTTCTACTAAAGATACCCTGTTGACATAACAAATTACACTTTTTCGGCCCCAAAAAAATCAAAAGAAGTCCAAATTTGACCACAGAAGCTTCAGAAACCCTGTCAAAACATCAAAATACCTGCGAATTGAGGGAGCTCTCTATTCTAGAGCCAATATTTTAAAGGCTAGTTTCCTCCATTTCTAAGCTCCAAAGACCAAAAATCAAAGATTTAAAGGGTTGAAACTCTGAATATGGTTGAAACCCTATTTCTGAGTCAAACAAACTTAGAAAACCCCTATTTTTTGTTTTATTCCAGTTTCCACACCCTCAAAATTTCTTTGATAAACCTAATCGAGCAAAAAACCCAAAATAGATTATCCTTATCCAAATTTTCTCAATTATCTCTCTGTTAAAGTAAATTACTCCTGCAAATAGTCTAAACTTGTTGAAGTAAGTATAAAAATGACTAAAAAAACAGAGTTAAACCTCCACAAGCAAATCTCATTCCACATGTTTTAAAAAAACCTTCAATCACCTCCCTATAGACCTAGATTTCACTAACAAATTGTTTGATTTTTGCAGGTTATTATCATAATATGGATTTGGGCCAACAGTTTCAATACTAGTTGACAAAATTGTTTGCTCCAAATTCTCAGATTTTAATTTAAAAGCTTCATTCAACAAACAATTTGTATACAAAGAAAGAATAAAATAAAGTCAGAGAGAGATCATAATGATGAAATATGCACAGTGAATGGTAAAAGTGAAATGAGAATTCATAGGGACAATTAAAGAGTATCAGTGGTTAAAGTGTATCAGGTAAAATTCAGAGTAAAAGTTAAAACAAAGTTACAAAGTAGTCAAAGGTAAACAGTAAAAGTAAATACAAAGGTAGTAAATGGTAAAAAGAGATGAAAATACTTTCACCAACAATGAAGTTTATCCAAAGTGAAAGTAAAACAGTTAAAAGAACAAAAAGGTTAAAAGATGAAAAAACAACAAGAAGGAACATTTTTTCAGAAATTTCATGTTTAAGTCATTTTTTTGCAGAAACTATTGTGACCAATCCAAGATGAATTTGGAAAACCTGAAGGAGGTTTATATTATTAAGGTCTTATACTACGAAAACCTCTCTCACATTTCTAACATCCATTATGGATTTGGAAATATTAAACATTTTTTGAAAGCTCTCTTTGCCGAACATTTCTATTATGTCATCATTTTGCAGAGAATATTGTGGCCAATCAGAAATACACCTTAAAATACTGAAGGATTTTTTTGTTCCTAAGAGGCCCATATACAAAAACCTATCTCACTTTTTGCACAGTTATTTCATAATGAGATATACATGTGCATATTTACAACCTATTTTTTAGACTCTGTAAAACTTAGTTTTACACATATTTTTGCAGAGCCTATTGGGCACATCTGGAGAGGAATTTTAGGAAACTGAAATATTTTTATCTCACCAAAATATTCATCCACAATAACCTATTTCACTTTTTACATATCTATTTTGGTTTGAGAAATATAAAGGTATCATTGTACCCCAAGTTTGCAGAATTGCTGGAGCAGAATGCAAAAAGAAATGAAACAGTTAGTGACTTGGATGCCTCATCATCAACTAAGATTTGGATCAAATTCAAATTCTCCTCTTTTTCATCACCTATCCATAGAAAATAGTGTGAAATAGATGCATTAGTTTTTAGTGTCCTTTAATTAAGTTCTATTTATGTAAAACAGTTGGAGATATTTGTAAATCAATCTTGATATTTTTCAAGATATTTTAGTTTAGAATTTGTATAAATACTTCACTCTTTGAAGTATTTTGTGTGGAATAAAATTTTTCAAGACTACTATAGACATTTTGCTGGATATATTGAAGTTTGTGTGAGTCGATTAGTAAAGTAGCAGACTGGAATTAAGATTAAAGAAATCATAACTCAAGATTCTTATGCTGACCAGATAAGTCAAGTATTTTCCTGTTTTCACTATT
This sequence comes from Pinus albicaulis, assembly GCA_034641835.2. Classification (NCBI taxonomy): domain Eukaryota; kingdom Viridiplantae; phylum Streptophyta; class Pinopsida; order Pinales; family Pinaceae; genus Pinus; species Pinus albicaulis. Next base: position 290,688 of record JAXQQM020060933.1, read on the forward strand.
TATCTTTCAAAATTTTCCATACATACATTTTAATGTTTTCTGTCTTTAATGATTAACTAGGAAAGCTTAAAAAGGATTGGTGTTAAAAAGATCCCTGTTTTTTACTAGTTATTCATTATTACGTTTTTTGCTGATAATCAGAGTTAAGAATTCTTAAACTCTCTCAGTACCTATTTGAACCCTTTCTTTCATCTTCATTTCTATAACCTAAGGATTCTTAATTGCCCTTTTTTCAGATTTCACCCATTTCATCAAAAATCCTATTTCAAACCCTTTAAAGGTCATCTACCCTGCCCTTAGTACATTTTCTCTTTAGATCTTATTTCTTAGCTCTGCTTGCCAAGAATTTGACTCCATAGCCCAATGGTTTGGTAGATCCCTCTATGGTTTACCTTGAAGTACCTTTTATTCTCACCAAACTTTTAAAAAAAATCCCACTATCCAATCATACCTAGCCTAAAATCTTATAACATAAAATCAAGCTAAATCTTGAGGAGAGATCCCTCTTCGGAATTTAGGAAGGCTTGATCTTGAATTTAAAAATAGGTTCTTGGTTACCCCTGGTTTTATTTAACTATAAAACAAAATCCCATGACCTAAGAACTACTAGGGTGATAACAGATACCACTGTAATATTTGAAATTAGGAATAGTTCATGAATCATGCATCAAAACAAATTTCCAACAAAATTTGCAATAAAATAGTAAAATAGACTCTTGGATCCCATATATGAGCCAATATACAACCTAAATCCAATAATAGAGCTGAAACAAAGCAAACTAGGTGGGTTAAACTGATCTCCCACGCCTAGTATTGCCAAAAAGTGCTAAAACCTCAAGACTGCAAAATACTGAAGTTGTTGCATAAGGGACTGCACAGTCTAAGAGAGGGTTTACACTCAAAAAATAGGATAAAAATATATTTACTCATATATTAATCAAATATACATTAATAACTAAGATCTAGTCACCTTCTACAAAATACAAGAGAACCCAGCAAGGGGTTCTTCTCAAACACTCTGCATACAAAATGTGACATTCAACAAATTATTGAATCATCACTGCAAGACTGAAGCACATGAGTGTAGAAGGCTGAAAGATGTCTAATCTGATTTATATCCCTTAAGGGATTCCTCCCATGAAAGGATGAAACTCTCAATCATAAGGAAACTCAGCAACGAAGCCACCAAACCATGCACTAAGCACTGCCTCCAAAGTAACGCATTCCCTAGCTAGAACAATGCTGGGAATGTATGGGAAATGTGTTTTCTAATACCACAGATCTGAAAGCAGCTCTGGAGCTCTCCTAACAGGCCCCTCAAGTGAAGGAAACCTTCCTCCAATGAGAAGCTAGCTCAGGAACCGCAATTTCAATCCCTTCCACTACTGCACCGAGTAACACTGCACAATCTCTTGCAAAAACTACGCTGATGAAGTTGGATGAAGCTTGGCCTGAAAATTTGATGTGGAATGATGAATTAAAACTCTCCCAATGAGGCTCTTCAAAGGAAAGAGATTGGATTCCTGCTCGGGAACATCGGGTGCTAAACAACACTGCTACTCTGCTGAACAACAAGAGAGAGAAAAGTCTGAGCAGACATGAAAAATAATATAATACATGAAGAATAATGCTGCCATCATCTTCCTTATATAAAACATGAGTTTTCCTGCCCTTTGCCCCACTCAATTAGGTCATCTCTATCGAAAGATGCATCTCTCTCCAAAACTGCATTATTCCTCCTTGGATTCCTCCTCCTCTAAAACTGCACTGTTGACTTAGTCAAAGCAGCGTGATTTTATCCCTGTTTACACATGGAGGTGTTTTATTAGGCTTGAAAGAGTGTCCCCTTTCACATTTGTAGTATTTTATTCCTCCTTAGGAGACTTATGGGGTTTTCTTCCAATTTATTCACCAGCTAAAGCTGCTACTAACTCTAATGTTCCCTTTATCTTGGAAGCTAAAATTTTGGAACATTACATACACCTCTACAAAACGTGATGAATAGGGTGCTTCCATATCATCAACATCAAGGAGGTTTGTATTCTCTCATGCAGGGGAACTAGTACTCCGCTAGGAATTTTGATATCAGAGACTTGCCCCAGCAACCATACACCAATCAAGGATAGGGGAACTAATACTAACCTTTTTCTACACATAATACACCATCGATGCAAAACAATGCACCAGTAAATCTTATGCAACCATCCCAATCACAGAAGTTGCAATCTTATAGTGAGGATAACAGTAATAATACTCCAAATGCTCCAAATAAGAAGCCAATGAACAATAAAATGGGAGATCCTGGGAAGGAATAAGTAATCAACAATGCCCCTCATGGTCTCATGCTAGGGGCAACCCCAACTGAAATCAAAACTAGGTTCCAAGTAATAACTTCCAAGAGAAAATTAAGAGACCCAGTCTAAGGAAAATTCACTCTTGTTCCCATATGTGGCGAGTATGGACATTACACTCACCACTATCCTGAACTCCCCAAATTGAAAAAAATTCTTGGTAACCGACGAAAAAGGGGAGCTACCTAGCAACCTGTAGTAATGTAGGAACCATTCACCAACAAGGAGTGCCTAATACCCAGCAAAAACAAACACCCAAAAAAAATACCAGAGGGAACAACCACGAAATCTATATGGTTGGAGAATAATTGTTCTTCCATACATGGAATAGGAACTATGAAAATCCCCTAGGTCCCAACCCAACAGGTACAACTACGAGCAAATCTATCACGTCATTAAATATCTCCAAATTACCTATTTAACCCCTTCCAATAATGGTGAAAAGAACAACTAGGCTTGCAGGACATCATTCCAAAGCTACTCATATCAGTAGTATAGTGGATGACTTGGTTCAATATCCATCATCAATGTCATCATTAAAAGTCCTGCAATAATGCCCAACACAGTAGAAGGCCTTACTTTCCACGTTAGGCACGATCGACCCCTCTGATTCTCGCTTAATGGATTTTTACCTAGAGAGGGCAATCCATTAGCTTCCTTCTCTAGTCACTTCCCAGATACAAATTTTAGTTCATAATGTCACCATACACCGATGCATTGTGGATGAAGGAGCATTCACGTGCATCATTTACAAATCAGTTTGGAAAAAGTTAGGATCACCTGAATTGAAACCATCTAACATCATTCTTAGAGCATATGATAGGTGCCCATCAGCCCCTGTTGGACTTTATAAAAATGTCCTAGTGAACCCCATTCACAAAAAAATCCTTATAGAGATTGAGGTCTTAGAGGTACAACTATACTACAAGATACTCCTCAGGTGGAGTTACATGTACGCTATGAATGTGATTTCATCCTCTGTTTTTAGGGTGATGATGTTCCCTCACAATGATCATCACCATCAACCACCTCAGATACTACAAAACCAAACCCATGAATGATCTAGATGTTGTTCTACCATACATAGATACCACCACAAAACCACTCACAAGGTATACAAAATTTGGCCACGACCAATTCAAACCTTCATCTATCCTAGGCTCACTCCTAAGAAATACCCCTATAGTACCAAGGGAAGCCCCTGAAAGCATGGAGGCACCAGTGTTCATGATGAACTCATCAAACACCAAAACCATCCCAGCATAAGAAACCTCCAATATAGATGTTGAAGCCATGGGTACGACATTCCTATCATATGTTATTTCACAGAACCTATTTTTGTATCCCCCAATCGATTTTGTATCGAAACAGGTCATGGAAAATATGACATTACCAAATATGGCTTTCACAATATCAATGTCGTATTTGGTCCCTGTAATGATGCTAGAAATCCCATGTGTTACCTCTACTGGTATAACCCCTATTTCCTCCCAAGAGGTCATAGCAGTTAAAGAAACACAGGTAGTGACGCCAACTGGCACTACCAAGAGGAATAAAAAAAATGGAAAAGGGTCGAAACCCCAAATTTACCTAGGGTTTTACAACCTTGTGCATTGTCTAATATTCTATTCCATCCTACTAATATTTAATTGGAATTAGAAGAATTAAAACCTCTTCTACATACCGATAGAAAAAACACAACCTCAGATACCTGAAAAAAGGAACAAGTCACAAAAAACCAAGGGAAATCATTACACACCAATCATGTGTGCACCATATTCAACCATTATGGGCATTAAACCCATCATTTCTTGGAGAGGCCTTGAAATAGGGATGCATTGAAAGCCCTAGATAATTCCAATATTTAGGACCCCTTCCCCGAATCCATACAAATGAAAGTAGATGGGTCCAAAACCATATTGTATGTATGAGAAGAACTAGCATCATGCTCTTACTCATCCAACACAACGACCAAAATAAGGAAAACAAAGGCCACACCACATGTCCTAGTTTGTGCATTGTACGATGAACCCCATTACTTGATCATATAGTGCCTCGAATTAAGGGCTTTCAACGGTTGGTACCCAATACCACACATCTCCCAAAGAAACTTATTGCAACATAGAAAACACATATTTCACATCTATTGGAGAAAACATCATATGTGATGTTGTCCCAACCTCCATCGTTTCCAATCAATGTTTGATTTCATGCGATGTTTCATCGCTAAAAATCCCGATTTAGAAAACTCCACCATTGAATCCATGGAAAAAACTAAAACTCAACGTACTGAAGAAAAAAGGACCATATTATATATATCAAAAGAGAGACAGTCACCAAAAAACCACCTCTCCCCCATAACCATCCTCAACCTTAAGACCATTTTTTTGCATTATGCAACGAACGTGATCATTTGATTGTGCAATGTGCAGCTCTAGAATTGTTTCAACGATGGTACCTGGCTAACTCAGTGCACTTCATAGGGTTATGACCCAATAAATATTATTTTCTAGATATGCTAGATAAACACCATACTCTCCATTTTCCCTATGTTCCCTCATCTCGTTTAGCATTACAATCTCTATGCTTGCCCCTAACCAATATTGCCCACTTGGACAGATCAGATTCAAAGTCTGGAGAAAGTTCCACAACCCAGGAGAATGAAGCGACTAGTTCCATCCTCTACACATATGAAGAGAGACATCCATAAAAAGGACATCTTCCCACACCCAAAACCCCCATACGCCCAGTCCCAACCAACGCATTGTGTGACAAATGTGACCATTTAATCACTTAGTTCCTAGATTTAGTATAATTCCAAAAATGGTACCCAATCACCCTCGTGGTCTGAAGGGATTGGTGTTGGAAATATTTTCATTGATGGCAAAGGAGATGACAAAGGAGGAGCACCTGAAACATTATTCAAGGAGCAGAGGAGAAAAAAAGAAAAGTAAGGAGTAGCATCAGTCAAGGAGCAGAGGATAGCAAAGAAGCAGAGAGCTATTCAAGGTGAGGAGTAGTGAGGACAAAATGAGGGCCATTGGATTTTGAAAAAGGGGCAGAGTTAAGAGAAGAAGAAGTTTTGCCAAGACAAGAAGAAGAGTTTGCAGGTGGATTCATTTGTATCTATGGGAGGAATTGTTCATCATTACATGAGTATGATGAGACTCTGTAATTGGGAGTATAAATGGCTCCTATGTGAAATTGACTATGCATGAATGATCATGAGTCTATCAGGGTTTATAAACAGAGTTGAATAAACCCTGTGGAAAAGGAGAAGTACTTGAACCAACAATAAGGCAATGGAGGCAGAAAAGATAGAGACATACAAAGAAGGCAGCAGATGCAGAGATAGGCAAAGAACATCAGCAGAAGACAGCAGGTAAAATTTACACCGAAGGTAGAGGAAGAAATAATTTGTATATAACGAGGGCGGAACCAGAAATAAGTGGAACAGAGTAAAGCCACAATATTAATAAAGGATATTTTACTACATATATTAATGCTGGGCTTAAGTCTGATCCAAAGACTTAATATAATATTGACAGAGAGCATTATACGTAGTGTGAACCCCTACATAAAATTTCGAGAATCACTACCCTAGCTGGTAGATACACTAAACATAAATTCCAGGAACCGTAACCCAGGCGGAAGGATACATAAACACACTTCCGGGAACCGCAACCCAGGTGGAAGAATACATAATATTCCGGGAATCCTAACCTGAGCAAAAAAATATATATTTTGAGAATCGTTAGCCATTCTGGAGGATACACTAAAGTTGAAACATAAAGCTTATATATATATATATATATATATATATATATATATATATATATATATATATATATATGCAACGCATTACATATATTGCGCCTTATTCACAAAGGTCGAAAGCATATATATTAATTTATATGGAGCGCTTTGTGATCGAAAGAACCATAATACCATAAGGTGGGACCCTTTCCCAATCGTATCGAAGAAAAACTGTGCAGCGGAACATGTAAACAAAGAGTTTCGATTGGGATGAAAGTACGAACCCGATGGATCAATGAACCATAATCGATATGTATTTGAATTCTGGCCTAATCGCATCGGAGCATCGCAGTATGGGAATATCGGAACATCCAACCAAAACTTGCGATTATGATTGAAGCCCAGACCCGATGGGCATATAAACGGTGGTTAATATATCTGAATTCTGGCCTAATCACATCGGAGCATCACAGTATGGGACTATCAGAACATCCAACCAAAACTTGCGATTGTATTGAAACCTGGACCCGATGGGCATATAAACGGTGGTTAATATATGTTTTAATTTCGACATAACAATGTTACATCGCATCGGAGTTAATGCAGGGCATCGGAACATGCAAATGGAATTTGCGATTGTGATTAATCACATCAGACCCATCGCATCTGAAAAATAAATTAACAGTGGTCAATCGCATCGGAGTTAAGGCATCACAGCAGAACTGGTAAATGAAGTTTGTGATTGCGATCAATCGCAATCGAAAATCTCTGGAGGAAACTCATTGCATTGGAGCACAAAACAAAGTTTGGATGGTGGGCCCGAAAGGGAATTTTATATGTTAAACAGGCCTTTATTATTACGCCGAGAGTTGATTTATGTTGTATTGTGCTGTAGTTTGTATGATTAAACTCGTTTTCTTATACGTAGAAATGAAATTGGGTTATATATATAAAAGGTGCTATTACAGATTTGCATGATATAAAAAGTGCAGTTACATAAATACAGGAGTTACGCATCAGCTATAAATAGAAAGGCATACAGAAGAGAGAAAGGGACAAACACAGTAAAAGAAAAGACAAATGCGCAGCGATCCTGAAGGCTGAATGAGTTGAGCTGGATTTTTCATTGTAATTGAATGTAAATGTTTTTAATTGATTTATATTGTTTTGATGCGTTGGAAAGTCTCCAAAAGAGAGAAAATATCCCACTATAATATTAAAATAAGCACCTACAGTCACATTTTTCTGAGTGAGCTATGTTATCGCCTAAATCTACCTTAGAACAAAGGAAGGCGTGTCTGGGGCAACATCAAACCACGCTCAAGATCGTAGCGGCCCTCGCGGCAACGAGAGACCTCCGTCGAATCTCAAGAAATATAATCATACGCTGATGACGTAAAACAAAGGCTAATTTTAGGCTAGGTATGTAAGTAAAGGAGTTTGATTTTTGATTTTGGGGTTTTTGCTGGAATCAAAGGGAAAGGAAGTTTTGGGTTCAGGACGAGGCCTAGTTTTTGGCATAGTTCTAATGGGGATAGGAAGGAAATTGTTTTGATGCTTTGGATTGAATGAATGAATAGTTTAGACTATGAGGAGTTGAAGAGGAAAGATTAAGCCAAGAATCCTCTTCAAACTGATGAAAACATGGAAAATTAAACAAAACTGAAGGCAGAGCAAAGCAATCTAATGAATTCCACCTTTATCACTCATTTGTTTAATTTAAGAAGAAAGGAGAAGGGAAATGATCCACATAAACATCAATGAACTTAAAATCACATAGAGAAACACACCATCAAAACAGAGAGCCACATGGATCCTAAAAATTGCTGCAAACCCTGGTCTATTCCTTTGCCAAAATTGCAGAGATGAAATGTACAATGAAGTGCCAAGCAATCCCAAGTGTCCAACCCTGAAAATGAATAAATAACTACAAGATATAGACATGCCTAACTCATCCCCATTCCTCTAGGGGTCGAGCTCATCATTCTAGGAGCTGTTTCAACCATATCTAAACTAAGAACTGGAAAATAGGCAATGAAACTACTTGCCTCTATATGATAGGAAACTAATTCATTCACTCAGATTTCATTTTTTGGTTAATGAATCTACTAAGATGAGTAAAAATGTGCCAAAATTACATCAAAGTCATGAAATTACATCAATTTACAACAAGATTTACATGAAAAATTCAAACTAGCCAAAACTAGGCGAAAATTTGAGCTACTGAGTGAAAAATAGGCCAAATTTCCCAATGCGTCGCGCCTGAAATCTCTATGCGTAGCACAAATTTGAGGCTGATTTTGAGGGCCTTCTCAAAGTCAAAATTGAGTGCAAGATATCTCATTGGAAATCCCTGCCTATCTACTTTCCAACCCAAGTGAAATTTTTGAATTTGGTTGTCATTTACCCCTCCAAAAATGAGTTTTCCCAACACTGCTTTCTGTGTGTCCAAAAAGTGGCAGAAAGGCCATTTTTGAGGTGTTTATGACCCTTTAGGCAACCCAGAACTTGTCAAAATTCTTAGGTAATGTATAGGCATGCATAAATTTTCATGATAAATCCAGAAATGCAAAGTTTTCCTCCAAAGGAGCTGCCAATTATAAGTGCGCGCCAAGTGGCACTACGCGTCGGGCAGGAAAATCTGTTTTTAGGCCAAAAAATTCAAAATTGACAATTTTTTTCCCAAATTTCTTGAAATTTGGGCTGAATTTCCATCATAAAGCACTATGCTGGGCCAAATAAGCCTCAGAAAAAATTTGGAGTCTATCATGTCTTTTACGACGCTTTAGTGCTCCTTAGCTTTGCCTTCAGAATTTTGATTCGTGCTTTGCAAACATGATTTCGCGCCCAATAATGGTTCTTCATGTGCCTGAGCATGTTCTTTTCCTTTTTGGCCTTCTCCAACAGCTTCTCAAGATGAATATTGACTCTTTCGAGCCAAGTCTCTCGATCAGCCTCAATCTCCCGCTCAATGGATGTCATCTCGGTTTGGTTTCTTTGGGCAGCTTGCCGATTCTCATGGATGTTTTGCAACTCCATGATTGTCTGATGATCTTCCAACTGTTTGTTTCACTGCTCTAGGTAATTTATGATCCATTGTCTCTCAATTTTATGGTCAATGTCAATCTCCCCGCTCGCTCCTAAATACTTCTCCCAACTTGAGTCAGAGAGCCCAAATCCCCATCAGAGTACAGTAACCGTATCCTTAGCCTCCGAAGGGCCCTTAATTTCATAGCTCTTACCCATATCCCGTACCTACACCGTGATACACTCATGATGGGAAACAAGACCCCGTCCACCCTGTGGAGATAGTACCTACTGGCCACGGCAACACCGAGGCATTTCGATATAAAGACAAGGCGGCTCATAAACTCACAGGTCTCATGACCCTCATACCGATGTGAAGGTTCACCTGCTAATGCGTAATAGCAAGTGAGGAACCCGAGGAGAGCAAGGAAATCAAGGGCCAGAAATCTTCCACAGAAATTTTAAATCCAAGCTGATGTACAACCATGATCTTGATGAGTGCATAGTGATAAATACTGTTGTACTATTGCTCGAGAGTTTTCTTCTGCACAAGAGTGGTCATTCTCTCGATGTTCTAGCACATGAAATAAGGTATGTTCATCATCCTCACTCTGGTGAAATGCATCAATAACATGATGTGCTAGGCATAGAGGCGTGAAAACCGGCCCTCACAACTGAAATATCTGATAATGAGTTTCATCAGAGGCGCATAGGATTCCTTTAGGAACCGGAATGGAAACACCCTGTTGAGTTGCCTCACAAAGCTAGGCCTAATGTATGGTTCATAATGCACTCTGTCCACCTGTTGTCTTTTGTTCCATTGTTCACCCACATTCGGTATTCTAGTTGCTTGAGAGATGGTTTCTGGTGTCAAAGTGAAACTTACACCAGCAAGAGTTACCTGACCATCATGTAATTGCAATACTAACAAACAAGCCAACTCCTGATGATGATGGATCCTAGCAATCATTTCACAATACTGATAGCATGACTGTTCTCGAAAACATGCCATGGCAAGTGGGCAAGCCTGCAATTGAGTCAATGAGGTGGGCTCCTCTCTCACATGTTTGCCACCTTTACGAGGCCTTCTAGGTGCATGTAGCTAAGTAGTAGAATCACTATCTCGGTCATATGATTTGTCAGTATCTGTCTCCATGATGTCCATGCAAGGTGTATATTGGCTTATATGAGATGAAAATGAGAATTTGGTGCTTTGTTTCAATTACCAAATATACGGTGGTAAGAGAGGGACCGTGGAGAAATAGGGCAGTAGGAACAATGGACCTTAATCAAGTGATAACTCAAGTGTAGGGACAGCCAATTAACTGTTTGGGAAAGTTAGGGTTTGGGAGTTTTTACAAGTGAGATGGGAAAGTGTAAATGATAGGAAATGAAATGACTTAGGGATAGGGAAATGGGTCTTAAGAATGAGTGACTTGGAATAAAAGGGAATAGGGGATAGATTGTAATGATAGTATTAACAGTGAGAGGGAGGAATAACAAGATGGGAATGAAGTATTTGGCACCAAAATCAATTTTAGAACTCCAATTTCAAAACCCTAAGGAGGCACTTCAACAAGATGATAGGGTTTATAGTTTTATACCCAACTTCATATTCAAACTCTTAAACAACACCACCAAACATGGGTTAATGGAAATTACAAAGTCACATGGGCAATTACTGGGATGTATGACCATCTTCAAGCTGATGATCGAGAGAGATGGCAAGCATTTTTTTGTTTCGACACTGTGCGCCACGAAAGTGGCCCAGTGCATCACGACCCTTGTATGCGCCAAGCTGGTTCAAAAATGCACAGAGAAAGGGAGCGTCCCGAGCACAACAGCTGCTGCACCGCGCTGTTTCTTGCGCTCGCGACCACTGTTACGTCTGCCTTCAACAACAAGTTTTTCTCCTCCAGTGATTTTGGCTTTCACTCTTTGTTCCTTTTTGCATAAATGTTTGAATATAAAAATATATATTATATATATATATATATATATATATATATATATATATATATATATATATATATATATATATATATATTTGATTTTTTTTACTTAAAACCTACCGAACAAGCAAAATTAGATGGACTTTTTAAATAAGCTCTGTTTTGCTTCCTTTTGATTCTTTGGACTGATGATGAATTTCTTGTCTGTTTTGCAGGGATGGATGGCATGGAACTTTGGAAAAGGCGACCAGGGCTGTGAATGGAGCATTTACAACTGAAGAACTTAAAAATTACATTGCATTTATTACAAAAATGATAAAATAGACAAGTTTTCTTCAAAACAGAGTTTTGAAGAAAAATCATTATCAAGCATTATGACGATGAAATTTTTGCAGTGAAACCTTATTTGAAACCTCCCTCATGTTCCTGCTGACATTATTAGTCATTTTGAAGACTAAATTAACAAGACCCTAGACCTAATGAGAGTAAAAACCCTAAATGACTCTTTGCTAACCAATAGACCAACCATGACTGTAAATGACTGTAAATGATTTTGATGAACAGACACAGACCAGCAGGTACATGACATGAAGGATATGAGTGACAAGACCCTTCCGTCAGATGATCCATGCTCCTAATGGAATGCAGCTGACTGAACTGAGTGAGACACCTAAAATGAAATGCAACAAGAGAAATTTGATCTCTGACGGAGGGATGAAGATACCGACTCTAACATGGGCTCCAATGGGGATGGTAGCTCCTTAGAGGTGCCAGGAACTACAGATTTCTGGGAGAGTAGGAAGTGCCTTCGTACTTTGGGCTATGGAGTCCGTAACTTCAAAAAATCAACACAAGACTCTTGACTCAATTTTATTGACTGAAAATTAACTCAAACCGACTCAATTTTGAAACCAAAATTACTGAAAGACCTGACTCGAAAAACTCAAACCAAAACTGAAATCAATCTTCAGAGTTATAGCCTTCACCTCGGGCCCCAAACTGAAGAAAATATCACAGCACACACTTGCAATGAAACTGAAATAAACTGGTATATACAATGAGAATGTAAAACAGCAGAAAACATTTCAGAAATGATACCGCTTGAGCAGCCGACCATTGATCGGCCCTCCTGGACAATCTTCCCCGTTCATCTCTTTCAGAAGAAAAGCATTATGACCTCGATATGTGGCAATTTTAAAGGGTCCTTTCCAGAGATTTTCGAACTTACCATGCTTACCCTTTTCCTCGTTTCTTGCATCCCATTTCAACACCACTTCTTCCAATTGAAATTTGTATGCCTTTTCTTTTCTGTCATATATCTTCTTAATTCTCTCTTGCAGCTTGAACGTGTTTTGGAAAAATTCTTCTCTAGTCTGCTGCAAATGGATCATTTGATTTATTCTCCTTTGCATATGATCATGTTCACTGCTAGCTTCCTGCAGAAGTTTGACCACTGGAACTGTGAGAGAGGTAGGAAATACCGTGTCAACTCCATATACTAGCTCAAAAGGGGACATACAAATGGATTTCTTCTGACTCACTCGGTCTGCCCAAAGTGCATTGACCAACTTCTTATGCCAAATTTTCTTGTTTATTTCCAACAGCTTTTTAATAATGTTGACCAAAGATTTGTTCGAAGACTCAGCCAATCTGTTGCCTTGTGGATGATAAGCGGTTGAGTGTCCCAAAGTGATTTTATACTTGTCACAAAACTCAACCATTCTTTTTGATTTGAAAGCTACTGCATTATCAGTAATTAACTTATTCGGGCAACCAAAACGAGACAAAATGTTATTCTCAAGGAATGAAATTATTACCGAATCCGTAGCTTGCTTGGTGGGAATTGCTTCAATCCATTTTGTGAAATAATTTGTTGCTGTGAGGATCCACCTATGCTGAGCTGAAGAAGTAGGATGGGTTTGACCAATGAAATCCAAACCCCACTACTGAAAAGGAGCTCTTACCTCAATGGGCTTAAGCGGCAAAGGCTGCAATTTCTTCCTCCCTTCAAAAATCTGACATTCATGACAGCTTTTGACAATCTCATACACAACAACAAAAAGATTCAGCCAATAATATCCCGCTCTCAAAATTTTGTTGGCCGTTGTTTTCCAAAAATGGTGACCCCCGCAATCTCCCTTATGAAAATCCTCCATAACCTGCTTTGCTTCTTCTTCAACCAAACAATTCAGCAAAACACCACCAGGATCTTTCCAATAGAGTGAATTATTCAAAATAAAAAAATTAGCAGCCTTCAATTTCAGATTCTACTTTTGTTTCTAGCCATGCCGGGCGGTGGTGACAAGTTTTGGAGCACATATACAATATCTGAATACCAAGGAGAAAGCACAAAGATTTCTGATACCTGAACTGACGAACTTTCCTCATTCTCCTCGGACATAGCAGCAATAAGATTAATGTCCAAGGCATGCAAATTCGACTCAGCCATTAGCTTGGCCAGCCCTTGCCCTTTGATAAGCTTTGTAGGCTTTATCTCCACATCATACTCCAACAAGGAAGCAATCCATTTGCCTCGTCTCCCTTCCGGATCTGTTTGCACTAAAACATCCTTAACATGAGCATTAGGAACATAAGCAAGAATATGAGAATGCAGAATATATACTTGAAAATCTTTCAACGCTTTCACTAAAGCAAGAGCTTGATTTTCAATGATGTTATACTTTAAGGCTGCATCTCTTATGGTTCGGCTGAAAAAAGCAATTGGTTTTTCATGCTCATCTCTTTTCTGCATCAATACTGCTGCCATAGTATGCTTCGAAGCAAATGAAAACAAAATAAAATCCTAATTATAATCTGGGCTGATCAAAACCAGAGCTGAAGAAAGAGTCAACTTCACTAAATTGAAAGACTTTACAGCCTCCTTAGTCCACTTCACTACATTGTATTTCTTAAGCATGTTTGTAATATCCCTTAGATGTTCGGCAAGATTAGGCACAAAGCGGCGTAAGAAATTCATCTTACCATTGAATGATTGAATCTCCTTTTTGTTTCGGGGAAGATCAATTTTCTGAATAGATTCTACTTGAGCTGGGTCAATGCAGATGCCATCCTTTGATATTATGTGACCAAGAAGTTTTCCCTCATCCATGGCAAACAAACTCTTCTTCGGATTGAGCGACACACCATACTTTCTACATCGCTGAAAAACAATCTTCAAATGGTAAAGGTGCTCTTCATCAGAATTAGAAAAGACTGTTAGATCATCAAGATACACAACTAGAAAAACATCCTTCTCATTTGCAAATTCCATATCCATTGCCCGCTGAAATGTCGCACCAACATTCTTTAAACCGAAAGGCATTTTAGCATAATGGAAAGTTCCCCACGGAGTGGTGAACGCTGTTTTGTCTCTATCATCCTCATGGAATAGAATTTGGTTATACCCATAATAACCATCGAGTAGCGACATACGATATGCTCCAACTACTCGTTGAAGTATGTGATCCATTTTGGGCAACAGATAATTATCTTTCAAGGAAACTTATTGAGATTCTTTGTAACCAATGTGTTGTAGCTCAAGAAAGTGTTCTCAACTAGGCTGTATTTGACCTCCTGTGTACAGAAACCACCATGTGTGCACATATGCCTAGGTCCCTTGTTTCCCCCTGGTCACACGATGAACGTGTTTTGAAGTGATGTTTTTTTAATGTTTTATGTTTTTATGCTAAAAAAGGAGGCAAGAAGTGCAAGAAGTTTACACCAAAAAAAAAAAATATATGAATGAGCCCAACCAGGTGTGCACTACAAAGGGCAAAACAAACTTGATAAGGCATCAAAAATGAAAAAATCACACATTTAACTTGAATATCCTTGTCACCATGAACTCATCCAATTCATTCATTTAGAGATATGTTGGAATAACTTGAGAAAAGGATAAGTTTTTAGTGCAATTGAGGTTTTTCTAAGTCAATAATCAACTTACAATGTTACAACATCTCATCCATGGTGAAAGGTTTATTAGAACATAATTGGAAAAAACATTTGTAGCACAATAATATTTCTACTCTAAACTAACTTCTAATTCTATTCTGCAACTCAATTTAGCACTACTAGGCCTTATTCAAAAGTTATAGATTTATTTTTAGAATAGTCTTTGAGAAAAGGCTTGTTTGTGAAATTGTAAAAAGGTTGCAAAATACTCAAGGCCTTAAACTGATATTACTAGCTTCTGTCCAGATGATGATGTATTAATATGAAGTTAGAACAAAAGAAGTTTTGTAGATAATGAAGATCGTGGTATCTAAATTTAACAACTAATAAAATTTAAAATGCAATGGATAACAACTAAACTAGAATGCTAATACAGTGAACTAAGACTAAACTTGAGTGCTATTATCTAACTTGAAATGAATTGGAGCTGAACTAGAATGATACTAATACAGTGAACAAAGTTAAACTAGAGTACCATTATCAAGCTTGAAATATAGTGACAGAATTAAACTAGAATGACATCTACCTCTGGAGTATTGACTGAGCTAAAATGAAACTAATTCTATGAAATACTACAACCCTGTCTTGTTCAAGATGAGTGATATTTTGGAATAGTTTGTACAAACAAGTCTGGCTGTATCATTCAAGTTATAAATGTACAAAAAACATAATAATATACAAACTAAAGCACCACAACCTATATGTCTCATCCGCAGTTAGTGATATTTTTTTAAAGAGATTATTTATATGAATAGAACGAATAAAGAATAACTGAATACATTTGAACACAAAAATGCAGTTCTAAACCACAATTATGCTCATCTTGATTAGCATATTTTGGGAATACCTATGAGAACAAAGCTGGTCCTATATCCAATGTAAGCAAAGTTCAAAACTCATTAAATTTTGGAGAATAAAACAAATCTACAGCTACTTCTATTCAACCAAATGGACATACTGTCAAAATAGGGGTGTTCTATCAATTTGACTGATGGATCTACCAAGATTGACACCCTCTGCACAAAATGATGTTTCTTTCATTAAAGGATAATTTCTTCAAAACAGAGTATTTACGGCCTTCAAAGATCTAGCAACAAAGCAAAATCTAACCAACAGTTTCTCGGTCTCCCTAGTCATACTTATAATGAAGTTACATAACTACTCTTTGAGAAAAACAGGGATAAGTGTCTTTCCCACTTCTAATCAAATTAAAACTCTTATTAACAGTCTTGTGCTTAACTGCGGACATCTGTAGAGTCTATGTTTTGATAGGAAACTGCTTCCCTTCTACGTGCATAACCGCTTTGATACTTTAACTCAGACTTCGTGGGGAGCAAGAGATGATGGGGAGGTGTTGTGGATTTCACCCAAATGCCTTTTTCTTTGCAGTGACAGCTGGAACCTACATAAACATGAGGATGGCTGCAGAACAGACGATTGGCTACGGAATGCCTGTATTCTCTAGCCGAGTCTTAGTCAAAATTACTACACCAACAAAATCATAAAAACATAGCAAGTTAGTCATTATATAAATTCTTAAAGAAATTTTAATTAATCCTATTGATCAGTTAAGCCTGTAATTGATGAGAGACAAAGAAAATGAAGTGGAATGTGGTGAAAGAGAAGAACATATTTGGGGCTCAACATACCCCCACTGCAAGGTTTTTGCATGTCCTCATGCAACTACTCCATGTACTCTGAGACCTCTGCTAGGACATCCAACCCTCTTCTTCTGCTTTGCCTGACAGTCAATGGTCTTCTGGGCTTCCTTATGACTAACTTGAATCTTAAATTTGTAAGTGCCCTGATTAGCTTTTTGTTTTTCTTCTTCACTTTTTCATTGGCCTTGTACAATTTCTCCATTTGTAGAGACAAAGTTGAATTCGTATCACTTTTTAGTTTCACCTACTCCCTTAAAATGTCATTCTCATTCTTGATATGCCTATTGAGTACTTCTAACTCATACTTATCTCTTCTTAGCATATCAATTTCAGATTTTGGTGGGCTAGGAGTTCTGTCTCTAGATTCTGAAGCTCTCCTCTCTAATGACTCAATATAATTGTAAACTTGTTGCTGTGATGGGTCAATTTCTGAAGTTTCTTCATCCTCAATGTTTATGATCCCTATTTGTCTAACCTCTGTTTTCTTTAGTATGCCCCTGATTCTGTGGCTCCTTCTTGGTTGATATGGCCCTTCACTTCTTTCTTTGGAATATCTTCTCTCTTTCTTAAGCCACTTCTTTATTTGAGCCAATTTCTCAGAAATCATCTCTTCACTGTCCTCTTGAATTGATTTACCAGTTTCAACCTTGATGGCTTTGGAAATTTTGCTTCTCCTGCTTATTCTTGCAGGTTTGATTTTAGGTGGAGATTCTTTGGGTTCCTCAAAATGGTTCCTTACTAGATATTCTTCCCAATTATCTCCCATTTTCCTAAAATGATGTTCAATTAAGATTTTCACTAAACCATGGTGATACAAAGTTGTTTCTAGAAATTTAACCCTTTTTTGAACGTTTGAGGCCATTATTTTCAGACTATGAAGTAGGAAAAAGGGAAAATTAGTTTCCTCATCTAAAAAATGCATCATTAACCGAATATGGTAGACATAGAGAGTACCAAATCTACCTTCACAGGTGATAAATTTTTTCAAAATGAGTAACATGTTCCTCCAATTATTCTTTAATTCCGAGCTAGGAATACCTTCTTTAAAAATGGAAACATCCATACCTGGAGTCTTAAGAATTTGCCTCCATGCTTCGTTATGGAATTCCCTATTTTTGAACCACCTTTCTCCTTGTCTAGGTAGTTTCGTTGCCTCTGCAATGAAAACCTCTATAACAGTGAATTGAATGTCTCCTATTTCGACCTCGGCTTCATTGAAAGACCTTGCAAATGTTTTAGTCACCTCTTTGTGAAAACCACTCAATTTCTCCAAAAATTGCAACCAACCTGCTTGCTGTAAAATTTCTCTGATTTGTGGATATCCCTCCAAGTACTTGGTTCCAACCAGTTCAGTCCTCACTATTAGACCCATATCTTTTCTTCCAACCTTCAGTTTACTGCTCCTCTGCTCACGGTGAAAATGGCTGTTAAAGAGATATTTCTGCCCCAAAGATGTTTCCTCCGTTTTACAGAGAGGAATGGCTAAGTATTGGCTGCGGAAATGAATGATATGGGGTGGTTTTGAAAAGAGTATAATGCGGTGAGGTGGTTCATATGAGTTGACAACTAACATGGAAGAAAAGACCGCGGAGATATTTCATTAAGAAATTCAAAATCATCATTAAATGCTTTGGCCTAGTGACATGACTAATCAAATCACTTTGGTACTTAACCGTTAAATTTTAAATGATGATCGGATATGGCAAGATGGAAGGGTTTTGGGTCTAAATTTTTATGATATGGTTGATAGGAATGGTCAACAAGACTAATTAAAACAACCTTTTGGAATCATATATGACTTAAATATGCTAAAATTTTCAGGATTTTTCACCATAATAATTTCATACCTTTGCCTTTCCTTTGATTTTCTTCGTGGTTTTGATATGCCTTGTCCTCAATCATTAATTTTCAATTCCTCATAACTTCTTTGATTTTGCTTGTTGTCTTGGATATGCAGGATCAATTTGTTGCTCAATCAGGTGATTACTGGATAATGCGTTCAGGATCTCCAGCTACAGAATGACTGTCTGGCTGCAGAATGTCTGTCTAGCTGCACAATGTCTGACTGATTGCAGAATGTACCTGTAGAAGCCTTGAAATGGAATGTTAGACTATTGTATGAAATGAGTTAAAAATGGATCATGGAATATGGTGTGATGGAGTATGAGTGGAGTGAGTAATGGAATGAAATGAATCACAACTATGAAGTGGAGTGAAAAAGTGACCTACAGCTTCTGATCTGTATTATTTAATTGCAGAAAGAAATCAATCTTAAAACTCTGAGATGGAAATGAGGTGGACCATGGAATGAAATGAATGAAGTATGGATGAATGAAATGAAATGGAATATGGATGAATGGAGTGAAATGGATCATAAGTGGGATGTGAATCACTTATGATTTTATGATGGCTGCTTGCAAAGAAAAAAAATAAACTTGAAAAGCTAAAGTGTCAGAAAGATTCTGATTTTCACTCTATCTTTTCTGTATAAACATGCTAATCAGAGATTAGTTTTCATGTTTATACTTTATCTATATATATATATATATATATAGTCAGACATTTGAAATATATATATATATATATATTTCAAATGTCTGACTTCAGAAAATTCAATTAAGTTGATGAAGAAGAAAAATTCTTCTTCATTAACTTCACATCACTGTTTTCTTGGAATTTCTTGAAAAATTATTCTCTCGAGAGTGGCTTATGATACAGCTTCAATATATGACCACTCACAAGAAAATTGACCTTCTCTTCATCTATTGTCTTGATTTTTATTGCTCCATTGTCAAAAATTCTTATAATTTCATATGGCCCAAGCCAATGTGTTTGGAATTTACCTTGAAAATCCTTGAACTTTGAATCAAACAAGAGAGCCCAGTCACCTTCTTTTAACTTCTTTTCTTTGATGTACTTGTCATGCCATATAGTCCTTTGTTGTTGGAATATACTTTTTTTCTGAACTGCATCTTGTCTGATCTCATCCAATTCATTAATCTGCTCCAATCTGTGCTTTTGTGCCTCTGATAGATCAAATCCTAGCTGAACTACCATTTTGAAAGTTTGAATCTGGAACTCTATGGGAAACAAAACATTCTTTCCATAAACAAGTTCATAAGGAGTATGGTCTATTGTGCTTCTCCATGTAGTTCTATAGGCCCACAAGGCTTCATGAAGCCTATCTACCCAATCTCTTCTATGTAAATGGACAGTCTTCGTTAGGATCCCTTCAATGACCTTATTAGTAGATTCCACTTGACCATTTGCTTGTGGATGATAGGGAGTAGATTTTATATGTCTGATTTTGTACCTTTCCATCACTTTTTCCACTAGCCTTGATGTAAATTGAGCTCCTTGATCTTTAACAATTTCTCTTGGGACACCAAAACGAGTAAAAATATCCTCAAAAAGAAAATTAACTATAGATGCTTTAGTAGCAGAAATTAATGTTTTGGCCTCTACCCATTCAGTAACATAACCAGTGCAAACTAATATATATTTCTGTTGTCTTGATGGGGGACTAATAGGTCCTACAAAATCCAAAGCCCATTTTTCAAAAGGTTCAATATGTACCTGAGGCTGCAATGGCATCTCACCTGAAGGATAAGGTTTCCCGACCCTTTTGCAACTGTCACACCTTTTGACATACTCTTTAGCATCTTTGAAAAGGGATGGCCAATAATATCCCAAATGAAGGATCTTATAGGCTATCCTTTTATCAGCAAAGTGTCTGCCACAAGGTTCATCATGACATGCCTTGAGAATCTCAGGAATCTCATCTTCCCGAACACATCTCCTAATGATAAAATATGGACCCGTCTTGTATAACTCATTAGAAACCCATGAATATTTTGCACTATCATAAATGATCTTTCTTTTGTCTCTTTCATTCATTATTGAAGGAAATTTCCCTGAAACTAAATAATTAGCAATGTCAGCAAACCAAGGAGTTTGAGTAGAAATTGCAAAAAGATATTCATCAGGAAATTGATCTTCAACTGGGGTATTGTCTTGGATGTTTTGGAGTCTAGATAGGAAATCAGCTACTCTGTTTTTTTTTCCAGGCCTATCTAGAATGGTAATGTTGAATTCTTGTAAAAGCAATAACCATCTTATGACTCTGTCATTAGTAATTTATTTGTTCATTAAATATCTAATTACAGAGTGATCTGTGTGAACAAAAGTTTCATAGCCTATTATATAGTGTCTGAATTTGTTTATGGCATGAGCAACAGCTAAAAATTATTTTTCAGTTACAATATAGTTTAACCCTGAAGGAGTCAAATTTTTACTGGTATAGTAGATGGCATAAGGAATCAGGTCTTTTTGTCCCAATACTGCTCCTAGAGCTGTATCTGAGGCATCTGTTGAAATATGAAAAGGTAGCTTCCAGTTAGGTCCCCTTAAAATAGGTGCTTCAGAGATTTTTGTTTTCAAGGTCTCAAAGGCTAACTGGCAATTGGGATTCCACTTGAATTCACAGTATTTGGTAAGTAATTTGAAAAGTGGAGATGCTATCTTGGTGAAGTTTTCTATAAACCTTCGATAATATCCTGTAAATCCAAGAAAACTCCTAACATGTTTTTGACAACTTGGAATAGATAAGTTAGAGATGACTTCAAATTTTGACTCATCAACTCTAATCCCATCCCCTGAAATGTGATGACCCAAAACAATTCCTTCAGTAAACATCATAAAACACTTTTCATGACTTAGTGAAATATTTGCT
This sequence comes from Pinus albicaulis, assembly GCA_034641835.2. Classification (NCBI taxonomy): domain Eukaryota; kingdom Viridiplantae; phylum Streptophyta; class Pinopsida; order Pinales; family Pinaceae; genus Pinus; species Pinus albicaulis. Next base: position 312,118 of record JAXQQM020060933.1, read on the forward strand.
TCTTTACATCTCTTTAAGAATTTTTCCAAGTTTGCTAAAGCTTCTTCAAATGTGTTTCCATAAACTGTGAAATCATCCATATATACCTCTACACAATCATGTATTAGATCTGAAAAAATTCCTAGTACTGCCCTTTGAAATGTTGCGGGTGCATTGCATAGTCCAAATGGAAATACTCGGTAAGCATAGGTACCCCAAGGACAGGTAAATGTGGTTTTGTCTTGGTCTTCCAGTGCTACTTGGATTTGATTATAACCACTAAACCCATCTAAAAATGAGAAGTAATTTTTGCCAGCTAATGTGTCTAACACTGATCTATGAAAGGTAAGGGAAAATGATCTTTAAGAGTAGCTTTGTTTAATTCCCGGTAGTCAATACATACCCTCCATTTACCATTTTTATTTAGCACAATTACCAAAGGAGAAACCCACTGAATATCTGAAATAGGATACATAAAGTTGACATTCAATAATTTCTTCAATTCTTCTTAACAATTTCCCTAAGATTTGGATTCATCCTTCTCTGAGGTTGTTTGATTGGTTTACAATTTTCCTCTATGTAGATGTGATGAGTGCAAGTCTTGGGGCTTATCCCTTTCATATCAGTGTACTCCCATGCATATGCAGAAGAATGTCTCTGTAATATCTTGACTAGCTCTTCTTGTTGAGATCTCTCTAGGTTCTTGTTTATGTTTAAAGTTTTGCCTGGAAATATCTCAATTGTAGAGCTGCCAAATTTATCCATGGAATAGAGAGACATCTGCCTTGATGAAAAAAACTCAATGTTGGATTCTTCTTGAAATTTTTCATGTTTATATTCCAAAGAGGATTCAAAGTTTTCCAAGGTATTCAGAATTTGGCTATCTTCACTAATTTCTGAAATTGTGAAGAGAAGTTGTAAGTCTTCTTCATCCTCTATCCATTGAGTATCATCTAATTCTGTAATTGTTCTTGCTGGAGGATACAAGGTAAATTTCTTGGTTGAACTACCATCAGAGATATACACATCACCGGATCTACAACTAATGAAATCATCAGCTGTAGCTAACCAAGGTCTTCCTAATATAATAGGGTGTCCTCCTAGATTATTCTTAGGATTTAGGATCATAAAATCCACAGGATACTCCCAAGAGTCTAGGGACACTGGAATGTCTTCTATTACGCCATCAGGTTTGATCACAGATCTGCCTGCTAATTGTAATAATGTGGGTGTAAAAAGAAGATTAGGAAGTTTCAGTTTATCCATGATTTGTCTACTCATGATATTGATTACTGCTCCTAAATCAATGAGTGTGTCTTGGATCTCAATTCCATTGATGTGAATTTTGACAACTGGATTTCCTGGGTCTAGATACTTTGGAATAGAAATCTTACCCATCATGATATCTGCTATTTTTCCTGCCAGTTGAATTTTCTTTATCTCTCTTATTCTTTTTCTTGTTTTCTTCATGCTCAACTCCTTTATTGTTTTTGCTAAGATTGGAATTTCCTTGATGGCTTGCAATAATGGGATCTTAATAAAAAAAATTCTCAGCTCATATAAGAAATCATAATTAGGCACCATAATTTGTTTTTCTACACCCCTATCAATTTGTAATCTTTCTGGAAAGGGAGGTGTCGAAGTGGATGTTGATGGATGCTATAATATAGGAGTTGAAATTATTGGTTCTTTTTGTTTTGATTTTTCAATGTTTGAGTCTTGGAAAGTTTTGTTCTCTTCAAGACTTTTATTTACCCATAGAGAATATTCCTCAGAATTGTCTTGCTCTTGTCTAATTATAGAAGGTTTCCTCTTTTCAAGCATTCTTCCAGACCTAAGTTGAACATCACTAAGGTCTAAAGGAGTGATCAAATAAGTTGGAAACTATTGGCCTTCTATCATGTATGTGTTCTGAGGATTTTTATTGTTGGGGTTTGGTATGGGTTGGGCATGCAACTGATTTGTTTTCTGAGGAAATGGTAATGGAAGTGGTTGATTTTGATGTTGTGGATTTTGAGGATTTTGTTGAGAATTTTGTTGAAAAATTTGTTGAGGAGGGAAATGTGGATATAGCGGATAGGATGGTGGATATTGGTAATACTGAGAGTATCTTCCATAGGTATTTTGTGCTCCTTGTGCCCATGTTTGTGATTGATTTTGAAATTGGGGCCAAGGTTGCTTCCAAGGATTCCAATTTGGTGGGGGTTGATTATACATTTGATCATGAAATCCTTGTGTTTGAGGTCCTTGCCAAGGCCTTCTAGAGACAAAATTGAGAGATTCTGTGGAACTTGTAGTAGTATCTTCTTGAAAGAAAAATTTAAGACTAGGAAGTGAAGGAAAAATCTTGGTCTCATGTTTTTCTGAACAAATTACACAAGTCTCCACAACTTTGGCATCCAAAGGGCACTCTCTCAAGGCATGTTTCTTTCTACATTTGAGACAAAAGATTGCTAAGGCATCACATTCATCTTTTTTCTTGTTTTGTAAATTAAGGGTGTCTATTTGTTCACTAAGTCTCCCCAAGATATTATATTTGAACTCATCAAGCATATGTCCTATTTCTGCCCTACTTACTGTCCCAGAAGCAGACTTACTTGCCCTTACAAGAGCAGGGTCCCTTGGTCCTTTTATAGTTTTAGATTTCCCTCTTGAAATTTTGATACATAATTCAGCTATTTCAGGTAATGTGAGCTGAGATATATCCGTTTTTCCCATCATTTTAAGGATATCTAACCATTCATCCCTAATTGTCTTCAAAAAGAGAGCTTTCAAAGTGTCTTCGTCTAGGTTTTCCATTTTTTCTCTTTTGATGTTGTAGTTAAATCTCTACAAAAAATCTTCCATATTTTCATCCTCTTTCTGTAGCATTTTAAACACTTCCTCCTTATGGTTGACTGGAATACAGTAATCCAAATACCTCTCTAGAAATTCTTGTTTCATGTCTTCCCATGTCCTAATAAAACTGTTGATCAAACTCATAAACCACTTCAATGCTGCCCCTTTAAATGTTGAAGGAAATAGTTTAAGTTTTTTAGCATCTTGTAAGTAGTCATAGGTTCTACACAGGACTTCAAATTCAAATAGGAAGGTTTCAGTATCTTCAGTTTTCAGTCCAAAAAAGTTTGGAAGGACAAAGGGTGAAATTTTTTTCATAGTTGTATTGGTCTCTTCATCTACTATAGGAAACCCAAAAGAGCTTCCCATCTCTCTTCTACCTCTTTCTCTGCCTCCTTCTCCTTCTACACCTCTACCTCCTTCTCCTCTACCTCTACCTCTACCCCCTAGAAATAGTGAGTGTTCTCCATTAAAAACTCGTCCTCCCCCTTCTTCTGCCATAGTTGATTCTTCTGTAGAAGTTGAAAAGTTTATGTCCCTAGCAGGGGTTCCTGAATCTCCTTTTAAGACAGGTTTAGTGGGTAAAGTGGAATGTCTTTCTAATGGAATATCTGATCTTAAGTTCTTTGGAATTCTAGGATCAGTAAAGGATGGAATGTGGGTTTGAGTTGGAGGTGTGCTGGCTCTAGGTCTTGGTGAAACAAGTGGTGTTCTAGGAATCAAGCTTCTTCTTCTTATGAATCTCCCCCTTGAGTCTCTTTCTCAGACATATCATTGTTTTTGGGTGATAAGAAACAATTCTACCTATTTACACCTCCCCGGCAACGACGCCAAAATGTTGTGCTCAACTTAGTGTTCCTAAATTGAGGTAATTAATTGTCAACCAGGGCTAGTAAACTGCTGAAGTGTGGTGCACTATATATTCCTAGGTAACTATCTCTCACTACTTTTTGTTTAGTGTTTTTATGATGTTTTTGGTTTTATGTTTTTTATGTTGAAAAAGAGCTAAGAAGTTTACACTAAAACATAGTGAAAATATTTTAAACTAGGTGTGCACTAAGGGACAGAAAATGCAAAGCTTGATAAGGACTCATAGCAAAGAAACAAATCACAACATGAACTCAGTAACCCATATCATGAACTCATCCAATTCATTCATTTAGACATATGTTGGAATAGCTTGAGAAAAGGATAAGTTTTTAGTGCAATTCAGGTTTTCCTAAGTCAACAATCAACTTACAATGTTACAACATCTCATCCATGGTTAAAGGTTTATTGGAACATAATTAGAAAAGAAAATTTGTAGCACAATAAGATTTCTACTCTAAACTAACTTCTAATTCTATTTTGCAACTCAATTTAGCACCACTAGGCCTCATTCAAAAGTTATAGATTTCTTTTTAGAATAGTCTTTGAGAAAAAGGCTTAGTTGTGAAATTGTAAAAAGGTTGCAAAATACTCAATGCCTTAAACTGATATTACTAGCTTCTGTCCAGATGATGATGCATTAATATGAAGTTAGAAAAAAATAAGTTGTGTAGATAATGAAGACCGTGGTATCTAAATTTAACAACTAATACAATTTAAAATGCAATGGATAACAACTAAACTAGAATGCTAATACAGTGAACTAAGACTAAACTAGAGTGCTATTATCTAACTTGAAATGAATTGGAACTGAACTAGAATGATACTAATACAGTGAAGAGAGTTAAACTAGATTACCATTATCAAGCTTGAAATATAGTGACAGAATTAAACTAGAATGACATCTACCTCCGAAGTATTTCAACTAAACCAAAATGCAACTAATTCTATGAAATGCTACAGCCCTGTCTTGTTCAAGATGACTGAAATTTTGGAATAGTTTGTACAAAAAAGTCTGGCTATATCATTCAGTGAAAATCGGCATAAAAAAACATAACAATACGTAGGTAAACTAAAACACCATAGCTAAGTCTTATCCAGAGTTAGGGATATTTTGGAAGAGATTAATGAGAATAGGACTAGTTGTAACAACTAATTATAATTGAACACAAAAACGTAAAGTTCTAAATTGCTACAATTATGCCTCATTCCGGATTAGTGATATTTTGGAATACTTCATGAGAACAAAGCTAAACTGTAGTATCCAATATAAGCAAAGTTCAGAAAACTATTTAAATTGAGAATGAAACAAAGCTACGGCTACTTACCTAAACCAAATGCATAACTCTTCACGGGCAATAGGGGCCCTCTACCACCGGATCAACACGCGGATATAATCAATATTGACTCAGCTCGTGCAATAAAATGATGTCTCTTTCATTAAAGGAGAAATTATTCAAAACAGACTATTTACGACCTTCCAAAATCTAGCAACAAAACAAAATCTAACCAACAGTTTCTCGGTCTCCCGAGTCATCCTTATAATGAAGTTACATAACTACTCTTTGAGAAAAATGGAGATAAGTGTCTCTCCCACTTCTAATCAAATTAAAACTCTTATTAACAGTCTTGTGCTTAAATGCGGACATCTGTAGAGTCTTTGTTTTGATAGGAAACTGCTTCTCTTCTACGTGCATAACCGCTTTGATACTTTAACTCAAACTTCGTGGGGAGAAAGAGATGATGGGGAGGTGTTGTGGATTTCACCCATATGCCTTTTTATTTGCAGTGACACCTGGAACCTACATAAACATGAGGATGGCTGCAGAACAGACGACTGGCTACGGAATGCCTATATTCTGTAGCCGAGTCTTAGTCAAAATTACTACACCAACAAAATCATGAAAACATAGCAAGTTAGCCATTATATAAATTCTTAAAGTAGTTTTAATTAATCCTACTAAACATTTAAGCTTGTAATTGATGAGGGACAAAGAAAATGAAGTGGAATGTGGTGAGTGAGAAGAACATCTTTGGGGCTCAACACAATGCATAAGCGAATCTCACCTGTCTTCTTGCGTACGGGCACCAAATTAGAAATCCAATCTAAAAACCTTATGGGAACGATGATACCAGCCTTGTATAATTGATTTACCTCCTTCCCAATTGAGGGCAGCAACTTTGGATTTATTCTTCTCAATTTCTTCCTTAAGGGATTTTGATTTGGCTTAATAGGAATGGTGTGCTGAATTATATTGGTATCATATGTCTTCAAATTTGAATAGTCCCAAGAAAATACATCAGCAAAAGAAGACAATATACTAACATATATTTCTTTTACCTCCTGGGGCAATGCTTTGGACATTTTCACCATCTTTGGATTTTCAGCTGATCCAATGTTCACATCTTCAACTCCCTTTTTAGTTGGCCGCAAGGTTGGTTTTCTAGCTACGTTACCTTGATCGAAAAGCTCCTCTAAAGGTATCAAACCTTTAGGAATGACATTATTCTTCAGCTGCAAAACTTCCATTTGATTGATTTGTACATCAGCCTCACCATCATCATGCTCCATATCAATTGAAGTGTCTTTGAATTTGCCTTCATTTTGCAGAAATTCATCGATCTCATCATCATTTTGGAATACTTGCCAATACCTTTGATTTTCTGGGACAGTCGGACGATGTTTCACATGAATTTCAAATTTTTTACTTCAATTCATTGAAATTTTCAAATTACTTGCTGCATTTGCAAGTGCATTTGCAATACCATTCTGAATACGAGGGACACAAGTCAAAGTATAGTTTGAAAACAATTTCAAGATATCAAGAATAGCATTTCGATTAGCCCGCATTCGAGGATTCTTAGCTTGGTATTCACCTTTCACTTGCTTGATTACCAACTCGGAGTCGCCATACACTGCAATCCTCTTAGTATTTAACTTTCTAAGAATTTTCAGACCAGCAATCAAAGCTTCATATTCTGCCTCATTATTTGAACAATCAAAAGCTAATTTAGAAGAACAGACCCTTACACTGGTTGGTACCTTGTTTGGGGAAGAAAAAGGGCTGCGTACCCAAATGTGAATTCCAACACCATCACTCCCTACTACGCCATCAAAATCCATGGTCCATAGACCATCTTCATCCTCTTCCAAGTGCTGAAATTTTGTTTTCTCTTTTATTTCTGCTTGCTTTCCATCAACTTTTTGCTTTTGTGAGAAGGCTGATTACTCAGTGGAATTTTCAAGCTTTTGTCTCTCTTTCTTTATGACCTCTCTGAAATTCTTGGTGATTTTCAAAATGTCTTCTACTTCAACTAACTGACCAATTACATCATTGAAACTATCTGAATACAAAACAAATGACTCTAAATTTGTATGTACATAGTTGATTGGATGATTTACCGGTTTCTCCTTGCTGGTAATCATATACTTCATCTTTTGCTCCCGATATAATTTTCTCATCTGACCAAACATAGGAATGGTATCATAGGAGAAATCAAGCTGAAATGTTCCCTTTAGTTTCACTCCCCAAGATCTGGAAAGAAGCATGCCAAATCTAGGAGGAATATCTGCCACAACCACATCCATCAAAACATTTTTAGTAGGAATCTGATCCAAGCTAACCACCAAATCTTTGATAAGCCCAATGAATATTACTCTACTGGAATCTAAAGAGTAAAGATCATGGTATTTCCTAGTGATGTCCAATCCCAATTTCTCCATGATTGCCCTCAGCATGAGATTATGAGATGCTCCGGAATCAAACATGGCATTATGTAACACAAAATCATGCAATCTAAGGCTGATATAAAAAGAAGGCACATCACTATCTGGAGACTCACCATCCAATGCTAGTCCAAATATCAACTCAGGTTGATCATCTTCCACATTCACCATATCATACATTGGATCGAAATTCAAAATTTTAAATACCTGACCCTTATAGTTGTTATTATTCATCAATTCAGTCAAAGGAATGGAAACTTTTAACTTAGAAATTTCATTCTCTAAGCTAAAAAATGAAGTTTTTTCTACCTCTTTGACTGGAACATCCTTCTTTTCATCTTTCTCCCTTGATACAATTGGCTGATTGGATATTTCATCTGCTGATGGGGATTTGCTAGTAGTGGGATCAACTATCTCTTTTCCCTTCTTTTGTGCAATGGGTGCATCATTCTTTGGTGTTGAAGCTTCCTTTCTCTTTTGGATTGGATTGATAGGCACATCTCTGTTTCTAATTGAATATTGACGCTACTGGGTGGACAAAGAATTCATATAACCTATCTGATATTCATCTGAATCTTCTTCAAGAGTTGTCTCATTTGCCAATATGAAATCCTCGTCTTTTTGTACAGCTGAGTTTACTTCATACTCCTCATCTTCAGTGATAAGAGTTGGCAAATCATCAGGTTTAAATAAGTGATTCTCTTCCCCTATTACATTCTCTTCATCATCTGATTCCGGACGAACAAAATTCCGCTGTAAAGGTGTCTTTACCTGCTGTTGTACTTCTGGTTCTTGTGCTCACTGCTCTAGTTGTTTGATCCTGAATTGTGGTTGTTGCTGACCACGGAAGTTAGGATTTATGATCTGTGGTTCAGGCTTATCAAGTGTTAATATTTCAATCATCTTTTCCACCTTGTGGAGTACTTGATCTGAAGTAGAAGCCTCTTCCTTAATTGCTACTTTATTTTCAGCTTTCAATCTAGCTCTCTTGTCATTCAAATTAGCTTCAACACTCACTGCAGTTTTTTGCATGTCTTCCAAAGTGGCTGGATCTCTTTCTCTTAATTGATAGGCCATGTCCGAATTGAAACCATCCGGAAACTTAAGAAAATTCGATCTCCTAGATGGCTTTAAATCATCAGGAATTGCATTGTAAACTGCATTGAATCTAATACAGTAATCTTGAACAGACTCACCAACATTCTGCTTGATTTTGGTATATTCAGAAGTGATCTGAAGAGGATCTTTCTTTACTTCCCATCGATCCAAGAATTGTCTCTGAAGCTCAGCCAATGTAGCAATATTTCTAGGCAGAAAAGCTCTGAACCACTTTCTCACTTCACCTCCAAAGGTTTGCACAAATAATCTCATGGTCACATTTTCTGCATCAATCTCATGAAGGTCAATGAAATCTGCCATTCCATCCACATGTTGCTAAGAAGGAACAATTTTAGGAGTACTATCAAACAATGGAATTTTTCTTTCATAATCAGCGAGCATGTCATCCAAGTTTTGAGGCAACACGAGAGGTGAAAATCGGGCAACCATTGCTCTTTGTGGATGTACAATCGGATTTGGAAATATAAGTGGAGTAAGAGCAGTAGATGTATGAGGTGTGGATGGAGGTGAAACTACTACAGATTATTGATCAGAAAGAGATGGTTTCACGGGAATGGTAGGAATGAAATGAGGCTCGGTATGAATTTGTGAACCAGATGTAACTACTAATGGCCCAAGAGTTTCAGATGTAGATTCTATAAACTTAGGAATATTGGTTGCCACAATAGAATTCTGAATATTCAAAATATAACTGTCAATGGATCTATTAGCTTGTTCAATTTCAAGATACTTGATAAACTCTAGATTTATGACAGTAGAACCAATAGCACTTTAAGACTTCGTCTCAAACAACAACAACTCAAATTGTTCATAAAATTGAATATCTTCAAGGTACTCAAACACAGCAGGACACGAATGAGATTTAAATAGAGGAATCACAGGGATTTCTCGACGAAGGATTCTTGAAATAATATTGGGATTTTCATACACTAGAGGTGTATCGGGGTCCGGATGTGCTCTAGTATGTCTTCTGGAAGCCAGTGTGTTGAATTATTTTCAAAAATCAAAGGGACAAAACCAACTTGTTCAGCCTAAAAGATTCTAAAATCATCATCCAAAGTCTAGAATGATCAGATGTACTAGGGGTAATTTAAAATTAAAGTGTCACGTTTACAAGCTATACCAGAGATTGACTGAAGCAGCGTTTATATACTTTCGATAATGCAAAGCAAGAGCGTTTTGAAGGCTACCCGGCATAACTTCAGGCTCCGTCTGTAGCTTATAAAACAAGCAACACCAACAAGAAAACCATTTTATTCCCCAGTGGAGTCTCCACTATGTTATCGCCTAAAGCTACCTTAGGCTGAAGGAAGGCAGAGTTTAGGGTAACATCAAACCACGCTCAGTCCAGTAGCTAGCCCTACCAGATGAGGAGAGGGCTCTTTCTGGGTCAATCTCAGCAAATATAATCAATAAGGCTTGAGATGACTTGAAATAAAGTCTAATTTTAGGCTAGGTATATAAGTAAAGGAGTTTGATTTTGATTTTGGGGGTTTTTGATGGAATCAAAGGGAAAGGAAATTTTGGGTCTGGGGATGAGGCCTAGTTTTTGCAGAGTTCTGAATGGGGCAAGGAAGGCAGTTTTTTGATGCTTTGGATTGAATGAATGAATATTTTAGACCAGTGAGGAGCTGAAGAGGGAAATATTCTTTCAACAATCCTCTTCAAACAGATGAAGACATGGAAAATTAAACAAAACTCAAGGCAGAGCAAAGACATCTAATGAATTCCACCTTTACCACTCATTTGTTTAATTTAAGAAGAAAGGAGAAGGGAAATGATACACATAAACATCAATGAACTTACAATCACATAGAGAAACACACCATCAAAACACAGATCCACATGGATCCCAAAGAGTGCTGCAAACCCTTGTCTATTCCTTTGCCAAAATTGCAGAGATGAAATGTACAATGAAGTGCCAAGCAATCCCAAGTGTCCAACCTTGAAAATGACTGAAGAAATACAAGATATAGACAAGCCTAACTCATCCCCATGCCTCTAGGATTATAGCTCACCATTCTAGGAACTTTTTCAACCATATATAAACTAAGAATTGGAAAATAGGCAATGAAACAACTTGCCTCTATATGATAGGAAACTTATTCATTCACTTACATTTCACTTTTTGGTGAATGAATCTAATAAGATGAGTAAAAATGTGCCAAAATTACATCATAGTCATGAAATTACATCAAGTTACATCAATATTTACATGAAAAAGTCAAACTGGCCAAAACTAGGCAAAAAACTAAGCTGCTGAGTGAAAAATAGGCCAAATTTCCCAATGCGTCGCGCCTGAAATCTATATGTGTAGCGCCAATTTGAGGCTGATTTTGAGGGCCTTCCCAAGTCCAAATTGAGTGAAGGATAGCTCGTTGGAAAGCTTCACCTGTCTGCTTTCCAACCCAAGTGGAATTTCTAAATTTGGTTGTCATTTTCTCCTTCAAAAAGAAAATCTCCCAACACTACTTCCTGTGTATGCAAAAAGTGGCAGAAAGGCAATTTTTGAGGTGTTTTTGACCCTTTATGCAACACAAAACTTGTAAAAATCCTTAGGTAATGTGTAGGCATGCATAATTTTTGGTGAAAAATCTAGAAATGCAAAGTTTTCCTCAAAAGGAGCTGCCAATTATAAGCGCGCTCCAAGTGGCGGTACGCGTTGTGCGGAAAAATCTGTGTTAAGGCCAAAAAATTCAAAATTGACAAAAAGTTTCCTAAATTTCTTGAAATTTGGGCTGAATTTCCACCATCAAGCACTATGCTGGGCCAAAGAAGCTTTGGTAAAAATTTGAAGTCTATCATGCTTTTTGCAACGCTTTATTGCCTTCTTTAGTCGTGCTTTCAGGATCTCGATCCTCGCTTTGCAAACATGATTTCGTGCCCAATAATGGTTCTTCATGTGCCTAAGCATGTTATTTTCCTTGTTTTCCTTCTCCAATATCTTCTCAAGATAAATATTGACCCTCTCAAGCCAAGTCTCTCTATCAGCCTCAATCTCCCGCTCAATGGGTGTCATCTCTATTTGGCTTCTTTGGGAAGCTTGCTGGTTTTCATGGATGTTTTGCAACTCCATTATTGTTTGATGATCTTCCAACTGTTTTTTTCGCTGCTCCAGGTAATTTATGATCCATTGGGCTCTCTGCAATTTGACGTTCAATGTGTCAATCTACGCCTTCTGCTCTTGAATAGTCTCTCTCAACTTTGAGCTTGGAGAGCTCAAATCCTCATTAATGAGTAAAAAATCAGTATCCTGGCCTCCTGAAGGTCCCTCATCCTTCATAGGCCTATTACCTCTATCTTGTACCTATACCTGTGCTTTTGATGAAGGCAACGAGACCCATTCCACCCCAGGCTTGTCGAGATGCTACAAATAATCTTCTAGTGCCTCTCTGATACGTGACATATGTCGGCACACTAGTAGTCTCTGCCTCCTGACCTCCATACTGATGTGAAGGTTCACCTGCATCATGAACAACCTTCGGAGGAACCTGAGGAGCTATGAAGAAATCACGGGAAATGAAATCCTCCCATGAAATGCCCTGCAATCCAAGCTGATGTACAACCATGATCTTGATGAGTGCATAGTGATAAATACTGTTGTATTGCTGCTCGGGAGTTTTCTTCTGCACAAGAGTGGTCATTCTCTTGATATTCCGGCACAAGAAATAAGGTATGTTCATCATCCTCACTCTGGTGAAATGCATCAATAACCTGATGTGGTAGGCACAGAGGCGTGAAAAGCGGCCCTCACAACTGAAATATCTGATAATGAGTTTCATCAGAGGTGCATAGGATTCCTTTAGGAACCAGAATGGGAACACCCTGCTAAGTTGCCTCACAAATCTAGGCTTGATGTATGGTTAATAATGCACTCTGTCCACCTGCTGTCTTTTGTTCCACTGTTCACCCACATTCGGTATTCCGGTTGCTTGAGAAATGGTTTCCGGTGTCAAATTGAAAGTTACATCGGCAAGGGTGAGCTGACCATCATGTAAATGCAACACAAACAAATGAGCCAACTCCTGATGATGATGGATCCTAGCAATCATTTCACAATACTGATAGCATGACTGTTCTCGAAAACATGCCATGGAAAGTGGGAAAGCCTGCAATTGAGTGAATGAGGTGGGCTCTTCTATCACATGTCTGCCACCTTTACGAGGCTTTCTAGGTGCATGTAGCTTAGTGGTAGAATCACTATCTCTGTCATATGCTGTGTCAGTGTCTGTCTCCATGATGTCCATGCAAGGTGTATGTTGGCTTGTATGAGATGAAAATGAGAATTTGGTGCTTTGTTTCAATTTCCAAATATATGGTGGTAAGAGAGGGACTGTGGAGAAATAGGACAGTAGGAACAATGGACCTCAATGAAGTGATAACTCAAGTGTAGGGACAACCAATTAACTGTTTTGGAAAGTTGGGGTTTGGGATTTTTTACAAGTGAGATGGGAAAGTGTAAATGATAGGAAATAAAATGACTTGGGATAGGGAAATGGGGCTTAGGAATGAGTGACTTGGGATATAAGGGAATAGGGGAGGGATTGTAACGATAGTATAACAGTGACAGGGAGGAATAAACAAGTGAGGAATGAAGTATTTGGCACAAAATTACTTTTAAAACACCAATTTTAAAACCCTAAGGAGGCACTTCAACAAGATGATAGGGTTTATATTTTTGGCATTCAAACTCTCATATTAAAACTCAAACAACACCAAACATGGGTTAATGGCAATTACAAAGTCACATAAACTTACTTGGAGCAAAGGAGACCGATTCGTTTTGATGATTGAGAAAGATGGCAAGAATTTTTGTGTTTTGGCCCTATGCGCCACGATAGTGGCCCAGTGCATCGCGACCCTTGTATGAACCACGCTGGTTCAAAAATGCATAGAGTTGAGCATTCCTATGCGCCGCGCTCAGCCAGTGCACCATGATAGTTGCTTAGTGCGCCGCAACCACAAATTACACACAGTTCGGCCTTCAAACGCTGGCTTTACTCCTCCATGATTTCTTTTGGCTTCACTCTTGTCTCTTGGCATGTAAATGGGGTTTGAATATAAAAATATATTATATATATATATATATATATATATATATATATATATATATATATATAAGTTTGATTTTTCATTTGGGCAAACCCACTTTCTAATGTTGCAGACTTTGACACTTTTAAATAAATTGTGTTTTTTTTCCTTTTGATTTTTGGACTGATGATGAAATTCTTCTTTGTCTTTGCAGGGATAGCTGGCATGGGGTTTTGGAAAAGGTGACCATGGCTATGCATGGAGTACTTTACAACTGAAGAAACTTTGAAAATTACATTGCATTTATTACAAACAGATAAAATAGACAATTTTTCTTCAAAACAGAGTTTTGAAGGAAAATCACTATCAAGCATTATGACGATGAACATTTTTGCAATGAAAACTTATTTCAAACCTCCCTCATGTGCCTGTTAGCTATTATTATGCATCTTGAGACCTAATTAAAAAAAAAACCTAGACCTAATGAACCTAAAACCCTAAAATGACTCTTTGCTAACCAGGAGACCAAAAATGATTGTAATTGATTTTGATAGACAGAACTAGGCCAGCAGGTACATGACATGAGGGATATAAGTGACAAGACCCTTTCGTCAGATGATCCATGCTCTTAATGGAATGCAGCTGACTGAACTGAGTGAGACACCTAAAATGAAATGCAACAACACAAATTTGATGACGTAGGGATGAAGATACCGACTCTAACAAGCTGAAAAGAAATGAGAAGGCTGAAGACCAAGAGGTATGAATACCCATTTCAAATTCCTAGAGGAATAAAAACAACCATGAAGCTCTTTTGTATAAAAAAAAGGGTAATATCCAAAGGGAGAAGGTTGATGAAAACAGAATGAGAGAAGAAGAGAGTGTGCAACAGAATTGAAGAAATTTGAAGAAAATAAGAAAGCTACAAGAGGTTAGAGAGAGTGAGGTTGGAGAATGCGGAATTGAGGCAGAAAAGATAAGAAGAAGGAGGAGCAGAATGAGATGCATAGAAGTTAGAGAATGTAGAAATAAAGCAGTGAAGCAGAGAAGAAGAAGGAGCTGAGCAGAGAAGAAGGTGGAGCTGATATGGAATCCAAGAAGATGTAGAGATAATATAAGACAGATATGAAGACTAATGCACAATAGTGAAGATGGTACAGAATAGAGCTGATATCGAAGGTAAATCAGCAAGTGTTTTCTTTTGAAAGAGTAAGGAAGTTGGAGCTTCCCTATAAAGTTGTAGCTTGCTAGATATCAGTTGTAGCTGACTAAGGTAGGAGCCTCCTATAGTTTGGTGCCTGCAGAAAATAGATGGGAGTTGGTGCTTCCACATCAAGTTGTAGCTTGATAAAATGTCAGTTGTAGCTGACTGAGGTTGGAGCCTTCTGTAGGTTGGTGCCTGTGGAAAATTGATGGGAATTGGAGCTTCCTTGCAAGTTGTAGCTTGCAGAATTGAGGTAGGAGCCTCCTGTAGGTTGGTGCCTATAGAAAATCAGTGGTGAGAGGGAGTTGGAGCTTGCCTTTGCATCACAACAATAATAAGATGTGGTTTTCTCCCTTTATGGTTTTCCACTTATATCTGGTGTCTCTTTGCATGATGTCTATGTGTTGATGTGGTTTATCTAATCTGCTTAATACATGTTGCTTACATATTAAGATTTCTCTTACATAAAAAAATCTACTTGATACTTGTGTTTGGTCAATTTAGTGTGTCCTAAATTGCTACATTAATTTATCAATCCGGGATTCGTAAGCTGATGAAGTGTGGCACACTATATGTGCAAGATAACCTATTTCTTGTTTTTTGCCGTTTTTGGTTTTCTAATGTGAGATGGAAATTCTAAAATAAAAACAAGTATGGTTATAATTGTTCAAGGCAATGATATCCTTTATAATGATTTACCAACTTCAAAATTCAAAAGGAATTTGAAACATACAATGACAAAACTTGAAAGGAAATGAAAGTGTGCTGCTAGCCTAATAAATCAAACAGTGAACTATTGAGCATGAAAACCAAACTATCCTTGTTGCTGTCTAAACACAAAAGAAAATATGCTTAAAGAAATCCAAGAATTGCAACAAATTAAATCTAAATCAAATTACATCAACTTATATTCTGATCCCTCGCCATTAGTCTAGCTATGGCTTTCGGAGGTAACCATAAACAACTTGAGCAATCTGATATCTAATTTGCAGAAAAAGAAACTAATATCAAACTACACACTCATACTTCAATGCCTCACCATCA
The DNA here is from genome assembly GCA_034641835.2 of Pinus albicaulis. NCBI lineage: Eukaryota > Viridiplantae > Streptophyta > Pinopsida > Pinales > Pinaceae > Pinus > Pinus albicaulis. The sequence goes on from JAXQQM020060933.1 coordinate 327,927, forward strand.
GTCCAGCTGTGGCTTTCGGAGGTAACTGAAAATGACATGAGCAATTTAATATATCTAACTTGCAGAAAGTAAATTAATATCAAACTACACACTCATACTTCAATCCCTCACCATCAGTCCAGCTGTGGCTTTCGGAGGTAACTGAAAATGACATGAGCAATTTAATATATCTAACTTGCAAAAAGTAAACTAATATCAAACTACACATTCATACTTCAATCCCTCACCATCAGTCCAGCTGTGGCTTTTGGAGGTAACTGAAAATGACATGAGAAATTTAACATATCTAAATCTAACTCCTGAAACAAATGTGCAAAACTGAAATAAACAAGGCAGTGCTAGAATTAAACAAAAAGTAAATTAGCAGCAGAACAATATTGATTCCATGTCATTAGTCAAAAGGTTATGTAAATGCCCGAGCTGCCTATTTGTAATCTGAAACAGGAACACTGATCAGTTAACAACAACATAAAACATGAAAGATTATGGACAGAAGTAAGATGTAAAGCATGAAAAATTATAAACAAAGATGAAGCATAAATACCATGAAAGATGTAATGTATAAACACATGAATGACTTATGGCACAATGAGCTTAAAGAAATAAAAAAAGAACTATACAATAATGCACAAAACCTCAGCGTGTGTCAGGGCCCTCTGCACCAGCCTTGGCAACAGCCTTCAAGTACAAATTACACTTGCAAACATAGTCTTGTTATATATTAAAATGCAGTCATAACAGAGAGGTGATATTACGGCACAGTGGCAACGTAATTACATTACAGAGCTATATGGAGGCTAATCTAATATGTGTATGCAAACGCATTATTCATAACAAAGGTAATATAACTAATTCCCTAAAGTTTGTGCTGATGGAGACACGTAAATCATCACGTCCAGGGATCTAGCATCATGGCCGCAGTGAGGAGTAAATATATGAGGAGTGGATGTTGGATTCAGCTTATGGAGCCGTGTACAGGTGTTGATGTGTCTCCCATAAGTTAGAAATGGTCATGCAAATCCTCACGTGATGAGAAACAGAGTCCTGTCACCTTGGGACTCTACGGTTGACTTCCACTTGGCCACCTTTGACCACAACCTCCTTAAGTGAATTTGATCGAGCCAATAGGACACGATCCATGTCCACATCATTTCTGACTTTCCCATGTGGCTCGTTTTACTTGAAGACACCTGCAACATAGACTTTCACAAAATGGCTGCGGAAAGTTGCAGCAGCAGCGAAAAGTAGCAAGATTCCGCAGCTAAATGAGAAAAAATCTAAATCAAATAGCAGACACAAAATATAGTTAAAAACCATTTTAGATGCTCTTTTGAAATTAATATACAATGATATTGACAACTTGGAAGGTTCAGGTGAATGAAAAAGGTCTAGGAAGATGTATAAGCAAAATGGAGATTTGAGACTCAACATACCCCCACTGTGAAGGTGTTGCATGTCCTCATGCAACCAAAATTTTGATAATACTTCTTTAGTTCATATGCCTTGACACTTCAGCCAGTACATCCATCCCTCTCCTCCTCTTCCTTAGTGCTGCTAACATCCTGGGCTTCTTCATTAAGCATCTAAATTTGATATTAACCAGTGCTCTGCTTAACTTCTGGCATTTCTTTTTTAATTTCATGTTCTTCTTCTGCCATATTCTCAGATGTAGCATGGTATTATCATGAATGATTTTGTCCAATTTTATTTTTTCCTTCCATGTCTCATTTTCATTTTTAATGTGTCTATTTAAAATCTCTAGCTCAAAGACTTCTTGTCTCAGTGATTGGACTAGATCATTTTGTGATATGTGAGGCTGAATGGACGAAGTACTGGGACCTGTAGCTGATTTTTCTAAAGATTCTATATAATCATATACTTCTTGCTGCTTGGGGTCTATATCAGGTGTCATTTTTATTGGGCTGTCCCCAAAATTCTGTGAAGGAGAGTTGTCTTCAAAATCTGGTTGAGAAGGGCTCACATCAACATCTGGCTGAGAATGGGATGGACTATGTTCAATGTCTGACTGAGAATGAAATGAACCAAGTTCACTAACTGACTGAGAGTGAGATGGACTATGGTCAGCTGGGGATTGTTCAGATGTTTCTTCTCCCAAATTGATAAAATGAGGTCCCTTCATTTTTGTTTTCCTCAACTTCTCCTTAAGCCTGGAACTTCGTCTCACACGTTGTGGACCACTGTCTTTTTTCTTTTGTTTTCCTTTCTCTTTCTTCTTGGCTATAGATAATTGTTCTTGAAGATGAACCAATCTCTCAAATAACACTTGATGATCTTCTTCTTCGGAAGAAGGGGTTTGATGTATAGCCTGAATACTTTTTCTCTCTTTTGATGTTATTGGCTTTTTACCCTTGGTTTCTTTCTTCTTCCTTTTTGACAGTCTCTCTTCCCTACTAGTTTTTTCAATTGTAGTAGTAGGAGTACTTTGAGTTTCATCATTTGTTCTTTTTCTCCTACTCCTTCTTGATGTGCTACCTTCAGGAATTTCTTGAGGTTCTTCAAAGAAATTTCAGATCAAAAATTGTTCCCATGTATCCTTGTTCTCTTTTAACTATTTTTCAATCAAAATTTTTACAAGACCATGGTGATATAGATGTGGTTCTACATCCCCTAAATGTTTATGAATAGTCACAGACATCTTCTTCAAACTATTTAATAGAAAATATGGGAGATTGAGAGTTTGATTATCTAGAAAATTCATCAGCAATCTGGTATGGTACATATACATGGACCCAAAACGGCCTTCACAGGTGATGAATTTTTGAACAACTAGCAGCAAAGTAGCCCATTCCTCTTTCAAAGCATGAACAGGAATTCCTCTTTTAAAAATAGTTATGACCATACCTGGGTTTTGTAAGATTATTCTCCAGGCTTCATCACTAATGCTTTTGTTCTTAAACCAACGTTCACCCTCTTGAGGAAGTTCTGTGGCAGTTGCTATAGATGCCTCATTCACCGTGAACTTAAGGTCTCCAATCTCTACCTCCAGGCCATTGAACGACCTTGCAAAAGCTTTTGTCACTTCTTTATGGTAGCCTCTAAACTTTTGGATAAACCGCAGCCACTTTTCCTTCTTCAATATATCCCTGACTTGCGGATATCCTTCCATGAATTTAGGTCCTTCTGGTTCTGCTCTCAAAAATTTACCCATATTTCTTTCTACTTTTTAAAAACTTGCCTGTGTGAAGTGGTTCAATGGAAGTAGGACGACTGAATGAACGGAAATGAGCACGATGACTGCAGGTAGATATCAAAGAATGAATATACATACTGTAACGTAACAGAGAACGAAGTGGAACAGAGAAGGGTTACGTGAGCACGGTAGAGATACGGCTGTGAGATTAATAGAACAATAGGAAGAGTATAACACATCCGGCAGTGTTTGAAATTTGGTGGCTGCAGAATAAATGTAAGCACGTTTATACAATGGCTACATATTTCATGCGGCTGAAAGAAGCAGTAGTCAAATCAACTACGTTTCATCATCACAGGTGGAGTATCGGAGTTTGAGTGAATATCGGAGGTTTAATTATGGGACCATTTGAAAATGAATGTGGGAGGATCATATGGAGATCATGAAAGGGTTACGGAGTTTTTCAATATAAACATTGCACATAATGGAGCTTATGGTTCATAACTATATATAAATGTGTTTTCAATGCTATTTGAAATAAATTTTACTCATACCTTGGAATTCTTGCCTTTTTCCTTGGTCTTCAATTAGTTGCTCCTCATTGATATCTTGAATGCCCCATGTCTTCATAATTGGTCCTCACACCTGCATTTGATTTCATGGTTATGGAAATAACATATGGCTGTACATTCTTTTGAAAACAGAATGGTAGCTGCGGAATCTACTTCTGGTTGCGGAAACTAGAGTCAGCTACGGAAACTGACACAACTATTATTTGGGTGAATGGAAATGAACGGATGACAAATGACTAGATGGAAATGGTCATGAAAAAGAATTTTATTGGTGAAATGGAATGAAACCGATAAAATGAAGTGGAATGGAGTGAAATGAAGTGAAATGAAGTGGAATGGAATGGAGTGGGTGGTCACAAAACTTGTGAAATGAAAGAGAGATTTTTTTTTTGGAAAATATAGGGTGTCAGGTGTTCCTGATTTTCACCCTACATTTTCTGTATAAGACTGCCAATCAGTGATTGGTTTTCAGGTTTATACATTTTTTTATTTTTTATTTTTATTTTTTTAAAACTGAAAGGAACAAAAGCTAGGCTGGTGGAGAAGAAGAATTCTTCTGTACCAGCCTGATTGCAGAATTTTATTGAAACATTTTGACAAATTCCTCTTTTGAGAGTGGCTTATGATAGACTTTCAATCTGTGGCCATTCACAATAAGAGGAGTTTGAAACTCATCAATGGTCTTGATTCTTACCGCTCCATTGCTAAAGATGTTGTCAATCTCATATGGCCCAAGCCAATGAGTCTGAAATTTTCCTTGAAAATATTTAAACTTGGAATCAAATAACAATGCCCAATCTCCTTCTTGAAACTTCTTCTCTTTGATATACTTTTCATGCCATTTAGCTCTTTGATATTGAACTAGACCAGTTCTTAAAATTGCTTCTTGTCTGATCTCATCTAGCTCATTCAACTGCTCCATTCTATGCTTTTGGGCTTCTGATAAGTCCATCCCCAACTGAACTGCTATCTTGAAGGTCTTGACTTGGAACTCAATGGGGAGCAAGACTTCTTTCCCATAAACAAGTTCATGGGGAGAATGTCCTGTTGTATTCCTCCATGTAGTTCTGTAGGCCCACAAGGCTTCTGGAAGCCTTTCTGCCCAATCTCTTCTATGTAGATGAACAGTTTTGGTGATGATACTTTCAAGAACTTTGTTTGTGGACTCCACTTGACCATTTTCTTGTGGATGGTAAGGAGTAGATCTTTTGTTCTTGATTTTGTATTCTTCCATCAACTTCTCCACCAAATTGGATGTGAATTGGCTCCCCTGATCTGTCACAATTTCTCTTGGAACACCAAAGCGAGTAAAAATATCCTCATAAAGAAAATGAATAACTGAATTTTCAGTAGCAGATACTAATGCTTTAGCTTCTACCCATTTAGTAACATAATCAGTGCAAACCAATATATACTTCTTTTGCTTAGATGGTGGATTAATAGGTCCAGTGAAATCTAAAGCCCATTTTTCAAAGGGTTCAATGAGTACCTGTGTTTGCAATGGCATTTCATTTGAAAGGGTAGGTTTCCCTACTCTTTGGCAGCTATCACACCTTTTGACATATTGTTTTGCATCTTTGAAGAGGGAAGGCAAATAATATCCTAAAGAGAGGATTTTATAGGCCGTCCTTTTGTCTGCAAAGTGTCCGCCGCATGGTTCATCATGACATGCCTTAAGAATATCAGGCATTTCATCCTCCCTAACACATCTTCTGATCACAAGATCTGGCCCTGTTTTAAACAATTCGTTAGAAATCCATGAATATTTTGAACTCTCCTGAATAATTTTTCGTTTTTTACTTGGAAATAAATGTGAAGGCAGTTTCACAGTAACCAAATAGTTAGCAATATGTGCATACCAAGGAGTCTTAATAGTTACTGCAAACAAGTATTCATCAGGAAACTTATCCTCTACAGGAGAATCTTCTTTAGTATTCTGAATCCTAGACAAGAAATCAACTACTGTATTTTGTTTTCCTGGTCTATCCAACACAGTAATATTGAATTCTTGCAAAATTAAGAGCCATCTTGTCACTCTGCCATTAGTAACAGGTTTGTTCATTAAATATCTAATTGCAGAATGGTCAGTATGAATAAAAGTTTCATAGCATGTTATGTAATGTCTAAACTTATTAATTGCATGAACAACAGCTAAAAACTCTTTTTCAGTCACAGTATAGTTCAACTCTGTGGGAGTCGAATTTTTACTGGTATAATAAATGGCATAAGGAACTAAATCTTTTTGACCCAACACAGCTCCTAGAGCTGTATCTGAAGCATCCGTAGAAATATGGAAAGGGAGTTTCCAATTTGGTCCTCTCAAGAGAGGTGCTTCATATATTCTTGTTTTCAAAGTTTCAAAGGTTGATTGACAATCAGGATCCCATTTAAATTCACAGTCTTTTGTAAGCAATTTGAAGAGTGGAGATGTTATTTTAGTGAAGTTTTCTATAAATATTATATAGTAACCAGTAAATCCTAGAAAACTTCTAACATGTCTTTGACAATTTCGAATAGGTAACTTGGAGATGACTTCAACTTTTGATCTATCAACCTTAATCCCATCTCCTGAAATATGATGCCCTAAAACAATCCCTTTAGTAAACATCATAAAGCATTTTTCATGGCTTAATGAAAGGTTTGTTTCTTTACATCTTATAAGAACTTTTTCCAAATTTTCTAATGCCTCTTCAAATGAATTACCATAAACTGTAAAATCATCCATATAAACCTCTACACAATCATGAATTAGATCAGAAAAAATTCCTAGTACTGCTCTTTGGAATGTTGTAGGTGCATTACATAACCCAAAAGGAAGCACTCGATAGGAAAAAGTTCCCCATGGACAAGTAAATGTGGTCTTATCTTGATCTTCAGGTGCTACCTGAATTTGATTATAGCCACTAAAACCATCAAAAAATGAAAAGTACTTTTTACCTGCTAATGTATCTAATACCTGATCGATAAAAGGCAAAGGAAAGTGATCCTTCAAAGTTGCTTTGTTCAATTCCCTGTAATCAATGCATACCCTCCATTTACCATTCTTTTTAGGTACTATAACCAGAGGAGAAACCCATCAGCTATCTGAAATTGGATAAATGAAGTTTACATTGAGTAGTTTTTGGAGCTCTTCTTTCACTATCTCCCTAAGATTTGGATTCGTCCTTCTTTTAGGTTGTTTGATTGGTCTATTGTTTTCCTCAATATAGATATGATGGATGCAAGTCTTAGGATCAATACATTTCATGTCAGTATACTCCCATGCAAATGCAGTAGAATGTTTTTGCAAGATTTTGGTTAGTTCTTCTTGTTGTGACTTTTCCAAATGTTTGTTGATATTAAATGTTTTTCCTGGAAAAATCTCAATAGTAGAACTACCAAACTCTTCCATAGAGTAAAGAGACATTTGTCTTGATGATAAATATTATATGTCAGATTCCAACTGAAATTGTGTGGGGTCATATTCTGAAGATGTCTCAAAATTTTCTAATGTGTTCAGAATTTGACTATCCTCACTGATTTCAGAAATGGTAAAGACGGGTTGTATAATGTCCTCATCATCGACCCATTCATTGTCTCCTACTTCTGTGATTGCTTTTGCTGGAGGATACAAATTGAATTTCTTTGTCGAATTACCATTAGAGATGTACATATCCCCAGATCTACAACTAATGAAAGCATCAGCTGTGGCTAGCCAAGGTCTTCCTAAGATAAGTGGGTGCCCTCCTAGATTACTCTTGGGAGTCAAAATCATAAAATCTACTGGATATTCCCAAGAATCTAAGGAGACTGAAATATCTTCTAATACATCATCTGGTTTGATAATTGATCGATCTGCAAGTTGCAGTAAAGTAGGTGTAAAAATAAGATTAGGAAGTTCTAGCTGTTCCATAGTCTGTCTACTCATAATGTTGATAGCAGCCCCTAAGTCAATCAATGTGTTTGGAATTTCTATCCCATTTATATGTGTCTTGACAATTGGACTTCCTGGATCTACATACTTCTACATGGTAATTTTTCCCATCATAATATCTGCAATTTTTCCTACCAGGTGGATTCTTCTTGTGTCTTTTAGTTTCCTTCCTGGTCTTTTGAAACTCAACTCCTTTATTGTTTTTGCTAGAATACGAATCTCTCGAATGGCTTGTAGCAAGGGAATATTGATACAAACATTCTTCAATTCATCTAGAAAGTCAGAGTTAGGCAACAATATTTGTTTTTCCACCCCCTTGTCAATTTTTAGTCTTTCAGGAAAAGGAGGTGTAGATGAAGATGCAGGTTGCTCAACTATAAGAGTTGTGGGTGTTAACTTTTCTTTCTCTTTTTGAATATTTGATTTTTTAAGAGATACTTCTTCAGAACCCTTATTGGCTTCAAGAGAGTCCTCCTCAGAGGTATCCTATTCTAGGTCATCTATAGAAGGTTTTTCTAAAACTCTACCAGATCTGAGTTGTACATCATTGAGAGGAACAATCATATAGGTAGGAAATTTTTGTCCTTCTATCATGTAAGTATTCTGAGGATTTTTATTGTTAGGATTTGGCAATGGCTGAGCTGGAAGTTGATTTGTCTTTTGTTGCTATGGGAGCATGGTTTGAGGATTTGGATTTTGTTGAGAAGGTTGTTGTTGTGGAAATGGCAATGAAATTTGTGGATTTGAGTTTAGAAGTTGTGGAGCTTGTTGATTTTGAAAAGATGGAGGATATTGATAAAATTGAGCAAATCTCCCATAAGGATTTTGCATCCCTTGTACCCATGGATGATATGGATTTTGATGTTGGGACCAAGGTTGTTGCCAAGGATTCCAATTTGGTGGGGTTTGAAGATTCATAGGGTTGTTAAACCCTTGAGTTTGTTGTCCCTGCCAAGGTCTTCTTGCAACAAAACAGAGAGATTCTACTGAATTTGGGTCTTCTTGAAAAACAACTTTGAGTCCAGGAATTGAAGGACAATACTTGATCTCATGATTCTCTGAGCAAATTATACATGTTTCTACAACTTTTGCATCCAAGGGACATTCCCTTAAAGCATGTTTCTTCCTACATTTTGGACAAAAGATGGCTAGAGCATCTGTTTCTGCTTTCTGCTTGTTTTGGATTTTAAGGGTGTCTAGTTGTTCACTAAGGCTCCCTAAGATATCAGTTTTGAATTCATCAAGCATATTACCAATATCTGCCCTACTTACTGATCCAGTTGCAGATTTGTTAGCCCTAATAAGAGAAGGATCCCTAGGCCCTTTTCCTGTTTTAGATTTTCCCCTCGAGAGATGGACACATAATTCTGTTATGTCACGAAGTGGAAGTTGAGAAATGTCTCCTTTCCCCATCATGTTTAAAATATCTATCCATTCATCTCTAATGGCTTTTAATATGAGGGCTTTCAAGGTTCCATCATCTAAGTTGCTCATCTTTGCTCTTTTCAAGTTGTATTGAAATCTTTCAAGTAAATCTTCCAAGTTTTCATCTTCTTTTTGCATCATTTTGAATACCTCATCCTTATGATTGGTGGGCATACAATAGTCCAAGTATCTATCCAAAAAATTTTGTTTCATATCATTCCAAGTCCTAATAGATTGAGTGGCTAATCCCATGAACCATTTCAAAGCAGCTCCCTTCAATGTCGAAGGAAACAGTTTGAGTTTTTGAGAGTCTTCCATATAGTCATAGGTTCGGCACACGACTTCAAACTCAAACAGAAATGTTTCAGGATTCTCACTTCGCAATCCATAAAAGTTAGGGAGGACAGATGGTGAGATATTTTTCATCGTTGTATGAGTTTCCTCATCAACTATAGGGAATCCAAACAAGTTGTCTCCTTTCCTATTTCTTCCATTATTTCCTTCACCATTGTTGTCTCCATTGTTTCCTCCTCCTCTACCTCTACCTCTACCTCCAAATCCATCTATTATTTCCTCTGCCATTATAGTTTCTTTAGAGTCCTTAAAGTCCTCTAGTTCTTCTATCAAGGGAGGATGAGAGGGAGTCTCTTCCTTTTCTAAATGAGATTTAGTAGGTGGTATAGGAGAATCCTCTAATTCAACTGCTCCTTGAATTCCAAAAATCTTAAGGCTAGGGGTAGATGGTGGTGAATCTTGTCTATGCCTTGAAGAAGATGGAGTTGTAAAAATCGAACTCTTGGCTTTAGCTATAAACCTTCCCCTAGAATCTCTTGCTCTATGCATGTCATTTTTTATTTTTTGAAAGTAGGGATAATAATTCTCTTTCTGATCTTCTAGGTCACACTAGGTGCAAGAAGAGATCATACTTAAGAAATTACTAAACCAATAATTCTTTTTTCTGATCCTCTAGATCACACTAGGTGCAAGAGGAGAGCATACTTCAAGAAATTATCAAGTTTTCCCCTTTTTTTTTTTTTTTTTAAGAAATTGGCTACCTAGTTACACTTCCCCGGCAACGGCGCCAAAATTTTTGGTAAATTTAGTGTGTCCTAAATTGCTACATTAATTTATCAATCTGGGATTCGTAAGTTGATGAAGTGTGGCGCACTATATGTGCAAGATAGCCTATTTCTTGTCTTTTTGTCGTTTTTGGTTTTCTAATGTGAGATGGAAATTCTAAAATAAAAACAAGTATGGTTATGATTGTTCAAGGAAATGATATCCTTTATAATGATTTACCGACTTCAAACTTCAAAAGGAATTTGAAACATACAATGACAAAACTTGAAAGGAAATGAAAGTGTGCTGCTAGCCTAATAAATCAAACAGTGAACTATTGAGCATGAAAACCAAACTATCCTTGCTGATGTCTAAACACAAAAGAAACTATGCTTAAAGAAATCCAAGAATTGCAACAAAGTAAATCTAAATCAAATTACATCAACTTATATTCTGATCCCTCGCCATTAGTCCAGTTATGGCTTTCGGAGGTAACCATAAACAACTTGAGCAATCTGATATCTAATTTGCAGAAAAAGAAACTAATATCAAACTACACACTCATACTTCAATCCCTCACCATCAGTCCAGCTGTGGCTTTCAGAGGTAACTGAAAATGACAGGAGCAATTTAATATATCTAACTTGTAGAAAGTAAACTAATATCAAACTACACATTCATACTTAAATCCCTCACCATCAGTCCAGATGTGGCTTTCGGAGGTAACTGAAAATGACATGAGCAATTTAATATATCTAACTTGCAGAAAGTAAACTAATATCAAACTACACATTCATACTTCAATCCCTCACCATCAGTCCAGCTGTGGCTTTCGGAAGTAACTGAAAATGACATGAGCAATTTAATATATCTAAATCTAACTACTGAAACAAATGTGCAAGACTGAAATAAACAAAGAAGTGCTGGAATTAAACAAAAATTAAATTAGCAGCAGAACAATATTGATTCCATGTCATTAGTCAAAAATTTATGCAAATGCCCGGGCTGCCTATTTGTAATCTGAAACAAGAACAATGATCAGTTAACAATAACATAAAACATGAAAGACATAAGTAAAATGTAAATCATGAAAGATTATGGACAGTGATGAAACATAAATACCATGAAAGATGTAATGTATAAACACATGAATGACTTATGGCACAATGAACTTAAATAAATAAACAAGAAACTATACAATAATGCACAAAACCTCAGTGTGTGCAGGGGCCCTCTGCACCAGCCTTGGCAACAACCTTCAAGTATGAATTACACTTGGAAACAGAGTCTTCTTATATATTAAAATGCAGTCATAACAGAGAGGTGATATTACGGCACAGTGGCAACGTAATTACATTACATAGCTATCTGGAGGCTAATATAATATGCGTATGCAAACGTGTTATTTATAACAAAGGTAATATAACTAATTCCCTAAAGTTTGTGCTGATGGAGACACGTAAATCATCACGTCGAGGGATCCAGCATCATGGCCGCAGTGAGGAGTAAATCTACGAGGAGTGGATGTTGGATTCGGCTTATGGAGCCATGTACAGGTGTTGATGTGTCTCCCGTAAGTTAGAAATGATCATGCAAATCCTCACGTGATGAGAAACAGAGTCTTATCACTGTGGGACTCTACGGTTGACTTCCACTTCGCCACCTTTGACCACAGCCTCCTTAAGTGAATTTGCTCGAGCCAATAGGACACGATCCATGTCCACATCATTTCTGACTTGCCCATGTGGCTCATTTTACCTGAAGACACCTGCAACATAGACTTTCACAAAATGGCTGCGGAAAGTTGCAGCAGCTGCGGAAAGTAGCAAGATTCCGCAGCTAAATGAGCAAAAATCTAAATCAAACAACAGACACAAAATATAGTTAAAACCCATTTTAAATTCTCTTTTGTAATTAATATAAAATGATATTAACAACTTAGAAGGTTCAGGTGAATGAAAAAGGTCTAGGAAGATGTATAAGAAAAATGCAGATTTGAGACTCAACAACTTGCTGCTCACAAATTAATATTGCTCACATATTAAGTTGATCATGAAATTAAGGTGTAAATAAGTTTTAAGGGAAATTTTTTGAAATTCCATGTATGTGTTAAACTGATTCACCCCACCCCCCCCGCTCAGTTTAACTAAGGGTTCAACAATTGGTATCAGATCCGGTTCCTTTTGGTGTAAGCTTAATAGCTTGAAGGAGATCTGGTTGAGTCATGGACTATGAAAATGCACATGTGTTAAATACAACAAACTTTCCTGAATGGAGAGATAAGGTTAAAACAGGATTATTGGCTTATGAACCTGAAGTATGGAAGCTTGTGTGTGATGGTTACTGCACAAACTCCTCCACGGTGAAAGAGCAGCAGAGGAATGCCAGGGCAAAGTGTGTGATATATAAGAAGGACCTTGAGTTGTTAATGGATCTAGATTCTGCGAAAGAAACCTGGGACAGATTTCATTTCATGCATGGCGTAGACATAGAGGACTGCATTGTCAAGAAGGAAAAGAGAATTAAGAAGAAGAAAAATTCATGTCAAAAGGAAAATGTTCTAGCAAATGAAGTACGTGCTAGTGTGAATGGAAGTCAGTTCCTTGAAGAAATTATAGTTGAAGAAAAAGCCAAACTTGATACAACCTTGACTAAAATAGAAAGATTGAAGAATGGAAAAAAATACCTTAAGACAGTGGTGCAAATATGTGATGAGAGAGAATATGAAGATAAGAAAGAAATTATTGACCTGAAGACACAGCTTGAAGAAGCAAAGAAAGTAGAAGACACTCTACTGCAACAAATGAGAGAGAAAAGTCAGGAATGTGAAATATTGGAAGAAGAAGTAGTGAGCCTAAGAAAGAATTTAGAAAAAACCCAAAGAGAACTATTAATGAATACACCTCTAATGAAAAGCTCTGAACAGTTGGAAAAGATTCTAAATGCATAAAGGTCTCCCCTCATAAAGGTTGGGATACGATATGAAGGAGAAACCAGTAAGTCCAAGGCAGAAGATAACATGAATATCATCTTTGTGAAGGCTGTAAAGGATAATGAAGCAGCTCGGAATATTCCTGCAGTAGTAGAAGCCAGCAAGAATAGGATTTGTGAAGAAACAAATAGAATCAATCAACAATATGGTAGAACAGAGAATGAAAGGATGAAACAGTTTGCTGGAAAGGGCTCCCACACTCCTGAATATGAATTGAATAAAGTTGGAAGATGTCAAAGGAGGTTCTTTCCTCCTATGAAAAAAATCACATGTCTCTCTTGTCATAACCCAGGACATATTGCAACACAATGTAAGACAAGGTCTATCAAATTCAACCAGCAAAAGATGCAACAAAAGAGAAGAACCCCTCAAGCAAGCAAATGGAAAAGACAATATTCCACCAGGTACACAAATTATTTCCATGGCTATTGTTATGCATGAAATAATTTTGGACATAAAATTGTTGATTGTAAAATGTATTCAAGAAGAGGAACAAACTATTATACAACCGCTCAAATGCACCTTGGCCAAATAATATGTTATGTATGCCTTAAGCATGGTCACAAAGAAAAAGATTGTAAACTGCCATATATATTAAAGAACTCTAGACAGATAATGACCAATCCAATCAAACAAAACTATGAGTCAGAAAGGAGTGCAGACATTATGATGAACCCCAATAGAGTATGGAAATAAAAGAGAAAAGGGGAACCTATGATGTCAATAACATAATAAATCCTCCATAGTCTCATGGGGAGCTGCTCTAGGAAGCAAATCAAAAATCCATCCAGTGACAAATATGAAGCAACATCTGAGGGGGAGAGCAGTTCATAAATAGTCCACATAAAGGTAGTCTAAGAAGAACTCCTTAAATGTGAACAACTATAAGACTAGGAAGGGAAAAGAAGATCCTCTAACAGAGAACTATAGAGGAAGAAGATTATTTAGCTGACAGATTGAGGAAAGAAGAGAAGGTAGCAAGCAACCATGGTAGTAGAGATAACATCAGCTATGAACTTGTAGAACTAACAATGAATCTCATTAAGAAGGATGTTTAAGAGAAGTGCCTATCATCATTATGCCATGACATCATTCATCTATAAAAGGTTCCCTAGGAGAAATGCAATAAAGTGAGTAATAAATCCTTGAGAAATCAGCCCATGAAGATCCATAAAAAATAAATTGAAGATGTCTTCCTGAAGATCATTATCTTAGACAATTTAATTGCACCTAAAGCAGTAATGATTCTGAAGCAGTCCTAGAAAGGAAATGTAGTGACATTCTTTTAAATCAGAATGACAGAATAAGAAAAAGGTTAATGATGAAAAGATCTGATTCAGTATATTGATGACTGTGGGTGTGAACAGTTGAAAGCTCAATAGTAGAATTAATGAAGGATGTCTTAATTATGGGTTAGTGTGCAAACTGAAGTGAAGATTCTGCATGGTTTATCAAAGAATTATCAATTGGTATTTAGGTACAAGTAGCATGCCTATCAACTGAATATCAGGTGTTATCAGTGAAGCATAAATATGGTACAGGTCCTCAGGATCAAGGGATTATGGAAAAATTACACCAAGTTAGTATCCCAGAGTTATCTGAATTATTCAAGCGTGAAAAGGTCAATTACAGAGCAAAAGGATCAGTATTGTGGTTTTGAAACATTATATTGTGTATTAAAGCAGTATCTTTTTCTATATATTTGCATGCCTTCCTGAAGTCAGTACATATCCATCAGGCCCCTCTCTTGAAATCATTCACAACACCATGTGAAGTATGTTTACAAAGATATCAATTAAACATCATGAAAATGTTTTGTGGAAGATCATCATGACAGAATAGTTAAAGTATCTAAAGTTTGAAGGACTAGTTTTGATAACCAGTTGAAGCTCAAAAGTATGTTATTCATTCATCTCAAGCATACTTTAGCATAACAGAATTGGTGGTATTTCACCATTGAAATGAGGTGTGGCACTGTAGATGTGTATTGCAAAATAGGACATACTCCTACTACAACTTCCTCCACAGATATGGATTTCAAATGAAGATTATAATATAGCTGAAGCAAGCTTTATATGTCACATGGAGCATTCACAATCCTTAAGTCTTGATCCAATAATGCATCTCTTATTATACAAGTCTGATTATATATGGGTGTCATCACCTACTCTCTATACAAGTGCAAGGAGTCTATGCTTCGGAATGGTATCGACTTAATATGTATATACAAGTTCAAATATTCTCAAAAGTGTTCTCTCAACAACTCTTGTACACCAGTTTGGAGCAGAAAGGTACAAAGTCAAAAGAAGAAGGCCTAAACACATCTCAGAGATAATAAATGCAAAAGGAAGAATCTACACTGAGAAATGTGCAACCCTTTTCCATTGATGTCAAAGGGAGAGGAAAAGTAGGTAATAGATGAAAGGGTCTCCTAAAAGAAGCTAGGAAGAGGAAGACTTGGAGGAAGCATTGGATTATCGATGGATGTGTTTCCATCAATGCCAAAGGGGGAGACTGTTGGAAATGTTTTCATTGATGGCAAAGGAGATGAAAAAGGAGGAGCACCGGAAACATCATTCAAGGAGCAGAGGAGAAAAAAAGAGAAGTAAGGAGTAGCATCAGTCAAGGAGCAGAGGATAGAAAAGAAGCAGATAGCTATTCAAGGTGTAGAGTAGTGAGGAAAAAATGAGGGCCATTGGATTTTGAAAAAGGGGCAGAGTTAAGAGAAGAAGAAGTTTTGCCAGGAAAAGAAGAAGAGTTTGTAGGTGGATTCATTTGTACCTATGGCAGGAATTGTTCAACATTACATGAGTATGATGAGACTCTGTAATTGGGAGTATAAATGGCTCCTATGTGCAATTGACTGTGCATGAATGATTGTGAGTCTATCAGGGTTTATAAACAGATTTGAATAAACCCTATGGCAAAGGAGAAGTAGCTGAACCAGCAATAAGGCAATGGAGGCAGAAAAGATAGAGACAAAAAATGAAGGCAGCAGATGCAGAGATAGGCAAAGAGCAGCAGCAGAATACAACAGGTAAAATTTACAGTGAAGGTAGAGGCAGAAATCGTTTGTATATAACGAGGGTGGAACCAGAAATCAGTGGAACATAGATAAAGCTACAATATTTGTTGGTTCTCAATCTAGTCTCCTAAACTGAGCTCATTTAATTGTCAACCAGGATTTGTAAACTGCTGAAGTGAAGTGTACCATATGTACCTAGGTGCTTGTTTCCTAATGCGTTGTGTGTAGTGTTTTGTGATGTTTTTGGTCTTTTATGTTGATTTATAATGTTTTTGGTCTTTTGGAGTTTTATGCTCACAATGAAAATGCCTAGAAAGCTAATAGAAAGGGGTTGGTGGTCAAAACAGAGTTAAGCCTAATGTGTGGAATGGAAAATGCAATTGGAATCACTGAAGCAAAATCTGAACTATGACTAAATAAAAGCAAAAGCTTGATAATGACTTCTTAGGCAAATGACACAAACTAAACTTGAAAAATGATCACTAAATATGCAAATCCTCTAACTAAATAGTTAAACACTAATCTTACCATGATGCAACATTTTGTTCTAAGCTCATCTATTCTATGACTAATTCCTAGTTCTATTCTGCAATTTAATTGAATATCACAGAACCTTTACTCAAAGAGTTATTGGTTTCTTTTTCAAATTAGTTCTTTTGAGGAAGAGCTCTGTTTATAAAATGATGAGGAGATTGCAGAGAGATTTCAAACCTTATAGTGATGTTGTCTTCTGTTCCTATGGCTATGGATCATTTGTAGTTTTTAGAAAAATAAGATGTTTGTGAATAATGAAGGTTTTCTTGTTAATCCTAACAACTAGAGTAATCTATTGTGCAATGGATGACAATTTGAATATGAGATGCAAGTGCAATGAGTTAATCTAAGAATGAACCTAAGATGCCACTAAACTAGAACAATGTTGAATTATAAGTCATCATCAAACTTGAAACAAAGTAACTAAACATGAATTAAATGCAATGAAACTCCGGAGTATTCTAACTATACTAACATGCATTATTCTATGAAGTTACACAATCTGTTTGTTCATCATTAGTGATATTTTGGAAGAGTTCCTTCTTTTGGAAGGGGTAGAACAATTCTGACTGTGTAATTGAATGCAATTGAAAGCAAATGGACTGAAAGAAAATGAAAAACTAAGTTATCACATCCATACCCTACTCGTCATTATGATGTCTTGGGCAAGCGTTTAAGAGCAAGAACAGAGATGATACTTAGTAAAAACACACAACTAAATCATTCATTATCACAGTCATGTCTTGAACTTCTTAAGGATGTCTTGGAAGAGTTTCTTCTTGTGGAAGAGTGATTAGAACAAGTGTAACTATGATAGTGAATAGCAAAAACTACAACTAATTCTTACAGTACTATAGCTATTCATCATTCATCATTATAATATGTTGGAAGAGTGTCTTCTTGTGGAAGAGCTGGAATGAATATAACTACAGTAGCTAGTTAAAACAACTACAAATTCAACTCCTAATCCTAAAATACTATAGTCATTCAACATTCATCATTATGGTCTTTTGGAAGAGTATCTTCTGGTGGAAGAGTTAGAATGAGTACAACTATAGTAGATAACAAAAACAACTATTAATTCAAATGCAAAACGTAAAGGCAGCTAGAAAAACTTATCTAATTTACGCAAAATAAATCCGTGCAAGAGGCAGGGGCCCTCTACCACTTGACGGCATTCAACTCCAAATTAAATCATGCCTTCAAAATAACTTTGTCTGCTCCATTAACGATGCAATAGTTTGAACATAACACTCTACGTTTTCAGGAATGTATCACAGAGTTTAAACAAAATCTAGCAGCAAATCTAACATGAAATCTCTAACATAGCTCTCGGTCTCCCAAGAGTTTATAAAGCAAATGCACATAACAATAATTACAACAATTTAGGAATAATGTCTTTCCTTATCCGAATCACGTTAGGACTCTTTGAGGTGGCTACGTGAAGAAGAAAAGACATCTGGACTGAGACAGTCCTAATAGAAGTCTTCCTTCATAAATGTGTTCCCCACGTTCAAAACCATACCCAGAATTCATTTCTTCCTCCATGATGAGCAACGAACCATGTAGACACGACATGGATCATGCCCATATGCGGTTTTTCTCAAGAGGCCACCTAGAACATACTCAAACATGAAGGCAGCTGCAGAATCCCCGGTTAGCTACGGAATGTCTGCATTCTGCAGCTAGTTCCGATCAAAATGCTTAACAATGGCAAAAATCACAAAATTTAACAAGTCAGTCATGTAAATCATTCTAGAAGTAATTTTAACTATATTTATTGATCAATTGGGTCTAAGATAGAAATGGACAAGGGAAAATGAGGTAAAATGAGGTGAAGGAAAGCACAATTTTGAGGCTCAACATACCCCCACTGTTGTCTCTTTGCATGTCCTCATGCAAATTATCCTATGAACTCAGAGGCTTCTGCAAGGACATCTAATCCTCTTCTTCTCCTTTGTCTGGAAGCTAGAGATCTTCTGGGTTTTCTGATAACAAGTTTGAACCTTAGGTTGGTGAGTGCCCTGATTAAATTTTTGTTCCTTGTCTTCAACTTCTCATTGGTCTTCTCCACTTTGTCTATATGCGGGGATAAGGTTGAGTTCATATTAGTTTTGAGCTTGACTTGATCCTTGAGAATTTCATTCTCATTTTTGATGTGTCTATTCAGTAATTCCAACTCATACCTATCCCTTCTTAATATATCTATTTCAGACAGTGGAGGACTGGGGGTTCTCTCTCTGCTTTCTGAAGCTGTCCTCTCTAAAGTTTCCACATAATCATAAATTTCTTGTTGAGCAGGATCAATTTCAGGGGTTCCTTCATAAAAATCCTCTTCATCATCCTCTTCAATGGGTGTTTCTTCATCTTCTATATTGATTACCCCGGTTTGTTTGATTAGTGTTTTCTTCAGTTTTCCCTTTAATCTGTGGCTTCTCCTAGGCTGAGAGGATCCCTCTCCTTTCTCTATGGCATATTCCTTGATTATCTTCTCTTTCTTAAGTTGCCTCTTGATTCGAGTTAACTTCTCTAAAATGATTTCCTCACTGCTCTCTTGGACTGGTTTGTCAATTTCAACTTTTGAAGCCCTCCATTTCCTACTTCTCTTTGTAGGCTGTGGTTCAGGTGATGGTTCTTTTGCTTCTTCAAATTGATTTCTTATTAAGAAATCATCCCATGTATCATTTGTTTTAGCTAGATGATGCTCAATCAAAATTTTGACCAAACCATGATGATACAGGGTTGTCTCTAAAAATTGAACTCTTCTCTGAACACAAGAAGCCATCTTCTTCAGAATTTGATGCAAGAAATATGGTAGGTTTAAGTCTTCTCCCAGAAAATGGATCATTAGTCTAATGTGGTAGACATAAAATGTCCCATATCTACCCTCACATGTAACAAATTTTTGTAAAAGAAGTAGTATGTTTCTCCATTTGTTTTTCAATGCAGAACTGGGAATTCCTTTCTTGAATACACTAACATCCATATTTGGTGATTTTAAAATTTGTTTCCAGGAGTCATTGTGGAATTCTCTATTTTAAACCATCTCTCTCCAGTTCTGAGCAATCCTGTAGCCTCTGCAATAAAAACTTCAGTGACAGTAAACTTGACATCCCCTACTTCAACTTCGGTTCCTTGAAATGATCTTGCAAATGTTTTAGTGACTTCCTTATGGAAGCCATTAAATTTTTCCAAAAATTGAAACCATCCTATTTGTTGTAACATTTCTTTGCATTGTGGGTAGCCTTCTAAATATTTTGAACCCACTGGTTCAGTCCTTACGATGAAACCCATGATTTTTTCAATATCAAATTAACACTCTTCTACCCACAAAAAAATGACTTTAACTTTCGGATTGAAATGGCTTCAAGCTCTAAATGAAAATGGCTTCAATTTTGGAATGACATACCTCTGATTGATAATGACAAATGCCTTCAAAACCTCAGACTGATATGCTTCTGTTGACAATTGAACTTTGGAGTGATATGCCTCTGTTTGATAATGAAAGCAGTTTCAAATTTCGAACTGATATGTCTCTGATAGACAGTGGGAGATGGCTTCAAATTTATTTTTGTGCAATACCTCTGGCTCTTAGTAGCAAAAGACTTAAAACTAAATCACTGCAACATCTCTGTCTCTGGTAACAAAATACTTCAAACTGCAACACCTCTGTTTCTGTTAGCAAATGGTTTCAATTTTAACACCTCTTGTCTTTTGATAACAAAAGACTTCAAACTCACACTGCTACAATTCTGTGTTTATGGTGAAAATACTTCAAACTCCGTCCACAGTGATATTTTATCTGCCCACAGTGATATTTTATCTGCCCACGGAATCAAGTGGCTTTAATTTCTCACACTGTTATACTTCCAAATTTACCCTTCTGCTCTGCTCTCCGTTTACAATGCTCAATGCTATTCAAACTGATATCCTTTAGCTCTGCTCCTGGTGATAATAATATCTCTGTCTTCGGAATGGAATGCCAGCTACGGAATGAAGTTATGGTAGTGGTCACGGAATGGAGTAGCGGAGTGAGGTGGAGGGATTGTATTAATGATTGAAGAGACGGCGGAGGATTTTACGACGGCAGAGGGAATCATCATTAAATGATTTGGTTAAGAGACGTGGAAAATTCAAATACCTTGGCCATTTCACCGCTTAAATGCTATCGGATATGAAATTTGAAATGGAAGATTTTAATCCAAAGTCTGTAGAGGGTTTGTTGGTGTTTGATCAATAAAAACAATTAAAATAACCTTTTCGAATAATCCATAACTAAACTATGCTAAACTTTTATGAAATGCCATTATAATTTTAAACTTGTTACCTCTGCCCTTTATTTGATTTTTGTAGCCTTTGTCTTCTCTGCTCATCTTTGGAGGAATCTTCATAATTTTCTTGATGCTTTTGATTCATGAATTCACTGGGTCACTTTGTTGCAATTATGATGTCTGCTAGTTGATGCCTTCAGGATTTGTAGCTGCGGAAAGACTAACGGGCTGCAGAAAGGCTGATCAGCTGCAGAATGTCCACTGAGCTGCAGAATGTTCCTGTAGAACACTTTAATCATGAAAATGGAATGTTTTTGGAGTATGGGTGAAATGTTATGTGGTATGAATGAAAATGGATGATGGACTATGATATGTATGAAGTGGATAATGGAATGAAATGGATTCAGTTCATGAATATGGAATGAAGGAACATAAGGGTTGTACTGCAATTCATGACATATTTTATTCACTTACAACAAGATATCAAATTTTGTGTTTTGACATGAAAATGAAATGAATGGAAGATGGAATGAGATGGGTGAAGTGTGGAATAGAGTATGATGGATGAGATGGAGTATGGATGAATAAGTGAATGGAGTGAAATGAAATGAATCATAAGCACTATGGAACTGAACTTATGATTTTTATAATAGCTGCTTATAAAAACAAAAATGGGAAAAGTTAGAGTGTCAGAGAGACTCTGATTTTCACCCTATATTTTCTGTATAAACATGCCAATCAATGATTGGTTTTCATGCTTATACCTTTATTTTTTTTTATTTTTTTTTATTTTTTTTAGAATAGAAATGCTTCAGAAAATTTAATCAAGTTGATGAAGAAGAGAGACTCTTCTTCATTAACTTCACATCATTTTCTTCTTGGAACTTCTTAATAAACTCTTCTCTTGAGAGTGGCTTGTGGTATAGCTTCAGTCTATGACCATTCACAAGAAAAGTGACCTCTTCTTCATCTATAGTTCTGATTTTTACTGCCCCATTATCAAAAATTCGAACAATTTCATATGGCCCAAGCCAATGTGTCTGAAATTTTCCTTGAAAATCCTTGAATTTTGAATCAAACAAGAGAGCCCAGTCACCCTCTTTGAATTTCTTCTCTTTGATGTACTTTTCATGCCATCTAGCCCTTTGCTGTTGGACTAGACTTGTTTTCTGAACTGCATCTTGTCTGATCTCATCCAATTCATTAATTTGCTCCAGTCTATGTTTTTGTGCCTCCGTTAGATCAAGTCCTAGCTGAACTGCCATCTTGAATGTTTGGATTTGGAACTCTATAGGAAACAAAACTTGCTTTCCATAAACAAGCTCATAAGGAGTATGGCCTGTTGTGTTTCTCCATGTAGTTCTATAGGCCCACAAGGCTTCAGGAAGCCTATCTACCCAATCTCTTCTATGTAGATGAACAGTCTTTGTTATGATTCCTTCAATGACTTTATTAGTGGATTCCACTTGACCATTTGCTTGTGGATGATAAGGAGTAGATGTTCTATGTCTGATTTTGTACTTCTCCATCATTTGCTCCACTAGCCTTGATGTAAATTGAGCTCCTTGATCTGTAACAATTTTCCTTGGGACACCAAAACGAGTGAAAATATCCTCAAAAAGAAAAGTAACTACAGATGATTCATTAGCAACAAGTAATGGTTTAGCTTCTACCCACTTAGTAATATATATTTCAAAAGGTTCAATGTGTACCTGAGGTTGTAATGGAATCTCACCTGAAGGAGAACGTTTCTATACCCTTTGGCAACTGTCACACCTTTTTACATACTCCCTTGCATCTTTAAACAAAGATGGCCAATAATATCCTAAATTAAGGATCTTATAGGCTGTCCTCTTATCTGCAAAGTGTCCGCCACAAGGTTCATCATGACATGCCTAGAGAATTTCAGGCATCTCATCTTCACGAACACACCTTCTAATGATCAAATCTGAACCTGTCTTGTACAACTCATTAGCGACCCATGAATATCTTGCACTATCATTAATGAATTTTCTTTTATCCCTTGCATTCATAATTGAAGGAAATTTTCCTGAAACTAAATAATTGGCAATATCAGCAAACCATGGAGTTTGAGTAGAGATTGCAAAAAGATATTCATCGGGAAATTGATCTTCAACCGGAGTGTCATCTTTGATATTTTGGAGTCTAGATAGGAAATCAGCTACTGTGTTTTGTTTTCCAGGCCTATCTAGAATAGTAATGTTGAATTCTTGTAAGAGTAACAACCATCTTATCACTCTGCCATTAGTGACTGATTTGTTCATTAAATATCTAATTGCAGAATGATCAGTGTGAACAAAAGTTTCATAGCCTGTTATATAGTGTCTAAATTTTTTTATGGCATGAACAATAGCTAAAAACTCTTTTTCAGTTACAGTATAGTTTAACTCTACAGGAGTCAAATTTTTACTGGTATAATAGATGGCATAGGGAATCAAATCTTTCTGCCCCAATACTGCTCCTAGAGCTGTATCGGAAGCATCTGTCGAGATATGAAAAGGTAACTTCGAGTTAGGTCCCCTTAATATAGGTGCTTCAGAAATTTTGGTTTTCAGGGTTTCAAAAGCTAACTGGCAATCAGAAGTCCACTTAAATTCACAATCTTTGGTGAGTAATTTGAAGAGAGGAGATGCTATTTTGGTGAAGTTTTCTATAAATCTCTGATAATACCCTATAAATCCTAGAAAACTTCTAACATCTCTTTGACAACTTGGAATGGATAGGTTAGAAATAACTTCAACTTTCGCCTCATCAACTCTAATCCCATCCCCTGAAATGTGGTGCCCTAAAACAATACCTTCAGTGAACATCATAAAACATTTTTCATGACTAAGAGAAAGGTTTGCTTCTTGACATCTTTTTAAGACTTTTTCCAAGTTTTCTAAAGCCTCTTCAAATGTGTCCCCATAAACTGTGAAATCATCCATATACACCTCTACACAGTCATGTATCAGATCAGAAAAAATTCCTAATACTGCCCTTTGGAATGTTGCGGGTGCATTGCATAACCCAAATGGCAATACTCGGTAGGCATAGGTACCCCAAGGACAAGTAAAGGTGGTTTTATCTTGGTCTTCAAGTGCTACTTGGATTTGATTGTAACCACTAAACCCATCTAGGAATGAAAAGTACTTTTTACCTGCTAATGTATCTAATACTTGATCTATGAAAGGTAAAGGAAAATGGTCTTTAAGAGTAGCTTTATTCAGTTCTCGATAGTCAACACACACCCTCCATTTTCCATTTTTCTTAGGTACAATTACTAAAGGGGAAACCCACTGACTATCTGAAATAGCATAGATGAAGTTAACATTTAACAATTTTTGTAATTCTTCCTTGACAATTTCCCTAAGATTTGGATTCATCCGTCTTTGAGGTTGTCTGATTGGTTTGCAATTTGCCTCTATATAGATATGATGAGTACAAGTCTTGGGACTTATCCCTTTCATGTCAGTGTATTCCCATGCATATGCAGATGAATGTCTCTGTAATACTTTGACTAACTCTTCTTGTTGAGATTTTTCTAGGTTTTTGTTTATGTTCAAGGTTTTGCCTGGAAAAATTTCACTTGTAGAGCTGCGAAATTTGTCCATAGAATGAAGAGACATCTGCCTAGATGACAAGAACACAATATTGGATCCCTCTTGAAATGATTCATGTTTATGTTCTGGAGAGGATTCAAAGTTTTCTAGAGTATTCAGAATTTGATTATCTTCACTAATTTCTGAAATTGTGAAGAGTGGTTGTAAATATTCTTCATCCTCTATCCATTAAGTGTCATCTAGATCTGTAATTGTCCTAGCTGGAGGATATAAAGTGAATTTCTTTGTTGAACTACCATAAGAAATATACATATCACCGGACCTACAACTAATAAAAGCATCAGCTGTAGCCAACCAAGGTCTTCCTAGTATAACAGGATGGCCTCCTAGATTATTCTTGGGTGTTAGGATCATGAAATCCACAGGGTACTCCCAAGAGTCTAGGGACACTAGAATATCTTCTATTACCCCATCTGGTCTGATCACAGATCTATCTGCTAATTGTAATAGTGTGGGTGTAAAGAGAAGATTAGGAAGTTTCAGTTTGTCCATGATTTGTCTACTCATGATATTTATTGCTGCTCCTAAGTCGATGAGTGTGTTTTGAATTTCAATTCCATTGATGTGAATTTTGACAACTGGATTTCCTGGGTCAAGATACTTTGGAATAGCAATCTTGCCCATCATAATGTCTGCTATTTGTCCTACCAGTTGAATTTTCTTGGTTTCTCTTATTCTTTTTCTTGTTGTCTTCATACTCAACTCCTTTATTGTTTTAGCTAAAATTGGGATTTCCTTGATGGCTTGCAATAATGGAATTTTAATGCAAACATTTCTCAATTCATCTAAGAAATCATAATTAGGCACCATGATTTGTTTTTCTACACCTTTATCAATTTGTAATCTTTCCAGGAAGGGAGGTATAGAAGTAGATGTGGATGGTTGCTCTAATACTGGAGTTGGATTTATTGGATCTTTTTGTTTCAGTTTTTCAATGTTTTGATCTTGAAAGGATGTATCTTCCTCAAGACTTTTATTAACCCGAAGGGAGTCTTCCTCAGAATTATCTTGTTCTTGTATGATCATAGAAGGTTTCCTCTTCTCAAGTATCCTTCCAGACCTAAGTTGAACATCACTAAGGTCTAGAGGAGTAATTAAATAAGTTGGAAATTGTTGTCCTTCTATCATGTATGTATTCTAAGGGTTCTTATTATTGGGGTTTGGTATAGGCTGAGCTGGAAATTGATTGGATTTTTGAGGGAATGGTAATGGAAGTGGTTGATTTTGATGAGGTTGGTTCGGATGATGTTGTTGAGGATTTTGTTGAAAATTTTGTTGAAAATTTTGAGGAAATTTTTGTTGGGAATTTTGAGGATAAAAATGCGGAATTGGTGGATAGGATGGTGGATACTGATAATATGGAGAGTATCTTCCATAGGGACCTTGTGATCCTTGTGCCCAAGCTTGAGATTGATTTTGAAATTGGGGCCAGGGTTGCTGCCAAGAATTCCAAGGTAGAGGTTGATTATACATTTGATCATGGAATCCTTGTGTCTGAGATCCCTGCCAAGGTCTTCTAGATACAAAGTTAAGAGATTCTGTGGAGTCTGTAGGAGTTTATTCCTGAAAAACAGCCTTGAGACCAGGAAGAGAAGGACAATTCTTGGTCTCATGTTTCTTAGAACAAATAACACAGGTTTCTACAACTTTTACATCTAGAGGACACTCTCTCAAGGCATGTTTCTTCCTACATTTGGGAAAAAAGATTGCCAAGGCATCAGATTCAGCCTTTTGCTTGTTTTGTATCTTGAGGGTGTCTATTTGTTCACTAAGACTCCCTAAGATGTCAGATTTAAAATCATCAAGCATATGCCCTATTTCTGATCTACTTACTGTCCCAGAAGCAGATTTACTTGCCCTTGCAAGAGCGGGATCTCTTGGACCTTTGACAGTTTTAGATTTCCCTCTGGAAAGGTTGATACAGAACTCAGATATTTCAGGTAATGTAAGTTGTGATATATCCCCTTTTCCCATCATGTTAAGGATATCCAACCATTCATCCCTAATTGTTTTCAACAAAAAAGCTTTTAAAGTGTCTTGATCTAGGTTTTCCATTTGTGCCCTTTTATGTTGTATTTAAATCTTTCCAACAAATCTTCTAAGTTTTCATCTTCTTTTTGTAACATCTTGAACACTTCTTCCTTATGATTAACCGGCATACAATAATCCAAGTATCTCTCTAGAAATGCTTGTTTCATGTTTTCCCATGTTCTAATAGAACTACTGTTTAAACTCATAAACCACTTCAATGTTGTTCCCTTCAAAGTTGAAGGAAATAATTTCAGTTTTTGAGCATCTTGTAAGTAGTCATAAGTCCTACACAGTACTTCAAATTCGAATAAGAAAGTTTCAGGATCCTCAGTTTTAAGTCCATAGAAGTTCGGAAGGACAGAAGGTGAAATGTTTTTCATGGTTGTATTGGTTTCTCCATCAAGTATAGGGAACCCAAAAGAGCTTCCTGTTCTACCTCTTCCTCCATCTGCACCTCTACCTCCTCTTCCTCCTTCTCCTCTACCTCTACCTCTACCTCCTCCAAATGTGTTTTCTCCATTAACAACTCCTCCTCCTCCTTCTTCTGCCATGGTTGACTCTCCTGTGGAAGTAGAAAGATTTGTATCCTCAACAAAAGTTTTTTGGATCCTCTTCTATGGCAGGTTCAATGGATGAAGTGGAAGGTTTATCTAATGGAATAGGTGACCTTAGATCTTCTAGAAGTCCAGGATCAGTAAAGGATGGAAGATGGGTTTGAGTTGAAGGTGTACTAGCTCTGGATCTAGATGAAACAAGTGGTGTTCTAGATATCAAACTTCTACCTCTGCTGCTTATAAATCTTCCCCTTGAATCTCTCTCCCTACGCATAAAATTTTTTTTGGATGATAAGAAACAAAGGTTACCTAGTTTTCACTTCCCCGGCAACGGCGCCAAAAATGTTGGTTCTCAATCTAGTCTCCTAAACTGAGCTCATTTAATTGTCAACCAGGATTTGTAAACTGCTGAAGTTAAGTGTACCATATGTACCTAGGTGCTTGTTTCCTAATGCGTTGTGTGTAGTGTTTTGTGATGTTTTTGGTCTTTTATGTTGATTTATAATGTTTTTGGTCTTTTGGAGTTTTATGTTCACAATGAAAATTCCTAGAAAACTAATAGAAAGGGGTTGGTGGTCAAAACAGAGTTAAGCCTAATGTGTGGAATGGAAAATGCAATTGGAATCACTGAAGCAGAATCTGAACTATGACTAAATAAAAGCAAAAGCTTGATAATGACTTCTTAGGCAAATGACACAAACTAAACTTGAAAAATGATCACTAAATATGCAAATCCTCTAACTAAATAGTTAAACACTAATCTTACCATGATGCAACATTTTGTTCTAAGCTCATCTATTCTATGACTAATTCCTAGTTCTATTCTGCAATTTAATTGGATATCACAGAACCTTTACTCAAAGAGTTATTGGTTTCTTTTTCAAATTAGTTCTTTTGAGGAAGAGCTCTGTTTATAAAATGATGAGGAGATTGCAGAGAGATTTCAGACCTTATAGTGATGTTGTCTTCTGTTCCTATGGCTATGGATCATTTGTAGTTTTTAGAACAAGAAGATGTTTGTGAATAATGAAGGCTGTCTTGTTAATCCTAACCACTAGAGTAATCTATTGTGCAATGGATGACAATTTGAATATGAGATGCAAGTGCAATGAGTTAATCTAAGAATGAACCTAAGATGCCACTAAACTAGAACAATGTTGAATTATAAGTCATCATCAAACTTGAAACAAAGTAACTAAACATGAATTAAATGCAATGAAACTCCGGAGCATTCTAACTATGCTAACATGCTTTATTCTATGAAGTTACACAATCTATTTGTTCATCATTAGTGATATTTTGGAAGAGTTCCTTCTTTTGGAAAGGGTAGAACAATTCTGACTGTGTAATTAAATCCAATTGTAAGCAAATGGACTGAAAGCAAATGAAAAACTAAGTTATCATACCCATACCCTACTCGTCATTATGATGTCTTGGGCAAGCGTTTAAGAGCAAGAACAGAGATGATACTTAGTAAAAACACATAACTAAATCATTCATTATCACAGTCATGTCTTGAACTTCTTAAGGATGTCTTGGAAGAGTTTCTTCTTGTGGAAGAGTGATTAGAAAAAGTGTAACTATGATAGTGAATAGCGAAAACTACAACTAATTCCTATAGTACTATAGCTATTCATCATTCATCATTATAATCTGTTGGAAGAGTGTCTTCTTGTGGAAGAGCTGGAATGAATATAACTACAGTAGCTAGTTAAAACAATTACAAATTCAACTCCTAATCCTACAATAATATAGTCATTCAACATTCATCATTATAGTCTTTTGGAAGAGTATCTTCTGGTGGAAGAGTTAGAATGAGTACGACTACAGTAGCTAACAAAAACAACTATTAATTCAAATGCAAAGTGTAAAGGCAACTAGAAAAACTTATCTAATTTACACAAAATAAATCCGTGCAAGAGGCAGGGGCCCTCTACCACTTGAAGACATTCAACTTCAAATTAAATCACGCCTTCAAAATAACTTTGTCTGCTCCATTAAAGATGAAATATTTTGAACATAACACTCTGCGTCTTCAGGAATATAACACAGAGTTTAAACAAAATCTAGCAGCAAATCTAACATAAAATCTCTAACATAGCTCTCGGTCTCCCAAGAGTTTATAAAGCAAATGCACGTAACAATAATTACAACAATTTAGGAATAATGTATTTCCTTATCCGAATCACGTTAGGACTCTTTGAGGTGGCTACGTGAAGGAGAAAAGACATCTGGACTGAGACAGTCCTAATAGAAGTCTTCCTTCATAAATGTGTTCCCCACGTTCAAAACCATACCCAGAATTCATTTCTTCCTCCATGATGAGCAAAGAACCATGTAGACATGACGTGGATCATGCCCATATGCGGTTTTTCTCAAGAGGCCACCTGCAACATACTCAAACATGAAGGCAGCTGCAGAATCGCCGGTTAGCTACGGAATGTCTGCATTCTGCAGCTAGTTCCGGTCAAAAGGCTTAACAATGGCAAAAATCACAAAATTTAACAAGTCAGTCATGTAAATCATTCTAGAAGTAATTTTAACTATATTTATTGATCAATTGGGTCTAAGATAGAAATGGACAAGGGAAAATGAGGTAAAATGAGGTGAAGGAAAGCACAAATTTGAGGCTCAACAATATTCGCAAAGGATATTTTACTACATATATTAGTGCTGGGCTTAAGTCTGATCCAAAGACTTAATACAATATTGACAGAGAGAATTATATGTAGTGTGAACTCCTACATAAAATTTCGAGAATCACTACCCTAGCCGGTAGATACACTAAACATAAATTTCGGGAATCGTAACCCATGTGAAAGGATACATAAACACAATTCCGGGAACCACAACCCAGGCAGAAGAATACTTAATATTTCGGGAATCCTAACCCGAGCAGCAAGGTATATATTTCGATAATCATTACCCACACTGGAGAATACACTAAAGCTGAAACATAAAGCTTATATATATATGCAGCGCATTACATATATTGCGCCTTATTCACAAAGGTCCAAAGCATATATATTAATTTATATGGAGCACTTTATGATAGGAAAAACCAAAGTACCATAAGGTGGGACCCTTTCCCAATCGCATCGGAGAAAAACTGTGCAGCGGAACATGTAAACAAAGAGTTGCGATTGCGATGAAAGTTTTTACCCGATGGATCAATGAGCCATAATAGATATGTATTTGAATTCCTGCCTAATCACATCGGAGCATCGCAGTATGGGCATATCGGAACATCCAACCAAAACTTGCGATTGCGATTGAAGCCTAGACTCGATGGGTGTATAAACGGTGGTTAATATATATTTGAATTCCGGCCTAATCACATCGGAGCATCGCAGTATGGGCCTATCGAAACATCCAACCAAAAATTGCGATTGCAATTGAAGCCCGGACTCAATGGGCATATAAACGGTGGTTAATATATGTTTGAATTCCAACAGAACAATGTTACATCCCATCAGAGTTAATGTAGGGCATCGAAACATGCAAATGGAATTTGTGATTATGATTAATCACATCGGACCCATTGCATCAGAAAAATAAATTAACAGTGGTCAATCACATCAGAGTTAAGGCAACACAACAGAACTGTTAAATGAAGTTTGCGATTGCGATCAATCGCAATTGGAAATCTCTGGAGGAAACTCATCTCATCGAAGAACAAAACAAAGTTTGGATGGTGGGCTCGAAAGGGAATTTTATATGTTAAAATGGATTTTATTATTATTCGGAGAGTTGATTTAAGTTGTATTGAAAGGCATTTTGTATGATTAAACTATGTATAATTATGCTCAGAAATTAAATTGGGTTATATATATAAAATGCACTGTTATATATATAAAAGGCACTGTTACAGATTCACATGATATAAAAAGTGCAGTTACATAAATAAAGGAGTTACGCAGTAGCTATAAACAGAAAGGCATACAGAGCAGAGAAAGGGACAAACATAGTCAAAGAAAAGACAAATGTGCAGTGATCCTAAAGGCTGAATGAGTTGAGCTGGAGTTTTCATTGTAATTGAATGTAAATGTTTTTAATTGATTTATATTGTTGTGATGCATTGGCAAGTCTCCGGAAGAGAGAAAATATCCCACTGTAATATTAAAATAAGCACCTACAGTTACATTTTTCTGAGTGAGCTGAAAAGAAATGAGAAGGCTGAAGACCAAGAGGTATGACTATCCATTTCGAATTCATAGAGGAATACAAACAACCATGAAGCTCTTTTGTATATAAAAAAAGGGTAATATCCAAAGGGAGAAGGTTGACAAAAAAAGAATGAGAGAAGAAGAGAGTGTGCAACAGAATTGAAGAAAGTTGAAGAAAATAAGAAAGCTACAAGAGGTTAGAGAGAGTGAGGTTGTAGAATGTGGAATTGAGGCAGAAAAGATAAGAAGAAGGAGGAGCAGAACGAGATGCGGAGAAGTTAGAGAATGCAGACATAAAGTAGTGAAGTGGAGAAGAAGAAGGAGCTGGGCAGAGAATAAGGTGGAGCTGATATAGAATCCAAGAAGATGTAGAGATAATATAAGACAGATATGAAGATTGATTCACATCAGTGAAGATGGTACAGAATAGATTTGATATCGAAGGTAAATCAGCAAGTGTTTTCTTTTGAAAGAGTAAGGAAGTTGGAGCTTCCCTATCAAGTTGTATCTTGATAGATGTCAGTTGTAGCTGACTGAGGTAGGATCCTCCTGTAGGTTGGTGCATGCAAAAAATAGACAGGAGTTGGTGCTTCCACATCAAGTTGTAGCTTGATAAAATTTCAATTGTAGCTGACTGAGGTTGGAGCCTCCTGTAGGTTGGTGCCTGCAGAAAATCAGTGGTGAGAGGGAGTTGGAGCTTGCCTTTGCATCACAACAATAATAAGATGTGGTTTTCTCCCTTTATGGGTTTCCACTTATATCTGGTGTCTCTATGCATGACGTATATGTGTTGATGTGGTTTATCTAATCTTCTTAATACATGTTTCTTACATATTAAGACTTCTGTTACATAAGAAAATCTGCTTGATACTTGCTGCTCACAAATTAAGATTGCTGACATATTAAGTTTATCATGAAATGAAGGCGTAAATAAGTTATAAGGGAAAAGTTTTAAAAGTCCATGTATGTGTTAAACCGATTCACCCCCCCCCCCCCCTCTCAGTTTAACTAAGGGTTCAACAATTGGAAAACAAAAGAGCATAAATATTGTCTAATTTTCCAAGATAACCACCACCCTCGACATTTCCCCTATGTCCCCTGATTTCGACTTAGGCTAAACATCATGTTCTCATTCATCACCAATAATATAGACGTAGTTGGTTTTGAATTACCACAACATAGGTAGCCGATAAAAATGAGCCCTACCCCTCATTGTCGCCAACCACCTAATACCACAAAGGAAACCCCTCACTTCAGTGAGGTAAGAAGAAAATAAAACATCTCATGTGCCTTATGCGATAAAAATGACCACATGGTCATTCAATGTCAGGAGCTTAACAAGTTCACCGACAGTGTTTTCATGGACATGCCCATAACTTACATTCATCTCTCTAATCAATAGAATATCACACTCTTTTATTTCCAAATTTTCTCTCAATTTCACCACATGATGAATTTCCATTTCCTTCCAAGGTTAAAAGCGGTTAGAGTAGTGTTAGAAGAGAAACTCCCAAAGGAGCCAAATCACACAAGATTTAAGACTAGGAGATGTAAAAAACGAAGAAATACACATTCTCCTAACCATCCCCCATAATAATCCGCTAATATCACGAGTAGTACTCGATCTAATACAATATACTCAGTTATTACTTTTACTCCATGCAACATTTTCAGGAGCTAGGATCATGATACTGAGAAATTCCCTATGTTGAGAAAATTTCAACACCTCTACATCCCTCAAAAGATTCACATAAAATAAAACACCTATACCCTTCATACACCACCAAGAGAGCATGAATCTCATCTACCTAAAAAACAAAAAAACATCATGGAAATTATTTTTCCATGTAATGGTGATGACACACAACACCATATACGATTCAGCTTATCATGCATGGGAACCATGACTCATGTGGTCCACTCATCATTCCTTGGTTTCAATACAGCTGCAACTACCACAATGGTAGTAGTACCTTTGAAGGTGCAAACCCAACCCGTCTTCACCTTGTCAACCTCATATGGTTCCATGATATCAACCACATAATCATATTCATGTCTATCGACCAACACTGTTAGGCCCAAAAAATTTCCTCAAGGCCTCACACAAAACAATTCCCACTTAGAATTTGTGTTTCACTCTGATGAGGATATATTTGAGGCCACAAAAAAACCATATTTTCCATGGGACGTAATGTATCACCTCTCATTTTTTCTTCCAGAAAAAACGTTTGTGCCTAGCAGCACAAAAACCCGGGATATTTACATCATTGAATTGAAAGACTTCCTTCCATCATGAAAGGTAGATTGGTTCAAAATTTGATGTCAGTGCTCTATGCATTTGAGGAAGGAAATATGTAAAATATTTTTCCAACCATTAAGGTGAATATCTCGAAAAAATAGGAAATACTGAATAAATATCATTAGGGTAGCATGCTCCCCAGATGAGGCAGTTGTATATACAAACCTATTACAAGATTATAGGGATATATTCGGGTGGGATTATTCAGAAATTCCAAGGTTAAGCCTCACCATCATGGAGCATCACATTTACACTTGGCATGACATATCACTCGTCTGCCAAAAAAAATGTTAGTTACACCCATCCAAAGTATAAGCAATCAAACACAAGATAGACAAGCTTCATAAAGTCGGATTCATATACCCAATTGCTTACACATATCAGGTTTCTAACCCTGTACCAATCATGAAGAAACAAGGAACCATTCGAGTCTATACCAATTTTCGATATTTAAACAAAGCTTATCCTAAAGACAACTACCCCACTCCCTTCATCGACCAAGTCATTGATTCTTGTGCGGGTCAGGATGCCTTGTCCTTCATGGATGGATTCTTGGGGTATAATAAAATTCATATTCAACATACAGATGAATATAAGACTACATTTAACACCACTTGGGGCAAATTTTCATGTCAGGTTATGCCATTTGGTCTTAAAAACACTTGAGCCACCTTCCAGTGGGACATGAACTATATCTTCCAAGACCTGGCTCATATTATATTAGCCTACTTGGATGACCCCATAGTATGATCCAAGAAATGAACTGACCATCGAGAATATTTACATTTATTATTTGAACGGTTTGGACACTACAACCTATGCTTGAACCCTGTCAAGTGTTTCTTCTGTGTTAATGTAGGCAAAATGTTAGGATTCATAATATTCGAACAAGGAATCAGAGTTGACCCCCTGAAGGTCAAGGAAGTCAAAGAGGTACCACCACCCAAAATGCTGAATTAACTTCAAAATCTATAGGGAAAATCCAACTTCTCATGACACCTTGTCCTCAACTATGCCACTTGTACACATGGCTTCCTGTATCTGCTCCTTCAGGACATTCCATTCAAGTCGGATGACGAGGCTCAAAAGTAATTTGAGTCACTAAAATATAACTTGTCTTCAGCCCCATCGATCAACACACCAAATTATGACAAAGACTACACCTTATACTCATAAAATATAGGCATAGTTGGTGTGTTAGTCTAGAACGGACTCGACAACAAAGAGAATGTAGTTTATTACATCAGCAAGAACCTAGTTGTCCCTGATTTTAGCTATGATCCACACGAAAAAATAACGCTAGGCCTAGTACACACAGTAGAAAATATTTGACATTACATCATCCTAAGGACCACAACAGTTATAGCAATTATCAACCCCATGCAATATTTTCTAACTCGTCATATGATGAACCATAATTACGCCCGATGGATAGCCATATTGAAAGAATTTTACCTACATTTCAGCTCCAACAAGAGCAAGAAAGCACTCATCCTAGCTCAGTTCATCACTGATCTCCCAAATGAGACCCAAGGATCTCTAGTTAATGGATCACTTATTAATGAACACTTTTTCTTAGTGATGATAGAGGACCTTTGGTATGGTGATATTCTTCTATTTCTGTGAACCTAAAATTTCAAACCTTAGCTCACCCATGACGACCGAAGGCACATATTACATCAGGCCCCATGATACCTTCTAATGGGGGATTTCCTTTATCGAAGAGGCATTGACACCATTTTTTTTCGATGCCTCACTCACGACCAAGATGAGAAGGCCCTAAATGACTGCCATAGTGGGGCTTGCAATGACCATCTCTCCAGGAGGGCCACCACCCAAAAATTCTTACGTGATGGTTAGTTTTGGCCCACCCTATTCCACGATTGCATAGAAGAAGTAAAAATGTCTGAACAATCCCAACACTTTTCTCACAAGGCAAGAGCCCCCCTAGATCCCCTGCACCTAGTCATTGTGGCAGCCCCCTTGTGAAAATGGGGCATCAATTTTATGACTTGCAACCCCATGTCAACTAGAAACCACAAATATATTATAGTAGCCATCGACTATTTAAACAAATGGGAAGAAGCCATGCCCACATATGGTAACACCACAAAAACCGCAACTTGGTTTATCTTCAACCATGTCATCACATGGTTTGGTGTACCTAAGGATTTAGTCCCCAAAAATATAAATAATTTTGAGAATGAAATATTCCAGGAGCTATACCATCACCTTTGGTTCACACATGAGTTTGCATCACCATACTACCCACATTCCAATGGCTAGGTAGAATTTGTTAACGAAGTACTCAAAAAAATGTTACAACACATGGATAACAACCATAAAACCAATTGGCATCATAGGGTATTTTTAGCCTTATGGGTATACCACATAATAGTCAAATCCTAAATAGGGTTCACACCTTTGCAATTTATATACTGAGTGGAGGTCCTGCTTCCCATTAAGAATGAAATTCCCAACTTACACATAGTCATCAAACTCCTGAATGATACTCAGGCTCTAAAGAAATGATTGGTACAATTAGAGCACATTGATGAAAGTTAACAAGCATATCTCCAACACAAGGAGGCTCACAATAAAAGAGTAAAAGAATCATTCGACCACAACATCACTGCTCACTCATTTTCCAAGGGGGAGCTAGTCCTTTGCTACAATGTTGCAAAATAAGCCTTAGGACCCAGGATGTTCGCAACATTATGGAAGGTTCCTTAGATCATCAAACATTGTCTCCTCAAATTAGCATATATCTTTTCACAGCCCAATGGTACATACCTAGTCAGTCCCGTCAATGGGCTCTACATCACCAAATTCCACCCATAAGATGGAAATTCTAAATACCCTAGAGATAAAATGAAAGTAACATAAATTTTTATGATGAGCAGAATCATCGTGGACTTGTTCTAAAAACAACTCTCTTGTGTCACAGATGGATCATCCGCCCATCTACTATTTTGGATTTGTTGATGGGCCATATAGTCTCGTAACCGGTCACCATTCCTCACCAATGGAGTATGTATCAAGTCAGCTACAAATAATCAAGAAGAATATGATGCGCCTCCAACAAAGGCATTAGCCATCTACATGTCTTTCTTGATTCCTAATTAGTAGTATCACATTTAAAACAAGACTTTCAAATACGAGATTCACACCTATTTAGGAAGTACTTGCATGCACGATGGTTAGTCTGCCACTTTTATCACATTAAATTTACACATATACCAACAAGTCAAAATCAAGTTACCGATCACATAGCTAACCATATCCTAGACTAGAATGCATCTTGTATAAACCATCATCCATAAAAAAAAAAAATCATAAGCATAACATCCATCATAAACATATAAAGACATATAAAAATATCCATAGACACATCATAAGAGCTGTTGAAAATACATATCACATATATACATTAAAAAATATGTGTCCCAGTATACAGAAATAAGTCACTGACTATCATGTCAGTCAAAAAATATACATATCATCAATTCAGGGAAGCACCCTCATAGTGGGTGCTTCCCTAATCATACAAATCTCTAGGGCTTAGCCCCGCCTAGTGGGTCCTCCAGACCCACGTGAACACCTGGTGCCAATATATGAGCAGTGACTGTGACAAAAAATACTGCTCAGTGCAAACTGGGGTGATGCACCCTCTCCCTGGCCATCACCGTCTCCAGCCATATGTTAGGTAGGTCATCGAGTACCGTGGTTGGTAAACCCTGAGTCAGCCTCTCTAGTCGACTCCATGAATCTTCCAAGTCCACAACACAAGCATCTGTCACCTCATCTCGGGCGTCAAAAACCCCCAGTTGAACCTCAACATTAGCCGCTCGGGCCACTATTGGCAACACTTTGATATCAGCAGTAGCCAAAAAATCCTCAACCTTGACCACGCATGCCTTAGCTGCCTCAACACATGCCAAGAGGGTAACATTTTGACCAATAATTGCAACATTGCTACCTTCCCCTAAAGGACCTCCAATACTCACCTAACCCCCAAGATGGGCTTGACCCGCCCCAGGTGAATCCCTCCTCCTAGGCTGATGTCCTACTAAGCGAGGAGTAGGACACCCTACCAATCCCACATCTACACAAGAAACTAAAAAACAATATCAGTGTGACCATCAAAGACATATAGACATATATATACGAAAATAGAACTCTAAAAACGCAGAAAACATAAAATGCCATACCTACCAGTAATCATGCATATCTAGGAGGGAGACCCATTTCCAGATCACCTGAGAAGTCCATCCCTGAATACATAAACTCGAGGAATACCTATAGGTTCGACTTAAACCACACCTCGACTATCGCATCCCAGTACCGACCTGAATCTCCCCATCATCAAGGGGCATCACAAGTGCCCATCGGCGCATCCGAGGATCCCTTAAAGGACCTAAGGGCACTGCCACAAAGGGTCATAACATCACAACCTCCTCATACATGATACTGCAAAAAATTCTTACATATACAAAGGTCTTGGCAACACTTCTATGTACTTCGGCCAGCTGAGTGGCCATACCCTGATAAACATTGCAGGCCCAATAAAAAAAGTGACTAGAATGAAGTTGATGGAGCACTGCATTATGTAGACTTGACACTCGGTGGGTCATCTTCGACCTGAATAGGCAAACTATCATCACTAAAGCAACTCACTCAGCCAAATAAGTGATAGAGCTCACTCGAATGCAACCACATGTAATAGTGTTAGGAAGAGAGTGCCTCTCCTCCTCAACCCAGTAATGGATGTTCAGTCCCCCTGGAGGGAGTGGAAAGGGAAGTGCCTCCCCCTGAGGCAGGAGACCCATCACAAAGTAGACATCAGTCTCGGGATGGATCATTACATCTCTCCAGCGCAGGACCATAACACCTCGTTGCCTATTCTAGCGTCGGACCAGGTAGCACAGGAACCTAGCACAGGAACCCATCCTGATATCTCAGTATGTTTTTTTCCAAGAAATTAAGAAAACAATACAAATCCAGTGTCTCTCAAGCACGATATTTTTTCACCAGAGCTACAAGGAGATTAGGCTACTCCCGCTCTCTCCACAAAATCCGGTCGCCAACGAAAACCCCTAAAAGTCAGTTTTTGAACAAAAAACCATCAAATTTCTTCAAAAATGACTTCCTCGAGCTCGTTAAGCATCTATTCACGTTGATTTCGTGCAATAAAACATGCTAAATAATACCATCGGGGCCTTCGGGCAAAGGGAAACATTTGCACGGGTTTCCCTTTGCGCGGGGACCGCATGTACCATCGTCAATCACCCGAGAAGTCCTACCCAAATATGGGCATAAAATACGTAAAAAATCACATTTATATGGACTACCCACACATAAAAATGAAAAAAATAAAAAGCATGATGTTTTAGCTCCTACCTGACACTGATGTAGTGCTCAACTTAGTGTTCGTAAATTGAGGTCATTAATTGTCAACCAGGGCTAGTAAATTGCTGAAGTGAGGTGCACCATATGTGCCTAGGTATCTGTTTCTCACTACGTTGTGTTTAGTGTTTTTCTGATTTTTTTGGTTTTATGGTTTTATGTTAAAAAGGAAAGCACTAAATGTTGATGAAGGACAGTTGTTGGACATATTAAAAACAGAGAAAAACCTATTCTAAACTGTGAATGGTACTAAAGAACAGAAAATGCAAAGTTTGATAAGGACTCATAGCAAGGAAATAAACCACAACATGAAATCATTAACTCATAACATAAACCCATCCAATTCATTCATTAGAAATATGTTGGAATAGCTTGAGAAAAGGACAAGTTTAGTGCAAATGAAGTTCTCCTAAATAAACAATCATCTTATAATATTACAAAGAATCTCATCCATGACTAGAAGTTTATTGGAACACAATTGGAAAAGATTATTTGTAGCACAATAATATTTTCACTCTACATTAACTTATAATTCTAAGATTAATGCATTCTGCAGCTCAACTTGTCACTACTAAGCCTCATCCGAAAGTTAGAGATTTTCTATAATAGTTTTTGGAAAAGGTTTATTTGTGAAATTGCAAAAGACTGCAAAACAATCAAGGCCTTAAACTAATATCACTAATTCCTGTCCATATGATGATTTATTAATAGAAAGTCAGAACAAGATTAGTTTGTAAATAATGAAGGCTGTGAAATCTAATGTTAACAGTTAATACTACTTAAAGAACAATGGATAACACTGAACTAGAATGGAATTGATCAAACTTGAAACACAGTGACCACAACTAAACTAAAATGCCATTAACCTAATTTGAAATACAGTGAAAAAAGTTGAACTAAAATGCCACTAATGCCACTAATCTAACTTGAAATGCAGTGAATTAAAACTGAACTAGAGTGCCATTATCAAACTTGAAATATAGTGACAGAATTAAATTAGAATGACATCTACCTCCGGAGTGCTACAACTAGACTAAAGATGCAACTAACTACTAGAATGTTTCAGCTTTGTCTCATTCGGAATTAGTGGTACTTTGGAATATTTTGTAGAACAAGACTGACTGCAACATGTTATGTAAATGAGCATGAAAACATAAAATTCAACAAAACACAACAAAGCTCTAAAACACCACAGCTATGTCTCATCCGAAGTTAGTGATATTTTGGAAGATTTTATAAGATCATGACTAGCTGTAACAACTGATGTAATCGAGAAAAAAATCATAAAGTTAAGAGAAATGCAACTAACTCCTAAATACTACAGTTATCTCTCATTCACTTTTTAGTGATATTTTGGAATAACTTGTGAGAATAAGACTGACTGTAGCATCTAAAGAAAATAATTAAAGGAACACAAAGTTCGAAAAATTAATTAAACTAGGAATGAAACAAGGCTAAGTTACTTATCTAAACCATATGAACAAAGCTTCTCAGGTAGCAGGGGCCCTCTACCATTGTATTAGCACACAAATATACTCAATATTGACTCAGCTCATGCAATAAAGTGATGCTTCTTTCATTAAAGGATAAATATTTCAAAACAGAATATCACGGTTCTCTGAGATCTAGCAACAGAAACAAAATCTAACCAACAGTTTCTCGGTCTCCTCAGTCATACTTATAATGAAATTACATAACTGCTCTTGAGAAAAATAGGGATAAGTGTCTTTCCCACTTCTAATCAAATTAAAACTCTTATTAACAGTCTTGTGCTTACTGCAAACTTCTGTAGAGTCCATGTTTTGATAGGAAACTGCTTCTCTTCTACGTGCATAACCGCTTGGAGACTTTAACTCAGACTTCGTGGGGAGCAAGAGATGATGGGGAAGTGTTGTGGATTTCACCCATATGCCTTTTTCTTTGCAGTGACACCTGGAACCTACGTAAACATGAGGATAGCTGCAGAACAAACAATTGGCTACAAAATGCTTATATTCTGTAGCCGAGTCTTAGTCAAAAATTCCTACAACAACAAAATCATGAAAACATAGCAAGTTAGTCATTATATAAATTCTTAAATCAATTTAATTAATCCTATTGATCATTTAAGCCTGTAATTTGATGAGGGACAAATAAAATGAAGTGGAATGTGGTGAAAGAGAAGAACATCTTTGGGGCTCAACATACCCCCACTACAAGGTTTTTGCATGTCCTCATGCAACTACTCCATGTACTCTGAGACCTCTGCTAGGACATCCAACCATATTCTTCTGCTTTTCCTGACAGTCAATGGTCTTCTAGGCTTCCTTATGAATAACTTGAATCTTAAGTTTGTAAGTGCCCTGATTAACTTTTTGTTTGTCTTCTTCAATTTTTCACTGGCCTTGTACAATTTATCCATTTGTAAAGACAAATTTGAATTCATATCACTTTTTAGTTTCACCTGCTCCCTCAAAATTTCATTCTCATTCTTGATATGCCTATTGAGTACTTCTAACTCATACTTATCTCTTCTTAGCACATCAATTTCAGATTTTTGTGGGCTAGGAGTTCTGTCTCTACTTTCTGAAGCTCTCCTCTCTAATGACTCAATATAATTGTAAATTTTTTGTTGTGCTGGGTCAATTTCTAGAGTTTCTTCATCCTCAATGTTTATGATCCCTGTTTTTCTAACCTCTATTTTCTTTAGTATACCTCTAAGTCTGTGGCTCTGTCTTGGTTGAGATGGCCCTTCTCCTTTGTCTTTGGCATATTTTCTTATTATTCTTTCCTTCTTAAGTTGCTTCTTTATTTGAGCCAATTTCTTAGAAATCATCTCTTCACTGTCCTCTTGAATTGATTTACCAGTTTCAACTTTAATAGCTTTGGAAATTTCCCTTCTCCTGCTTCTTCTTGTAGGTTTGCTTTCAGGTGGAGATTCTTTGGGTTCCTCAAAATGGTTCCTCACTAGAAACTCTTTCCAATTATCTCCCATTTTCCTCAAATAATGTTCAATTAATATTTTGACTAAACCATGGTGATACAAAGTTGTTTCTAGAAATTGAACCCTTTTTTGAACATTTGAGGCCATTGTTTTCAAACTATGAAGTAGGAAAAAGGGAAAATTAATTTCCTCATCTAAGAAATGCATCATTAACCAAATATGATAGACATAGAGGGTACCAAATCTGCCTTCACAAGTTATAATTTTTTGTAAAATGAGCAACATGTTCCTCCACTTATTCTTTAGTGCCGAGCTAGGAATACCCTTTTTAAAAATGGAAACATCCATACCTGTAGTTTTAAGCATTTACCTCCATGTTTCATTATGAAATTCCCTATTTTTGAACCACCTTTCTCCTTGCCTGGGTA
Organism: Pinus albicaulis; assembly: GCA_034641835.2. Taxonomy (NCBI): domain Eukaryota; kingdom Viridiplantae; phylum Streptophyta; class Pinopsida; order Pinales; family Pinaceae; genus Pinus; species Pinus albicaulis. Next base: position 370,299 of record JAXQQM020060933.1, read on the forward strand.
ATTCTATTGCCTCTGCAATGAAAGCCTCTGTAACAGTGAATTTAATGTCTCCTATTTCGACCTCGACTCCATTGAAGGACCGTGCGAATGTTTTAGTCACCTATTTGTGAAAACCACTGAATTTTTCCAAGAATTGCAACCACCCTGCTTGTTGTAACATTTCTCTAATTTGTGGATAACCCTCCAAGTACTTGGTTCCAACCGGTTCAGTCCTCACTATGAGACCCATAGCTTTTCTTCTAACCTTCAGTTTGCTGCTCTTCTACTCACGGTTAGAATGGCTGTTAAAGAGTTGTTTTTTCCCCACAGATGCTTCCTCTATTTTTTACAGACCAGAATGGCTAAGAATTGGCTACGGAAAGAAATGATATGGAGTGGTTATGAAACGAGTATAATGCAGTGAGGTGATTCATATGAGTTGAAAGCTAACACGGAAGAAAATACCGCGGAGATAATTCGTGAGAAATTCAAAAATCATCATTAAATACTTCGGCCTAATGACGTGACTAATCAAATCACTTCAGTACTTTAACCGTTAAGTTTTAAATGATGATCGGATATGGTAAGATGGAAGGGTTTTTTTTCAAAGGTTTTTATGATCAACACGACTAACCAAAATTACTTTTCGAATCATACATGACTTAACTATACTAAAATTTTCATGATCTATCACTATAATAATTTCATAACCTTTACCTTACCTTTCCTTTGATTCTTTTGTGGTTTTGATATGCCTTGTCCTCCTTTGAAAATCTTTGATCTTCAGTCCTCATAAATTATTTGATTTTGCTTGTTGTCTTGGATATGCAGGATCAATTTGTTGCTCAATCTAGTGATTACTAGATAGTGCCTTCAGGATCTCTGGCTGCAGAATGTCTGTCTGGCTGCAGAATGTCTTCCTAGCTGCAGAATGTCTGACTGATTGCAGAATGTACCTGTAGAAGCCTTGAAATGGAATGGTTTGAAGCATGAATGGAATGTTGGAATGTTGTATGAAATGAGTTAAAAATGGATAATGAAATATTGTGCAATGGAGTGTGGTTGAAGTGAATAATGGAATGAAACAGATCACAATTATGAAGTGGAATGAAAAAGTGACATGCAGCTTCTGATTTGTATTATTCAATTGCAGAAAGAAATCAATATTCAAACTCTGAGATGGAAATGAAATGGACCATGGAATGAAATGAATGAAGTATGGATGAATGAAATGAAATGGAGTATGAAATGAAATGGAATATGGATGAATGGAATGAAATGGATCATAAGCGGGATGTGAATAACTTATGATTTTATGATAGCTGCTTGCAGAGAAAAAAAAAAAAAACTTGAAAAGCTAAAGTGTCAAAAAGATCCTAATTTTCACTCTATCTTTTCTGTATAAACATGCTAATCAGAGATTACTTTTCATGTTTATACTTTATTTTAATTTTTAATTTTTTAATTTTTAATTTATTTATTTTTTGCAATATCTGGCTTCAGAAAATTCAATTAAGTTGATGAAGAAGAAAAATTATTCTTCATTAACTTCATATCACTGTTTTCCCGGAGTATCTTGACAAATTATTGTCTTGAAAGTGGCTTGTGATATAGCTTTAATCTATGACCATTTACAAGAAAAGTGACCTTCTCTTCATCTATTGTCCTGATTTTTATTGCTCCATTATCAAAAATTCTTAAAATTTCATATGGCCCAAGCCAATGTGTTTGGAATTTACCTTGAAAATCCTTGAACTTTGAATCAAACAAGAGAGTCCAGTCACCTTCTTTGAACTTCTTTTCCTTGATGTACTTGTCATGCCATCTAGTCCTTTGTTGTTGGACTATACTTGTTTTCTGAACTGCATCTTGTCTGATCTCATCCAATTCATTAATCTGCTCCAATTTGTGCTTTTGTGCCTTTGTTAGATCAAGTCCTAGCTAAACTGCCATTTTGAAAGTTTGAATCTGGAACTCTATGGGAAACAAAACTTGCTTTCCATAAACAAGTTCATAAGGAGTATGGCCTATTGTGCTTCTCCATGTAGTTCTATAGGCCCAAAAGGCTTCAAGAAGCCTATCTGCCCAATCTCTTCTATGCAAATGAATAGTCTTCGTTAGCATCCCTTCAATGAACTTATTAGTAGATTCCACTTGACCATTTTCTTGTGGATGATAGGGAGTAAATTTTCTGTGTCTGATTTTGTACCTCTCCATCATTTGTTCCACTAGATTTGATGTAAATTGAGTTCCTTGATCTGTAGCAATTTCCCTTGGGACACCAAAACGAGTAAAAATATCCTCAAAAAGAAAATTAACTATAGATGCTTCGGTAGCAGAAAGTAATGGCTTGGCCTCTACCCATTTAGTAACATAATCAGTGAAAACTAATATATATTTCTTTTGTCTTGATGGAGGACTAATATGTCCTACAAAATCCAAAGCCCATTTTTCAAAAGGTTCAATATGTACCTGAGGCTGCAATGGCATCTCACCTGAAGGAGAAGGTTTCCCTACCCTTTGGCAACTGTCACACCTTTTGACATACTCTTTAGCATATTTAAACAGGGATGGACAATAATATCCTAAATGAAGGATCTTATAAGTTGTCCTTTTATCAGCAAAGTGTCCGCCACAAGGTTCATCATGACATGCCTTGAGGATCTCAGGTATCTCATCTTCCCGAACACATCTCCTGATGATAAAATATGGACCTATTTTTTATAACTCATTAGCAATCCATGAATATTTTGCACTGTCATAAATGATCTTTCTTTTGTTTCTTGCATTCATTATTGAAGGAAATTTTCTTGAAACTAAATAATTAGCAATGTCAGCAAACCAAGGAGTTTGAGTAGAAATTGCAAAAAGATATTCATCAGGGAACTGATCTTCAACTGGGGTATTATATTGGATGTTTTGTAGTCCAGATAGGAAATCAGCTACTGTGTTTTGTTTTCCAGGCCTATCTAGAGTGGTAATGTTTAATTCTTATAAAATAAATAACCATCTTATGACTCTGCCATTACTAATTGATTTGTTCATTAAATATCTAATTGGAGAGTGATCTGTGTGAAAAAAAGTTTCATAGCCTGTTATATAGTGTCTGAATTTGTTTATGGCATGAATAACAGCTAAAATATATTTTTCAGTTACAGTGTAGTTTAACTCTGAAGGAGTCAAATTTTTACTGGTATAGTAGATGGCATAAGGAATCATGTCTTTTTGTCCCAATACTGCTCCTGGAGCTATATTTGAGGCATCTATTGAAATATGAAAAGGTAACTTCTAGTTAGGTCCCCGTAAAATAGGTGCTTCAAAGTTTTTTGTTTTCAGGGTCTCAAAGGCTAACTGGCAATCAGAATTCCACTTGAATTCACAGTCTTTGGTAAGTAATTTGAAAAGTGGAGATGCTATCTTGGTGAAGTTTTCTATAAACCTCCGATAATATCCTATAAATCATAGAAAAATCCTAACATCTTTTTGAAAACTTGGAATAGATAAGTTAGAGATGACTTCAACTTTTGAATCATCAACTCTAATCCCATCCCCTGAAATGTGATGTCCCAAAACAATTCCTTCAGTAAACATCATAAAACACTTTTCATGACTTAGTGAAAGATTTGCTTCTTTACATCTTTTTAAGACTTTTTCCAAGTTTTCTAAGGCTTCTTCAAATTTGTTTCCATAAACTGTGAAATCATCCATATATTCCTCTACACAATCATGTATTAGATCTAAAACAATTCCTAGTACTGCCCTTTGAAATGTTGTGGGTGCATTGCATAGTCCAAATGGCAATACTCGGTAAGCATAGGTACCCCAACGACAGGTAAATGTTGTTTTGTCTTGATCTTCTAGTGTTACTTGAATTTGATTATAACCACTAAACCCATCTAAAAATGAGAAGTAGTTTTTTCCAGCTAATGTATCTAACACCTGATCTATGAAAGGTAGGGGAAAATGATCTTTAAGAGTAGCTTTGTTTAATTCTCGGTATTCAATACATACCCTCCATTTACCATTTTTATTTGGCCCAATTACCAAAGGAGAAACCCACTAACTATCTGAAATGGGATAGATAAAGTTGACATTTAATAATTTCTGCAATTCTTCTTTAACAATCTCCCTAAGATTTGGATTCATCCTTATTTGAGGTTGTCTAATTGGTTTACAATTTTCCTCTATATAGATGTGATGAGTGCAATTCTTGGGGCTTATCCCTTTAATATCAGTGTCCTCCCATGCATATGCAGAAGAATGTCTCTGTAATATCTTGACTATCTCTTCTTGTTGAGATTTCTCTAGGTTCTTGTTTATGTTTAAAGTTTTGCCTGGAAATATCTCAATTGTAGAGCTGCCAAATTTATCCATGGAATAGAGAGACATCTGCCTTGATGACAAAAACTCAATGTTGGATTCTTCTTGAAATTGTTCGTGCTTATATTTCGAAGCGGATTCAAAGTTTTCCAAGGTATTCATAATTTGGATATCTTCACTAATTTCTGAAATTGTGAAGAGAGGTTGTACGTCTTCTTCATCCTCTATCCATTGAGTATCATCTAATTCTGTAATTGTTCTTGCTGGAGGATACAAGGTAAATTTCTTAGTTGAACTACCATCAGAGATATACATATCACCGGATCTACAGCTAATGAGGGCATCAGATGTAACGAACAAAGGTCTTCCTAATATAATAGGGTGTGCTCGTAGATTATTCTTAGGAGTTAGGATCATAAAATCCACAGGATACTCCCAAGTTTATAGGGACACTGGAATATCTTCTATTACCCCATCAAGTTTAATCATAGATTTGTCTGCTAATTGTAATAATGTGGGTGTAAAAATAAGATTAGGAAGTTTCATTTTATCCATGATTTGTCTACTCATAATATTGATCGCTGCTCCTAAATCAATGAGTGTGTTTTGGATTTCAATTCCATTGATGTGAATTTTGACAACTATATTTCCGGGGTCTAGATACTTTGGAATATCAATCTTACCCATCATGATATCTGCTATTTTTCCTGCCAGTTGAATTTTCTTTGTCTCTCTTATTCTTTTTCTTGTTTTCTTCATGCTCAACTCCTTTATTGTTTTTTCTAAGATTGGAATTTCCTTGATGGCTTGCAATAATGGGATCTTAATACAAACATTTCTCAGCTCATCTAGGAAATCATAATTAGGCACCATAATTTGATTTTCTACACCCATATCAATTTGTAATCTTTCTGGGAAGGGAGGTGTAGAAGTGGATGTTGATGGATGCTCTAATATAGGAGTTGAAATTATTGGTTCTTTTTGTTTTGATTTTTCAATGTTTGTGTCTTGGAAAGTTGTGTTCTCTCCAAGACTTTTATTTACCTGTAGAGAATCTTCCTCAGAATTGTCTTGCTCTTGTATGATTACAGAAGGTTTCCTCTTTTCAAGTATTCTTCCAGACCTAAGTTGAACATCACTAAGGTCTAAAGGAGTGATCAAATAATATGGAAACTGTTGGCCTTCTATCATGTATGTATTCTGAGTATTTTTATTGTTGGGGTTTGGTATGGGTTGGGCATGCAACTGATTTGTTTTCTGAGGAAATGGTAATGAAAGTGGTTGATTTTGATGTTGTGGATTTTGAGGATTTTTTTGAGAATTTTGTTGAAAATTTTGTTGAGGAGGGAAATGTGGATATGGTGGATAGGATGGTGGATATTGATAATACTAAGAGTATCTTCCATAGTGATTTTTTTCTCCTTGCGTCCAAGTTTGTGATTGATTTTGAAATTTGGGCCAAGGTTGCTGCCAAGGATTCCAATTTGGTGGGGGTTGATTAGACATCTGATCATGACATCCTTGTGTTTGAGGTCCTTGCCAAGGCCTCCAGGAGACATAATTGAGAGATTCTGTGGAACTTGTAGGAGTATCTTCCTGAAAGACAACTTTAAGACCAGGAAGTGAAGGAAAACTCTTGGTCTCATGTTTTTTTGAACAAATTACGCACGTCTCCACAACTTTGGCATCTAAAGGGCACTCTCTTAAGGCATGTTTCTTTCTACATTTGGGACAAAAGTTTTCTAAGGCATCAGATTCAACTTTTTTCTTGTTTTGTAACTTAAAGGTGTCTATTTTTTCACTAAGACTCCCCAAGATATCAGATTTGAATTCATCAAGAATATGTCCTATTTCTGCCCTACTTACTGTCCCAAAAGCAGACTTACTTGCCCTTGCAAGAGCAGGGTCTCTTGGTCCTTTCACAGTTTCACATTTTCCTCTTGAAAGGTTGATACATAATTCAGCTATTTCAGGTAATGTGAGCTGAGATATATCCCCTTTTCCCATCATGTTAAGGATATCTAACCATCCATCCCTAATTTTCTTCAACAAGAGAGATTTCAAAGTGTCTTGGTCTAGGTTTTCCATTTTTTCTCTTTTGATGTTGTAGTTAAATCTCTCCAACAAATCTTCCAGATTTTCATCTTCTTTTTGTAGCATTTTAAACACTTCCTCCTTATGGTTGACTGGCATACAGTAATCCAAATACCTCTCTAGAAATGCTTGTTTCATGTCTTCCCATGTCCTAATAGAACTGTTGACCAAACTCATAAACCACTTCAATGCTGCTCCTTTCAATGTTGAAGGAAATAGTTTAAGTTTTTTAGCATCTTGTAAGTAGTCATAGGTTCTACACAGGACTTCAAATTCAAATAGGAAGGTTTTGGGATCTTCAGTTTTAAGTCCATAAAATTTTGGAAGGACAGAGGGTGAAATTTTTTTCATATTTGTATTGGTTTCTTCATCTACTATAGGAAACCCAAAAGAGCTTCCTATTTCTCTTCTACCTCTTCCTCTACCTCCGTCTCCTTCTGCACCTCTACCTCCTTCTCCTCTACCTCTACCTCTACCCCCTCCAAATAGTGTGTCTTCTCCATCAAAAACTCCTCCTCCCCCTTCTTCAGCCATAGTTGATTCTTCTGTAGAATTTGAAAGGTTTATGTCCCTCGCAGGGGTTCCTGAATCTTCTTCTAAGACAGGTTCAATGGGTAAAGTGGAAGGCCTTTCTAATGGAATATCTGATCTTAAGTTCTCTAGAAGTCTAGGATCAGTAAAGGATGGAATGTGGGTTTGAGTTGGAGGTGTGCTGGCTCTTGGTCTTGGTGAAACAAGTGGTGTTCTAGGAATCAAGATTCTGCTTCTTATGAATCTACCCCTTGAGTCTTTTTCTCTACGCATGTCATTGTTTTTGGGAGGTAAGAAACAAGGCTACCTAGTTACACTTCCCCGGCAACGGTGCCAAAATGCAGTGCTCTACTTAGTGTTCCTAAATTGAGGTCATTAATTGTCAACCAGGGCTAGTAAATTGCTGAAGTGAGGTGCACCATATGTGCCTAGTTATCTGTTTCTCACTACGTTGTATTTAGTGTTTTTCTGATGTTTTTGGTTTTATGGTTTTATGTTAAAAAGGAAAGCACTAAATGTTGATGAAGGACAGTTGTTGGACATATTAAAAACATAGCAAAACCTATTCTAAATTGTGCATGGTACTAAAGAACAAAAAATGCAAAGTTTGATAAGGACTCATAGCAAGGAACTAAACCACAAAAATGAACTCAGTAACTCATAGCATAAACCCATCCAATTCATTCATTAGAAATATGTTGGAATAGCTTGAGAAAAGGACAAGTTTAGTGCAAATGAAGTTCTCCTAAATAAACAATCATCTTATAATATTACAAAGAATATCGTCCATGACTAGAAGTTTATTGGAACACAATTGGAAAAGATTATTTGTAGCACAATAAGATTTTCACTCTACATTAACTTATAATTCTAAGATTAATGCATTCTGCAGCTCAACTTGTCACTACTAAGCCTCATCCGAAACTTAGATATTTTCTATAATAGTTTTGGGAAAAGGCTTATTTGTGAAATTGCAAAAGACTGCAGAACAATCAAGGCCTTAAACTAATATCACTATTTCTTGTCCATATGATGATGTATTAATAGAAAGTCATAACAAGATTAGTTTGTAAATAATGAAGGCCGTGAAATCTAATGTTAACATTTAATACTACTTAAAGAACAATGGATAACACTGAACTAGAATGCAATTGATCAAACTTGAAACACAGTGACCACAACTAAACTAAAATGCCATTAACCTAATTTGAAATACAGTGAACAAAGTTGAACTAAAATTCCACTAATGCCACTAATCTGACTTGAAATACAGTGAATTAAAACTGAACTAGAGTGCCATTATCAAACTTGAAATATAGTGACAGAATTAAACTAGAATGACATCTACCTCCGGAGTGCTACAACTAGAATAAAGATGCAACTAACTACTGGAATGTTTCAGCTCTGTCTCATTCGGAATTAGTGGTATTTTGGAATAGTTTGTAGAACAGGACTGGCTGCAACATGTTATGTAAATGGGCATGAAAGCATAAAATTCAACAAAACACAACAAAGCTCTAAAACACCACAACTATGTCTCATCCGAAGTTAGTGATATTTTGGAAGAGTTTAGAAGATCATGAATAGCTGTAAGAACTGATGTAATCGAGCACAAAATCATAAAGTTAAGAGAAATTAAACTAACTCCTAAATACTACAGTTATCTCTCATTCATTGTTTAGTGATATTTTGGAATAACTTGTGAGAATAAGACTAACTGTAGCATCTAAAGAAAATAAGTAAAGGAACACAAAGTTTGGAAAATTAATTAAACTAGGAATGAAACAAGGCTAAGTTACTTATCTAAACCATATGAACAAAGCTTCTCAGGTAGTAGGGGACCTCTACCACCAGATTAGCACGCAAATCTACTCAAGATTGACTCATCTCGTGCAATAAAGTGATGCTTCTTTCATTAAAGGAGAAATATTTCAAAACAGAGTATCACAGTTCTCTGAGATCTAGCAACAGAAACAAAATCTAACTAACAGTTTCTCGGTCTCCCGAGTCATACTTATAATGAAATTACATAACTACTCTTGAGAAAAACAGGGATAAGTGTCTTTCCCACTTCTAATCAAATTAAAACTCTTATTAACAGTCTTGTGCTTACTGCGGACATCTGTAGAGTCCGTGTTTTGATAGGAAATTACTTCTCTTCTACATGCATAACCACTTGGAGACTTTAACTCAGACTTCGTGGGGAGCAAGAGATGATGGGGAAGTGTTGTGGATTTCACCCATATGCCTTTTTCTTCGCAGTGACACCTGGAACCTATGTAAACATGAGGATAGTTGTAGAATAGACGACTGGCTACAGAATGCCTGTATTCTGTAGCAGAGTCTTAGTCAAAAATTACTAAAACAACAAAATCATGAAAACATAGCAAGTTAGTCATTATATAAATTCTTAAAGAAATTTAATTAATCCTATTGATCATTTAAGCCTATAATTTGATGAGGGACAAAGAAAATGAAGTGGAATGTGGTGAAAGAGAAGAACATTTTTGGGGCTCAACAACTGTGATCACAAATCTCGGGTGCTCTAACTGACCACAACAACAAGAAAATTTCGGGAAGATAGCTCTGCTCTAACCTCAAACCTTGAAAAAGCATAGATTATTTTAAAATGGGCCATAGTAACCTATATAGCACCCTTTTTGCATTTTATAAAGCCCATAACTAGAGATTGGAGTACCTAATCACAAAGCCACAAGAAACATAGTGATCAACACTTTGAATCATGTTCAATCTAGACCACATAATTCCAAGTTTCAGAAAATGTCATTTTCAGGCCCAATGGCCACCATACTTTAGTTCTGGTATGCCCTCTTATCAACTTCAAAATTAAATCAAAATTCTTGAATGGAAAATACGTTCTCACTTTGTGTATTAGAACAATGTTACCGATGAAACGGGAACTATTACCTCAAAACGGGAACTCTAGCCCAAAAAGACTAAAAAAACATGAAAAAATGCCCCAAAAACAAAAAGTATGTATTCTAGAATGCATTTGTTTTTTTTTCAACGCCAATTTTCACCTTTTTATAAAATTATGCTAAAAATGAAATCGTTTCTTGAAAAAATGATTGAAAAAACACCCTCAAAACAAAACGAGTTGATGTTGGAATAACAAGAAAAAACATTGTGTCACACTTTTGACACATTGTGACAATGGAATTAAAGACAACATATTAGGACATTGAAAAAGTGTAAAACTATAAAAAAATTTATAGATGATGTTAAATATTAAAAAAATCATGTCTGAAGGGCTTATCATTTTGAACAATTTTTATCCATGTTGTTAAACATAAAATATCTTGACTCTAAACAACCCTAAAATTATAATTATTTTCAACCATAATATTAAAGATAAAATTTTGCAGCATGTAAAAATCTTAATGACAAGTTGTAAATCTCAAGTTTTTAAATCTTATGTTTTCAAAATACTTGAACCATGAAATTATGGAGAAATTATATGACTTGAACAATTTTTGAAAATGAACAAGTAAATGAAAAATTTATTATTCATATATTGGTTTGTTTATGTATGAAAACATACTTTTTAATTTTTTTTATTGTTTTTGTATATTTTAAATTATAATTTTTTTATTTTTAAGAAAATAAAAATTAAAAATTAAAAAATTCTTATATATGTTTGTTTATATTTTAAAACATATTTAATTTTTTTTATTGTATTTTTATATTTTATATAATAATTGTTTTGATTTCAAAAAAATTAAAATTAAAAAATTTACTTTTTTTACATTTGTTTGTTTATTTTTTAAAACATATTTTTTAATTTGTTTTTATTATTTTTTATATTTTAATATATATATATATATATATATATATATATATATATATATATTATACAATACATTTTTTTATTATAATAGTTTTTGTTTAAAATTAAAATTAAAAATTTTAAAAAGTTTGTGTTTGAAAAAAATAAAATAAAATAAAAATTAATTTGTCGCCTGTCAAGGGCTGGAGGCAGGCTAGGCAGCTCTCAACAGCATCACCTGACTGGCCTCTGTCCCCTGGATGGGTGGAGGACGATTCTGAGAATCACCCTCTGCTCGGTGATTCTCGAAATCACCCTTCGCCCAACCGGGGGTGATTCTTAGAATTTCCCTTCACCCAACTGGGGATGATTCTCATAATCTCCCTCCACCCAGCTAGGGGTGATTCTTGGAATCTCCCTCTGCCCAGCCAGGCATGATTCTCGGAATCGCCCTCCACTCAGCCGGGGGTGATTCTCGGAATCACCCTCCACTTAGTCGGGGGTGATTCTTGGAATCGCCCTATGCCCAACCGAGGGTTATTCTCGGAATCACCCTCCACCCAGGCAGGGGTGATTCTCGGAATCACCCTCCGTCCAGCTAGGGGTGATTCTCGAAATCACCCTCTGCCCAATCGAGAGTGATTCTCAGAATTTCCCTCCACCCAGCCAGGGGTGATTCTCGGAATCGCCCTCCGACCATCCGGCGGCTGGAGGCAGGTCGACCGGTGTTGTTGAGGGCTGCCTAGCTTTCCTCTGACCCTCAGCTGGGTGGAGGCAAGCTGGGAAGCCCTCGACGGTGCCACCCAGCTTGCCTTCGGCCCCCAACTAGGCAGAGGGAGATTCTCGGAATCACCCTTCGCCTAGCCAGGGGGCATCGTGGAGAGTTGTCAGGCCTACCTCCAACCCCTGACTAGGCAAAAGGAAATTTCAAGAATCACCCTCCACCCAGCCGTGGGTCAGAGGTAGGCTAGGCAGCCCTCAATGGTGCTGCCCGTCCTGCCTCCGACCCCTTGCTGGGTGGAGGGAGATTGCCAGAATCACCCCTAGTTGGGCAGAGGGTGATTCTGAGAATCACCCCCTATTGGGCGGAGGGTGATTCCGAGAATCATCGTCGTCTGGGCAGAGGGTGATTCCAAGAATCACCCCCGGCTGGGTGGAGGGCGATTTCGAGAATCTACCTATGACCAGCCAAGGGTGATTGTAGGAATCACCCTCCACCCAACCAAGGGCCAGAGGTAGGTTGGCCAGCCCTCCACAACACTGCCCGGCCTACCTCTGGCCCTCAGCTAGGTGGAGGGTGATTCTGAGAATCACCCCAGGCTAAGAGGAGGGTGATTATTAGAATCACCCTCTACCCAGCCGGGGTTGATTCTTGAAATTGCCGTCCGCCCAGCCAGGGGTGATTCTCGGAATCACCCTCCACCCATTCATGGGTGATTCTCGGAATTTCCCTCTACCCAGTTGCGGATGATTCTTGGAATCGCCCTCCTCCCAACTGAGGGTGATTCTCGAAATCACCCTCCGCCTAGCCGGGGGCTGGAGGCAGGCCGGGAGGTACGATCGAGGGATGCCCAGCCTGCCTCCGAATCGTGGCTAGGTGGAGGGCGATTCTCAGTATTGCCCTCTGCCCAGCTAGGGGTCGAAGGTAGCCTGGGCAGCCCTCAACGGTGCTTCCCATCTAGCCTCCAGCCCCCACCTGGGTGGAGGTTTATTCTGAGAATCTCCCTTTTCCTAGCCAGGCGCTAGAGGCCAGTCGGGTGGCACCATAGAGGGCTACCCAGCCTATTAGCCCCCCTATGAAATTCTTGACAAGCAATTTGGGGGCTAGATTATTATGGAGCCTTTAAGGAATGCCTCTCCCCATAAAAAGCCATCCTCCTTGAAGTCTCTTTGTGTTGTAACTAAGATAAATCCTCCCTGCTGATCCATTCCTCAAAAGGCCTACATTACCCCTTGTTCCCTGCCAACTCCACATTTTCCCCCTTTCACTCCCCTTTGTCGAAGTCCAACTTTTCCCCTTTTTAATTCCCCTATTAACCTCCTAAACCCCTTCTAAGGATCCCTGCACCCTTTGTTTTCCCAAATTCCCCCTCCATCCCCCTATCGTTACCCTTTGGGCCTCAAAATATGTTAAAAAGGGCTTGAAAACCCACTCTGAACCTTATATCAAGCCTAGCCCCTCTTCTGATAGCTGCGCGCCTTTTTCTCCATGTGATCTCGTGCTGAAACCTCCCACGAAGTCTAAAGGTGCTTACCTTTGTTGTTCATCAGGCACGATGGAAGTCGTTGATTTTGGTTGATCGAACGGCGGACGTTAACCCCGATGCCCCTCGTGTTACCCCCTTCATTTCACACCCCGCGCCATCGACGTCTGTTTAAACGACGATCTAACGGTTCAGAATCTCCCCGCCCCGGTGGTCCCATGCGCACTGTTCAGAAACCACCTAGTTTATTCCACACCGCTTATGTGCGGCAGGTGGTTTTCCCAAAGCACCCAGTGATTTCATTCAGCGCTTGGCACCTGTCTCTTATACGATGGCAAAACCGCTTTCTCCCTACGCATTATCTTTCGGCCAAAGTCGCACAACGAAATTTACGAAAGCTGTCCGATCCTGAGCGCCTCATCCCACGGTCATCCATCAAAAAAGCTGCACACGGGTTAAATCATCTCCACCGTACCCCTGGCCCACTGTATGTAGCCTCAGATGTGTTTTCCGTCGTAGATCCCGCCACGATCGACGGTCCAGATTCATTTTCCCGCTGTTGACCATTCTACTGTCGCCCGGGCCTCCACATCATCCGTCCACGTGTCCCTTCCGTACGCCACATCACCCCATGTGTATCCTCTAAACTTACGCCCATTCTATTGCATATATTCGTCCAAATTCGTGTTTTTTAATGTTTTTCAGTTAAATTCACTGCGCGAACTGCCAAGCCTCCACCAAGGCGATTTGTCACCATTTTTTGTGATTTCTCCCCGAGTTCAGCATCTGCATGGCCATTTTATGCATCCACGATGCATCCACCATCCCCACCCATGGATTTCTTGACAATTTTTTTGTTTTGCATGGTTATTAAGAGTCAATGGCCACCATGGTGCACATCTTTGCTACAAGGATAGAGAGATAAAAGAAGATCATTTACAAGGACAGAGAGATCAAAGAAGATCAAAGAAGATCATTCCTTTATATTCTCACCAACCTCAATGCCCCTCCAGAACTGTCCAAAACTAATGCCAGATTCATAAAACTCAAAACTGAAAATTACTGCATTTTAAATGAGAATCTATACTGGAAAAATCCAAATGGCCTATTACTGAAATGTTTGCCGGAAACTGAAGCTGAAAGAGTCAAACAAGAATTTCATGCTGGGGAGTGTGGAGGCCACCTGAGTTGGAAAGCCACTGCAAATAAAATACTCAGGGCCGGTTACTATTGGCCTACACTCTTCAATTATGTCCATAAAATGATTCTTACCTACCACAGATGTTAGATCTTCGAAGGAAGAAGAAAGCTCCTTCCCCTCCCTTTACAACCTATCACTGTAGAAGGTCCCTTCATGCAATGGGGCATAGATTTCATTGGGTAAATTCACCCCTCTTCTTTTGGGCAACACAAATGGATCCTAACTGCTACAGATTACTTCACTAAATGGATAGAAGCCATACCCACTAGGAATGGCACTGATTCTGTCATCATTAGGTTCCTAGAAGATTACATCCTTTCTCGGTTTGGCTATCTAAGAAAAATAATCACTGAAAATGTTGTTGCTTTCGGATCCAAGAAAATGGTTGGTTTCTGTCACAGGTATGGAATAACACTTGGTCATTCAATTGCCTATTACCCTCAGGGTAATGGATTAGCTGAATCATCTAACAAAATCCTGGTCACAATCATTAAGAAGTTGCTAGAAGAAAATAAAAAGTCATGGCATAAAAAGTTGGTACATGCTTTGTGGGTTGATAGGCTCACCACAAAGAAATCTATTGGTATGTCACCATTCCAGCTGGTTTATGGAACATAAGTAGTTTTTCCTACCAGCCTGGGAGTGCTAGTGATTAAGCTTGTCCAAGAGATTCAGACAGAGGAAAACAACATGGTGAGAAGGATCAATGAAACTATCCATCTGCATCAAACAAGGGAGCAGGTTTATAGCAGAGCTGTCAGAGTTTAGGAAGGCATAAAGAGACAGTTCGACAAAATATCCAAAGCTTCAGTTTTCAAAGTTGGGGACAAGGTTCTGAAATGGGATTCAAGGAGAGAGGATAAAGGTAAACATGGCAAGTTTGATAGTTTGCGGCAAGGTCCATATATTATCCAAGCCACTATGGGTCCTAATGCATTTTTTTTACAAGAACATGATGGTACATAGCTGTTTGGGGGTCCTGTCAATGGTAGGATTCTCACGCATTACTTCTGCTAAATTTCAGTTTCCAGTTTCCATTCCATTGTACATACCATAGCAGTGTTTTCTTCTGATAAAAAAAAAAGAAAAAAAAAAGAAAAAGAAAAAAACGAGGAGTGGCTCAAACATGATCAAAATCTGAGCCAAATGGGAGCAAAATAGCTAGTCCTAATATGCTCAAAATCTGGACCAGTAGTGATAAGAGGAATCAGCTCTAACGTGCCCAAAACCAGAGCTGAAAGGAAGAAAAAGAAGTGACTCTAACAAGCTCAAAACTTGAGTCGCGAAAGAAGAAGGATGTTGCAAGTCTCATATTTTAGGCCTTCACAGTTTTGTTTTCTGCAATATTCTATCCATGTGCAACTATTTTTATGCCTTGGATCCACAGCAAGTAAAACATTTTAATCCTGGCTTGACTATTCGTTCAATTTCTTGTCTTAGAATATAGAGAAGAAGTATGCTAGACAGTGTAATCCCAACAGACATTAGATTAGGTAGAGAAATAAGGGTAGATTTAGAATAGGTTTGTTTTCTGCTTGCAAAATGAAATGATATAAAGGGTTTGCTAGCTCAAATGCACCCTAAAGGAAGAAAAAATGCTAGGACTGTAGTGCGGGTAGGTAGTTTGGTTGGGAAGATGTTTCTGCTAATTTGTGTATCTAACATATTGTGGCAGCTGAAAACTGATGAAAGAAAGGGATGTGCCAAGCCACAGGCATCTGGCCTACTCCAAAGATTATTTCTGGTTTCTTGACACCTTCAAGAAGAAGCCATCCCCATGTGGAGCCACTGTTATCCCCCCTATGAAATTCTTGACAAGCAAGCTGGGGGCTAGATTATTGTGGAGCCTTCAAGGAATGCCTCTCCCCCTGAAAATCCATCCTCCTTGAATTCTCTTTGTGCTGTGCCTAAAATAAATCCTCCCTGCTGATCCATTCCTCAAAAGGCCTACATTACCCCTTGTTCCCTGCCAACTCCACATTTTCCCCCTTTCACTCCCCTTTGTCGAAGTCCCACTTTTCCCCTTTTTAATTCCCCTATTAACACCCTAAATCCCTTCTAAGGATCCCTGCACCCTTTGTTTTCCAAAATTCCCCCTCCATCCCCCTATCGTTACCCTTTGGGCCTCAAAATATGTTAAAAATGACTTGAAAACCCACTCCGAACCTTATATCAAGCCTAGCCCCTCTTTTGATAGCCACGCGCCTTTTTCTCCATGTGATCTCGTGCTGAAACCTCCCGCGAAGTCCAAAGGCACTTACCTTTATTGTTCATCAGGCACGACGGCAGCCGTTGATTTTGGTTGATCGAATGGTGAATGTTAACCCTGATGCCCCCTGTGTTACCGCGTTCATTTCACACCCTGCGTCATCGTCGTCCGTTTAAACGACGATCTAACGATTTAGAATCTCCTCGCCCCGGTGGTCCCACGCGCACTGTTTAGAAACCACCTGGTTTATTCCGCACTGCTTATGCGCGGCAGGTGGTTTTTCCCGAGCACCCAGCAATTCCATTCAGCGCTTGCCACCTATCTCTTGTGTGACGGCAAAACCGCTTTCTCCCCGCGCATTATCTTTTGGCCAAACTCCCGCAGCGAAATTTACGAAATTCGTCCGATCCTAAGTGCCTCATCCGATGGTCATCGATAAACAAAGTTGTGCATGGGTTAAATCATCTCTGTCGTACCCTTGGCCCACTGTATGTCACCCCGGATGTGTTTTACATCGTAGATCCCACCACGATCGACGGTCCAGATTCGTTTTCCCACCGTTGACCATTCTGCTATCGCCCGAGCCTCCACATCATCCGTCCATGTGTCCCTTCCGTACGCCACATCACCCCACGTGTATCCTCTGAACATACGCCCATTCTATTGCATATATTTGTCCAAATTCATGTTTTTTAATGTTTTAGTCAAATTCACTCCGCGGACCGCCAAGCCTCCACCAGGGCGTTTTGTCACCGTTTTTCACGATTTCTCCCCCAGTTCAGCATCTGGATGGCCATTTTCTGCATCCACGCCACATCCACCATCCCCACCCATGAATTTATTGACAAATTTGTTGTTTTGCAGGGTTATTAAGAGTCAATGGCCGCCATGGTGCACATCTCTGCTACAAGGATAGAGAGATCAAAGAAGATCATTTACAAGGACAGAGAGATCAAAGAAGATCATTTACAAGGGCAGAATTTATGAAAAATGACTCGGGAAGGTGAAGAAAGGATGTTCATTAAAGGAACAGGGTTTAGACTCTGGAGAAAACCTTCCAGCACTATTAAAAGCTCGAGCTAACCTGTCAGAGGCAGAGACGAAGTGGTAGACTATTCCAGTACAAAGCAAAGGGGATTAAGGCATGCTAATGAAGATCTTGAGCCTTCAATCAGCAGTCTAAAAAGGAAAAGCACCAGTTTGAAGACCCCGAGGATCAATCAGAAGATCCTGAGCATGAGTAAAAGGTAACATCAGGGTTTATTCGTCAGCAAAATGTTTTTCCTCATCAAGTAGAGGGCGTCCATACAGCTTTTATTTAACACCCTATCCTTGAAGAAATTTCCACCCTGACAGCAGTTCAAAACCACCAGAGCATTTATATGGCAAACTTCTCAGTATTTTATTTTATTTCTGTTCAAATCACCAGAAGTGCCACAGCCGAAACATGTCAAAACCATATCTGAAGAAGATCACTCTTTCATAAAAAGGGTGATAGATATTAAATACTCAGCATACAAGCATAATGGGCCTCGGCCCTTTTTCTTTTCAGATGTTTAATACAGCATTTAGTGCCTCACCTACCTCTACTACTTCCCTCCAGCTATAAAACTCAGAAAGAAACATTGTAAAGGTTTTTGATGAGATATCAGTGAAACGCAAGCATTTTCCTCTTGAGACAAGTTCTCTGTGTAATATTGTAAGATAGGCTGAGAGTTGATGTATTCAGACTGAATGTTCAAGCTGTGGGCAATGATGTACCTGATTGGTGTTGTTTTTAATATAACAAGCATATTTCTTTGGATCCTGATCTAAAGCAGCTGGTGATGTTTTCTTATCTTTGTGTCTAATTTCATTTCATTCTGTTTCCACTGGCTCGCATCAGAAGTTTGGCATAAGATTTACCCTTGATAGGTAACTTATGTTGCTGCTCTCCCAACCCTTTATGTTTTCTGCTTATATGTGTATCTGAGTATTGATTTCAATTAATTTAACCAGTGTAGTGGATGTTATTTCCTTGTCTCTGATGTATGAATTAATGAAATTAGTGTTTAGATGTTCTTTCTAGGATCTATATGGATGTGTTGAGAACACTGGGAGGTCTAGAACCTTGTCTCTGCCTCACTAGGATCTTCCCATCCCATTAGTCCCTTCTAAGATCCCTTGTCCTACCTCTGATTTTTTCCAAGAAGGTCTGGAGTTAAATGACCTCTGGCCTGATCTATAGACAGAATTGGATGGTTCTCCTTCCTTCATTTTCAGCCCTTAATGTTCCACCTCGTCAATCATCCTATAAGATCGAAATGCTCTAGATGACTAGCCCACCGAAATCTTGCACATTGATTTGAAATAAATCCTTTCTTGATTCCATTGCCCAATGGCCTTGATGTTCCCTGAGTTATCTGTCTTAGCCTAATTCCCTCTATGCTCATCCTCATCTTATATTGGACCTTCCTTTCCTGATTCCCAACAACCAAACACAAACAATCAAACAAACAACCTTGAGCCTATAACTAGCCTAAAATCATAACTTAGAGCTTCAAAGATATACACTTTGACTCATATAGAGAGATCCCTCTCTGGACCTAGCAGGGCTAGATCCTAAGGTCTGAAAGTGGTTCTATGTTGTCTCATCTTTTGGTCTTGTCAACCTGGCCAAAACATGGGAACCCCAACATAATGGCAACTCCACTGGGGACTTCTGAGTGCATTTCACCTTAAACATTTTCAAATACTTAGAGGCTCAAAACTCTGGTTAGGTTGACAGCAAGTCACTCCTTTCTTGAACCGACCTCCATTATTGAGTATCCGCCACACTCTTAGACAGAGCCTGGAAAGGGCCAGGTAGCCTCCGAATCTCACCCTCTTCGGAGGTGACATATCTAGTAAATGCCCTCCCAGTCAATCTCTGGTTGGAGTTTGATTTTTGAGGAGATTCCTGAAAGGTGATTGTGTTTGAGCACTGTGGTGGAGAGTGTAACCCCTTAGACATACCCTCCACCTGGCGACTCCATTTTTCCTAAATGAAAAGACTCCACTGGTGATCAGTAGGCTTGCTGATTATCTTGGTTTCACTTAGACTCCATTGGGAGACCAGCCTCTGAGACAACATCAACCACAGTAGAAGCAACAAGTAGGGTTAAGCTGCTTGGCTAAGAAACAACATTCTAGCTTTCAGAACCATTCACACAAGAGCTTATCCCAACCCTGACCCACCTAAAATAGTTCACAATCCAGAGAGTATCATCCAGGGAGCTCTTGCACCTAAAAGACCAACTATTTCCAGTCACATTTATAGATCTAACTCTGCACCAGAAGACATAGCAGCTCTACCACATTTTCTCCCTGACCTAGACATACCCAACAGTTTACCAAGGACTAGGTCATTCAATCACTTAGACCAGCAAGACCTTGAGCCTCACAGTACACCATCTCATAGCGGTCAACACACTAGCGACAGAGGAACCCCTCCATCTAAACCACCTGATATCCACTTCATTCGAAACGTGGGGCTCTCCCACCCAAGATCTGCTCAACAGAATTCTGATGGTCCTAATATCCCTGTCATCCATATACCAGCTGCTCAAGCAAACCCTATACCTCATCAGAACATTATCATGGCAGCTTGGTATGCACCTTTAGTTTTACCTCAACCCTTGTTACCCTTACCCAATGATTATCAGTCAAACATCCCACACTTCACTGCTAAAGAGTCCATCACAGCTCAGCAACATGTAGATAAGATGGAGGATTCTTTCGACTATATGGAAATTGATGATGAAACAATCAAAATGAGAATCTTTTCCCAAAGCCTGAGGGGTGATGTAAATAAATGGTTTAAAATTTTACCTCCTGGCAGTATCCAAGATCTCCCTGCATTATATCAGAACTTCATAGACAAATGGGAGGTTAGAGCGAACCCTCGCTAGCTCCTAGCAGACTACATGTCCCTTAAGAGGAACGTAGGAGAGAATGTCCACGATTACACCACTAGATTCAACAGCATTTACAATTCTCTCCCTCCACACATGAAACCTCCATAAGGGATGGCCCTAGCAAAATATCTGGATGGATTTGATGCTGACATGGCCTATGAGCTCAGAGATAAAGAGTATAACACATTGGAAGACATGCAGAAAGGAGCCATAACTATAGAAGCAAACTTGATGGAAAAGAGGGCAAGTTTGAAAGCTGAGAAGAGGGTAACGTATAGGGATGACACTGTAGCTTCTACTTCAGACCCAAGTTATGATAGATTATCTAAAAATGTGGAAAGACTACAAAAAATGATGGAAAAAATGGTTGTCACGGTTAGCAATTAGAACCAAAAATTTAGAAGAAACAATACCACTCCCAACAGAAAAAGAGAGTCAGACCAACAATTTGTTCCCCCATTCCAAAAAAATTTTTACGGGGATGAGGGAATCATAGAAGAGTCTTAAGGGAATGGAATAAACATGTTCGAAACAGAAGACTCAGTCCTTAACTGTGATTCAGGGGAAGACCAGCCCTCACCTTCACAATGGGATGATCCGCCTAATTGACCCCGTCCAGGTAGTTTTGGGCTCATGGTATTGTTTTGGCCCATGGTATTGAAAAAGGGGCTCATGGTATTGAAAAAGGAAAACCTATATAAGGAGAAGAAATTCATTGTGCAAATCATGAGTGTGGGTGCAAGATATCTAAGCTTGAATGAATACTTCTCTCTGAAGTATATCTGAATGGAAAGGGTTACACTTGAATGATAAATCTGAATGTATGATGCACCAATGATGAAGAAGGGGATCTAGATCTGAATTGCTCTTGTATTTGCTAGATCTGATTATGGAAGGCTTAGATCCGTGATGAGGCGAGCATCTAGGCGAACATCTGTCTGAAGCAAAAGGGTAGATCTGAACTGAATATCTGATCTGATGAAGTATGCTGCTCTGTAATGATTGAAGATCTATACGCTACTTCGCCGCGGAGGAAGCACGTATATACGCGGCTTCAGCGAAGAGAAAGCGCGTATGCGCAATAAAATATACACTGAGGTATACGCTGGTTTGTGTGGACGGAAGCGCGTATATACGCGACATCAGTGAAGGGAAAGCGCGTATGCAAACTAGGGTTTGCTGAAGCAAGGGGTATGAAATATCTGATCTGTTCTGCTGTGTTTCTGCTATCTGATCTATGTTGATATGTATTTGTTGATGATGTATGGTTGTGCTTAAAAGTATGGAAAGGGTTCAGTATGAAAATATGATGAAATGTGGCCTGCAAGTGGTGTTCTATTGAAGTTGTTGGATCCAGGGTGAAAATTGATGAAACGTGGTCCAAGGTGGTGCTGAGGGTTGTAGCCTTCAGTCAGGGGGTCGTAGCTCCCTTCCAGGTGAGGCTGGTAAACGAGATCGGGGGTCGTAGCTCCCTTCCAGGAGAGGCTGGTAAACGAGTCAGGGGGTTGGAGCTCCCTTCCAGGAGAGGCTGGTAAACGAGCGCAGGTGGGTGCCTGCGTGCTGGTCAAGTCTGCGCCAGCACATATGTTGTAAGATGTTTTCTCTATATTAAAATATTGAAGGCTGAGCAACTGCAGCGGTGGTTTTCTCCCGACTTGGGTTTCCACCTAAAATCCTGGTGTTCATGTGTGATGCTTTGTGTGATGATTTATTATGTTCTTACTGCACATGTTTACTGCTTATTGAATATCTGATGAATAAATGAAGGAATGATTTAAGTGAAGAATTAATGACATAAATAGATATATGTGTATACGCGAGTTTCGTAAAGGGTATCCGCGTATATACGCAAGTCTGGTTCAGGAAAGTAGCGTATGCGTTTTAGAAGCAAGAAAAAGTGAAAGTTTTGAATATTCAGTAAATACTGATTCACCCCCCCCTCTCAGTATTGTTCCCAACAATTGGTTTCAGAGCCAGGTTCTTCTGCAAAAGCTTAATCGCTTGAAGGAGATCCGTCGCAATGGGAAGTATACAAACAAAAGTTTTGCTGAATTTTGGTGCAAAAGTATGGGCACTCATGAAGGAATGTGAAAAGGAGAAGGGTACTTATGAGGATTCTCTAGAAGACAATGATCTTCTTGAAGAAAACATTCAACTCAAAGTAAGCCTAGAAGAAAAGAACATAATCATAGAGACTCTTAAAAATCAGCATGAAGCAAGAGAAAAATGCATGGAGGAATTAGAATGTGAAATAGTAAGTCTAAGGAAGGATAATGAGAAAGTGAATTCTCTCAATCTCAGATTTGCTAAAAGTTCAGAAACCTTAGATGAGATTATCAAGGTACAACGGTCTCCTCTTATAAAAACAGGTCTTGGATATACTGGGGAATCTTCCCAGACATCAGCAGCAAATTCTCTAAAAGCAGCCACAGCTGGTTCTCTACATTCAGCCACTCAGCAGGGGAACAAAGGATATTTACAGGTAAATCATGATCGCCTCAATTCAAGAAACACTAACAGGGAGATCTTTCAAAATGGCTACAACCAACAGGTAAATTCAAATAGAAGATTTCATGATCACAGAAATTTCTACTTCAATGGACAATGTTTCTCATGTCACAATTTTGGTCATAAAGCTGTTCAATGTGTTGCATATAAAACCACCATGACAAGAGAAGCAAGAAAGATAAGGATGAATGTCGAACCAAAGAAGGACACCTATAACAACTTCTCTCCTCTTCAAAACGAAGTTGAATGTACTTATTGCAATAACTTTGGTCATGAAGAATCTGAATGCAGGAGCAAGGTCCAACCAAAAGAACATGTTCCCTCAAGCTCTAAAGTATGGAAAGAGAAAGAAATACCGGTTGAAAATTGTGGGATAGCATTATTTGCGGAAGGTGAAGAAAATAAATGGTACATTGATAGTGGATGCTCAAGACACATGACAGGTGACAAAAGCAAACTTCATACTTATAATGCTCTGGAAAAGGAAAAGAAAGTTACATTTGGAAATGATACTCCTGCTGTAATTAAAGGAAAAGGGGCAGTATTTCTAAAAGAAAAGGTGAAGGCTAAAGATGTCATGTATGTGGATGGATTAAGACATAACCTTTTAAGTGTTAGTCAAATGTGTGATCAAGGAGCAAAAGTGGTCTTCAGTTCCAAAGAATGTGTGGTTCACGATCTTGATACAGGTAAAATCATTATAAAAGGAAAAAGAAATCCAAGCAACCTGTATGTACTAAATGGCATAGATCAATGTTACTTGAGCAAGTCTTCAGAAAATTGGCTATGGCATAGAAGGATGGGGCATCTGAGTTTCTCTCAAATCAACAAAGCAAGCAGACTTCAAGCTGTTCGTGATCTTCCCAAGATCAATCTTCCAGAAAGTACCATATGCAAATCGTGTCAATTTGGTAAGCAGACCAGAGTTCGATTTAATGCCAAAGAAGGATCATCAAGTAAGCCTCTTGAACTCATTCATACTGACATCTGTGGACCTATGAGGAAAAGGTCATTACGTGGGGAAGAATACTATATCCTATTTATCGATGACTACTCCCGAATGTGTGAGATCGCATTTATTAAACACAAAGATGAAGCTTTTGAAAAATTTCAGAAGTTCAAAGCTCTGGTAGAAAATGAATTGGATTCAAAAATCAAGTGTCTTAGATCTGATCGAGGTGGAGAATATTCATCAAATGAATTCTTTGAATTTTGTGAACAACATGGCATTAAAAGACAATTCTCTGTAGCAAGCACTCCACAACAAAATGGTGTAGCATAAAGAATGAATAGAACAATTGTTCAAATGGCTAGAGCTATGATGGCTGACTCTAATGTTCCTGACATGTTCTGGAGTGAAGCAGCACGTACAGCAGTTAACATTCTCAACAAAGCTCATGTTCGGGTAAATAGTGACAAAACTCCATATGAAATCTGGTATGGTAAGTCTCCCACTGTAAAGCATTTTAAAGTTTTTGGAAGTAGATGCTTTATCAAAAATAATGATGAAAAGCTTGGCAAGTTTGAACCTAGATCAGATGAAGGGATACTTCTTGGTTACTCATCTTCAAGAAAAGCATTCACATGTTACAATAAGAGGCTTCAAAAGGTTGTTGAATGTATTGATGTTGTTATTGATGAGTCTCCTGTAGCTCCTAAAGAAGAAAAACAAACAACAAAAGAAGATGATAGCGACATATGGCCTTCTACATCAGATGGAAATGATATAGGCAGTGAATCCAATGAAGAACCCGAAAATGATCTATCTGAAAAAGCTCCATCCAGATATGTTCAAAAGAATCATCCTGAATCTCAAATTTTGGGAGACAAGGAATCAGGTGTACGAACAAGGAGAACTCTTGCGGGATCTTCTAGTAATTTGGCACGTCTATCCACAATTGAACCACACAATGTCAATGAAGCTAGCAAATATGAATGTTGGAATAATGCCATGGATGAAGAAATTGAGCAAATTGAAAAGAATGACACTTGGGATTTGGTACCAAGACCTCATGATAAAAATGTCATTGGAAGTAAATGGATCTTCAAGAACAAGTTAAATGAGAATGGGGATGTTGTAAGAAACAAAGCTAGACTGGTTTGCAAAGGGTATACTCAACAAGAAGGTATAGACTTTGAAGAAACTTTTGCTCCTGTAGCTAGACTTGAAGCCATAAGAATGTTTCTTGCTTTCTCAAGCTATCAACGAATCAAAGTTTATCAAATGGATGTTAAGTCTACTTTTATTAATGGTGACCTAGAAGAAGAAGTATATATAGAACAACCGGAAGGATTCATTTTGGGAAATGATGCAAATCTTGTTTGTAGACTTAAAAAGGCTCTGTATGGACTCAAACAAGCTCCAAGGGCTTGGTATTATCGTCTTGACAAATATCTTCATGAACAAGGTTTTTCAAAGGGGTCTGCTGATAGCAACTTATACACAAAAGTTGAAAATGATAAACTATTGATTGTAGTTGTATATGTTGATGATATCATTTTTTGGAGTAACGAAGAATCTATGAGTCAAAAATTTGCTTCTGTCATGCAGCAAGAATTTGAAATGTCTTTACTTGGGGAACTAACATTCTTTCTTGGCTTGCAAGTGCATCAATCTGCAGACGGTATATTTCTATCACAAGCAAAATATCTTAAGCAAATTCTGAAGAAGTATGGCATGGAAGAATGCAAACCTGTAAGTACACCAATGATAACCGGATGCAGTCTCAGTTCTAATGATGATTCTCCCACTGTGAATCAACCAGAATACAGATCGATGATTGGAAGTCTACTTTATCTCACTGGGACCAGACCAGACATTATGCATGCCGTTGGGATTGTTGGACGATTCCAAGCTAATCCAAAAGAGTCTCACCTTCAGGCCGTCAAAAGGATATTCAAATATCTACAAGGAACTCAAGACTTTGGTCTATGGTATCCAAAGGATGCTGATCTTACTCTTCATGCTTACACTGATGCAGATTGGGCTGGAAGTGTTGATGACCGGAAAAGCACTAGTGGTGGTGCATTTTACATGGGGCCCCGGTTAGTATCTTGGTTCAGCAAGAAGCAAAATTCTATTGCCTTATCAACAGCTGAAGCAGAGTATGTAGCTGCCGCATCTTGTTGCACTCAACTCCTATGGATGATGAAAACCTTGCAAGATTTTCAAATCAAATGTGCAACTCCCATCTCCATTATGTGTGATAATACAAGTGCCATCAGTATCTCAAAGAATCCTGTTATGCATTCGAAAACCAAGCACATTCCCATCAAATATCATTTCCTACGTGAACAAGTGCTTGAGCAAAAAGTGAAGTTGGAGTATGTTACCTCCAAAGAACAAGTTGCTGATATCTTTACCAAACCTCTGCCCAGGGAAGCATTCGAGTATTTAAGACAAAAGATGGGAGTGTTCTCTGCCAGTCAAAAGGAAAATCTGCATAAATTTTAGAAGATGGCTTGGGATACGTGGGTTTCCTGAAACATAGTCGCGTATGTACGCGAGTTAATGCACAGAAAACCGCGTATGCATGATTGCTGACAATTTTTTGCTTGGTTCAGCTCTCTTCAGCACAGCTGCAGTGCTGTTTGGTATCTCTGATACTGATTGGTATCTCTGGTGGTGTTCCAGTTCTCATAATTCTGTTTCTAATGTTTTGATGAAGATGCCTTGATGATTTGTTGGTGAAAGTGTTCAGGATGCACAAACTAAGGGGGAGCCTTAGTCATATGACAAAGATGCTTGGATGCACAGATTCAGGGGGAGCATTAGCGTTGCTGAGTATAATGCACTGTTGGCATTATGATGGTTCTATTATATGACCTCTCTTGAGGTCTTCTTGGTATTGAGTATGAAAAGTCATATTTGTATTTTTGATGAAAAGGTCATGTGGAGACCCATGATGTAAATTGTAATATTCAGTCATGTAAGGACTTGTCAAATTTTGTAAACCCACTTGGTTGGGTAGTTGAATTGAAATTTGTAAACCCTCTTGGTTGGGTAGTTGAGTCTCATATGTAAATCCACTTGGATGGATAATTGATGTAAGTATGAGTCTTTGGTGATAGGAAGTTCATAGAGTCATGTACTTCATTGACAAATATGTTTGAAGATTCAGCATGAACTCAGGGGGAGCTTGGCCACTTCAACACATATCAGATCTGCAGAATGTTTCTTCCACATGAGGAGAAAAGGGGGAGAGTGTTGGTTTTTGATCCGCCCTTTGCCCTTGATGTCAAAGGGGGAGAGTGACATGGTGTTTGAATGAAGAGAAGATAATGATGTCAAATTTTTGGGAGAGTGACATTTTTGGGAGAGTGACATGGTATCTATCTGCTATGGTAACCAAACACCATCGTGGTTGCCATCAAGTCCAAAGGGGGAGATTGTTGGAAATATGATGCAGAGTGTTGTCCTTGATGGCAACCCACCGAATGAAGATGAAGACATGCGACTGTTGACATGTGTTGTCCTTGATGGCAATCCACCTGATGAAGTTATGCTTGACTTGATGGACTTGGTAAATGATGTAAATCTGATGTGATATGTTGCTGAGTGTTGTCCTTGAAAGGCAACCCACTTGATGAAGATGATGAAAACTTACTTGATGAAGTTGTGCTTAAGAGAATGTGTTCCTGATGAAGAAAATATGATGTTTCTACAGTGTGTACATAAGGCTATGAAGAAAGGATTTCAGAATGTACTCAAAGTATGATGAAAAAGAGTATGTCTCTTGGTATACGCGGATTGGCCTAGGGAAAGTCGCGTATGCACGCGGAAAATAACGTGCCAAGTCGCGTATGGGCTAAAGCGCTCAAAAAGTGCAAAACCAAGGGTAACCACCATGGTATTGACCCATTGTATTGGGTAATGATCCGCCTAGTTGACCCCGTCCTGGTAGTTTTGGGCTCATGGTATTGTTTAGGCCCATGGTATTGAAAAAGGAAAAACCTATATAAGGAGAAGAAATTCATTGTGCAAAACATGAGTGTGGGTGCAAGATGTCTGAGCTTGAATGAATACTTCTCTCTGAAGTATATCTGAATGGAAAGGGTTACACTTGAATGATAAATCTGAATGTATGATGCACCAATGATGAAGAAGGGGATCTAGATCTGAATTGCTCTTGTATTTGCTAGATCTGATTATGGAAGGCTTAGATATGTGATGAGGCGAGCATCTAGGCGAGCATCTAGGCGAACATCTGTCTGAAGCAAAAGGGTAGATCTGAACTGAATATCTGATCTGATGAAGTATGCTGCTCTGTAATGATTGAAGATCTATACGCTACTTCGCCACGGAGGAAGCGCGTATATACGCGGCTTCAGCGAAGAGAAAGCGCGTATGCACAATAAAATATACACTGAGGTATACGCTGGTTTGTGTGGACGGAAGCGCGTATATACGCGACATCAGTGAAGTAAAAGCGCGTATGCAAACTAGGGTTTGCTGAAGCAAGGGGTATGAAATATCTGATCTGTTCTGCTGTGTTTCTGCTATCTGATATGTGTTGATATGTATCTGTTGATGATGTATGTTTGAGCTTAAAAGTATGAAAGGGTTCGGTATGGAAATATGATGAATTGTGGCCTGCAAGTTGTGTTCTATTGAAGTGGTTGGATCCAGTGTAAAAATTGATGAAACGTGGTCCAAGGTGGTGCTGAAGGTTGTAGCCTTCAGTCAGGGGGTTGTAGCTCCCTTCCAGGTGAGGCTGGTAAACGAGATCGGGGGGTCGTAGCTCCCTTCCAGGAGAGGCTGGTAAACGAGTCAGGGGGTCGCAGCTCCCTTCCAGGAGAGGCTGGTAAACGAGCGCAGGTGGGTGCCTGCGTGCTGGTCAAGTCTGCGCCAGCACATATGTTGTAAGATGTTTTCTCTATAATAAAATATTGAAGGCTGAGCAACTGCAGCGGTGGTTTTCTCCCGACTTGGGTTTCCACCTAAAAATCCCGGTGTTCATGTGTGATGCTTTGTGTGATGATTTATTCTGTTCTTACTGCACATGTTTACTGCTTATTGAATATCTGATGAATAAATGAAGGAATGATTTAAGTGAAGAATTAATGACATAAATAGATATCTGTGTATACGCGAGTTTCGTAAAGGGTATCCGCGTATATACGCAAGTCTGGTTCAGGAAAGTAGCGTATGCATTTTAGAAGCAAGAAAAAGTGAAAGTTTTGAATATGCAATAAATACTGATTCACACCCCCCTCTCAGTATTTTTCCCAACAGTTAGAAACTGAAGATTACAGATTAGGATTTGAAAATGCCATGTTACAGGTCAGAGAACAATATGAAACTAGGAGCAAAAAGAGCCAAGATGCTTCCAAAACCAAAGCTCCTGAGATCACCATCAAGAAAAGACTTGATAAAACTTCTAAAGAATCTGCTGTAAATAACAAATCAGCAGCTGAAAGTTCTGGGAAAAACAAGGAAAAAGACAACCAAGACACTGAAAAACAAATTCAACCAACCAGCAGCACTAGCACTGCAGTTAGTGCTCCTAATAAAATGATTCCTAACCCTATACATAGTGATAAATCACAAACTGATTCAGCCACTAAGGCAGTGGCTAATAAAACAGAGTCAAGCATTTCCAAGAGTCTGTCTACTTTCAATTTAGAAAGTGAGATTGCAAAAATCAAAATCTCTATACCATTAGCTGAGTTGGCCACTCAGGATGTATATAAAGGCCAAATTTTGAAAGCATTGAATCTGGGGGAAAACAATGATACTGTAAATTTGAATGATGATCAACCTGCCCTGTTGTTCGGTCCAAAGATCAAGGGAAGGTTTCAGGAAGGGGTAGTTCCACCTTTCTATATCAGTCTCAACATTCATGAAAAAATACTCCACAATGCCATGCATGACTCTGGATCAGCACACAATTTAATGCCTAAGGTAGTGATGGAGAAGCTAGGCCTAGAGATAACCCGCCCTTACAAAGATTTGTATTCGTTTGACTCTAGCAGAGTAAAATTCCTAGATCTAATCAAAGACTTGTGTGTAAGACTCACCAAGATTCCTGCTAAGTGTATGGTCATGGATGTTATGGTGGCTGATGTGCCACCCAAGTATGGCATGCTATTGTCAAGATCATGGGGAGCCAAACTGCAAGGAACGATGCAGATGGATGGCTCATATGCCACTATCCCTGTATTTGGCCAACTTAGAAGACTGCATAGAGAGTCCCAAATGAAATTCCTAGTTAGTAGCCCCGAGAAACCTGAAAATTCACCATTATACTCTGTACACACCGACCTGGATTCTTTCATTCTTTATAATGACCAATCCTTAGGAGAGCCGGGATCTGAGCACAGAAATACAAATAAGGACACAGAGCCCATGGACTTTAGCATAATGGCTACCCTAGAAGAATATGACGAAGAAGACCACGGGCAGGGTACTGAAAACGAAACTCAGAGTGAACCAGAAACACACTGCAATCGGCCTATTAGTCACACCCCTCAATGTGATATACCACGTGAAGAACAAAGATGACCCAAAACCTAGTATAGTCTCCCCAACACAACATAATGGTGAGCCCCTGTGGGAAATGAACTTCTATGGGTCCTGTACTAGGCAAAATGTTGGAGCAGGGGCGTGGCTACGTAAGACAGAAAATGATCATGCAGAGAGCCATGCTGTGAATCTGCATTTCAAATGCACAAATAATATTGCAGAATATGAGGCTCTCATCCTGGGTCTGAATCTATTGAAAAAATCAGGAGCTCGTAGGATAGCTGTGAAAGGAGACTCAGAGTTAATTATCAAAAAGTTGAATGGTGAATATACAGCAAAACATCCCCAACTTAGAGCATACAGGAATGATGCAGTAGATTTATTGAAAACCTTTGTAGAATACGATTTGGTGTTTGTGCCCAGAGGTCAAAATGCTATTGCTAACAAATTAGATTGCCTGGCTAGTTCATATCCTAAGACTCCAGCCAACACACAGATCATTATTCAAACCAAATTCAGACCTGCAGTGCGAGAAAACGAAAAATATTAGCAGGTATTTGAAAGTGATAAACAGATTGAGGACTTCCTGTCAGGCAGAAATGAGTTTGAATTTTCCAGTTCAGACTCTAAGGACGAAGACAATTGCCTCAGTGAGGAATCCTTTGATGAAGAATCCCCACCATGTAACATAGAAATAAACATCTTCTCTAAGTAAATGGAGGTGTTGCAGGCCAAAGATAAGAACATACCCAGAGGCCTGGCACCCCTAGAGGACCTTTTTGACTTTGATGACGTAGCAAAAAATCCCACTATAGAACATGCAGACTCAGATATAGAAGAATGCAACATAGGCACTGAAGATGGACCCAAAATGATAAAACTGGCTAAGTCTATACCTGCAAACATGAAGAAGAAATACATTGACCTGTTTAAGGAATTCATGTATGTGTTTGCGTGGAGCTATGAAGACTTAAAGGCCTATGACACCAACATCATACAACACAAGATACCCATGAAGGAAAATCAGAAACCTTTCAGAAAAAAACTCTGTAGGATCAATCCAAAACAATTGCCTGCAGTAGAGAAAGAGATTAAAAATATGTATGATGCAGGCATAATATTCCCTGTAAGGTTTTCTGACTGGGTGTCAAACTTAGTGGTTGTGAGAAAGAAAACGGGGGAGATCAGATTGTGCATAGACTTCAGAAACCTCAACAGAGCCTCCCTGAAAGACAACTACCCTTTTCCTAGAATGGAACATATCCTACAGAAGGTAGTGGGCTCTAAAAGAATCTCCCTTCTTGATGGTTTTTCAGGATACAATCAGGTCCTTGTACTCCCAGAAGATCAACTCAAAACAACTTTTACCACTCCATGGGGCACCTTCATGTATGTGAAAATTCCCTTTGGACTGATGAATGCTAGAGCTACCTTCCAGAGAGCGATGGATATAGCTTTCTCAGATAAAATAGGACACTTCATAGTCATCTACTTGGATGACTTGACTGTCTTTTCTAAAACTGAAGAAGAACACTTGAAACACCTGAGGAAATTTTTTGAAAAATGTAGAAGGTACGACCTATCCTTAAATCCTAAGAAAACTATTTTTGGGCTGCAAGAAGGTAAAATTCTTGGTCACATTATATCTGAGAAAGGCATTAGGATAGAGCCACAGAGGGTTGAGGGAATACTTCAAATCTCACACCCTAGAAACATCAAGGAGTTGCAGTCCTTTATGGGGAAGATCAATTTCCTTAGGAGATTCATTCCCAACCTTGCTGAGCACCTTAGGAAAATGACTCACATGTTAAAGGAAGGTGCAGGAATTAAGTGGATTGTCGAAGCCAAGAAATATTTTGAGTCAGTAAAACTCGCACTCACTCAAGCCCCTGTCCTTATCAGCCCAGACTTCTCAAAATATTTTCTGATCTTTTCATTTGCCTCCTAGCATACAATAGCTGCAGTCTTGCTACAAAATAATTCAGAAGGTAATGACCAGTCAATTGCCTTTTTTATCAAAGCCTTAAGAGACGCACCCTTAAATTACAACATAATGGAAAAGCAGGCCTATGCTCTAGTAAAGTCCTTAAAATACTTTAGGGTGTACATTCTGCATTCTCACATCGTTGCTTATGTGCCAAATATAGTGTTTAAAGATATCTTGTCCCAAGACCCTGATGGGAAAAGGGGTAAATGGATCGCTACAATATTAGAGTATGACTTCGAGATAAAGCCCACCAAACTAATCAAAGGTCAGGGCCTGGCACAATTAATGGCTGAATCCAATTTGCAGGCCCTCGACATTAACATGGTAAATGCCTTAGATGAGCAGGAAGGATTGCCCCACCCAACTGTTGAGGAGAAGTTTTAGAACTCTCCTTGGTACTCTGATATCCTTTATGTGCTCACCAACCTCAATGCCCCTCCAGAACTGTCCAAAACTAATGCCAGATTCATAAAAATCAAAACTGAAAATTACTGCATTTTGAATGAGAATCTATACTGGAAAAATCCAAATGGCCTATTACTGAAATGTTTGCTGGAAACTGAAGCTGAAAGAGTCAAACAAGAATTTCATGCCGGGGAGTGTGGAGGCCACCTGAGTTGGAAAGCCACTGCAAATAAAATACTCAGGGTTGGTTACTTTGGCCTGCACTCTTTAATGATGTCCATAAAATGATTCTTACCTACCATAGATGTCAGATCTTCGAAGGCAGAAGAAAGCTCCTCCCCCTCCCTTTACAACCTATCACCGTAGAAGGTCCCTTCATGCAATGGGGCATAGATTTCATTGGGAAAATTCACCCCTCTTCTTTTTGGCAACGCAAATGGATCATAAATGCTACAGATTACTTCACTAAATGGATAGAAGCCATACCCACTAGGAATGACACTGATTCTGTCATCATTAGGTTCCTAGAAGATTACATCCTTTCTCGGTTTCGCTGTCCAAGAAAAATAATCACTGACAATGATGCTGATTTCGGATCCAAGAAAATGGTTGGTTTCTGTCACAGGTATGGAATAAAACTTGGTCATTCAACTACCTATTACCATCAGGGTAATGGATTAGCTGAATCATCTAACAAAATCCTAGTCACAATCATTAAGAAGCTACTGGAAGAAAATAAAAATTCATGGCATAAAAATTTGGTACATGCATTGTGGGCTGATAGGCTCACCACAAAGAAATCTATTGGTATGTCACCATTCCAGCTGGTTTATGGAACATAAGTAGTTTTTCCTACCAGCCTGGGAGTGCCAGTGATTAAGCTTGTCCAAGAGATTTAGACAGAGTAAAATAGCATGGTGAGAAGGATCAATGAAACTATCCATCTTCAGCAAACAAGGGAGCAGGTTTATAGCAGAGCTGTCAGAGTTTAGGAAGGCATAAAGAGACAGTTCGACAAAAGATCCAAAGCTTCAGTTTTCAAATTTGGGGACAAGGTTCTGAAATGGGATTCAAGGAGAGAGGATAAAGGTAAACATGGCAAGTTTGATAGTTTGTGGCAAGGTCCATATATTATCCAAGCCACTATGGGTCCTAATGCATTTTTCTTACAAGAACATGATGGTACATAGCTGTTTGGGGGTCCTGTCAATGGTAGGATGCTCACGCATTACTTCTGCTAAATTTCAGTTTCCAGTTTCCATTCCATTGTACATACCATAGCAGTGTTTTCTTCTGATAAAAAAAAACGAAAAAGAAAAAAAGAAAAAGAAAAAAAAGAGGAGTGGCTCAAAAATGATAAAAATATAAGCCAAATGGGAGCAGAATAGCTGGTCCTAATATGCTCAAAATCTAGACCAGCAGTGAAAAGAGGAATCAACTATAACGTGCCCAAAACCAGAGCTGAAATGAAAAAAAAGAAGTGACTCTAACAAGCTCAAAACTTGAGTCGCGAAAGAAGAAGGATGCTACAAGTCTCATATTTTAGGCCTTCACATTTTTGTTTTCTGCAATATTCTATCCATGTACAACTGTTTTTATGCCTTGGATCCACAACAAGTAAAACAGTTTAATCCTGGTTTGACTGTTCGTTCAATTTCCTGTCTTAGAATATAGAGAAGAAGTCTGCTGGACAGTGTAATCCCAACAGACATTAGATTAGGTAGAGAATCATATGAGACCAACAGTCTAATCTGGTCTCATGGAGCAATAAGGGTACATTTAGAATAGGTTTGTTTTCTGCTTGCAAAATGAAATGATATAAAGGGTCTGCTAGCTGAAATGCACCCTAAAGGAAGAAAAAATGCTAGGACTGTAGTGCGGGTAGGTAGTTTGGTTGGGAAGATGTTTCTGCTAATTTGTGTATCTAACATATTGTGGCAGCTGAAAACTGAAGAAAGAAAGGGATGTGTCGAGCAACAGGCATCTGGCCTACTCCAAAAATTATTTCTGGTTTCTTTACTCCTTCAAGAAGAAGCCATCCCCATGTGGAGCCACTGTTAGCCCCCCTATGAAATTCTTGACAAGCAAGCTGGGGGCTAGATTATTGTGGAGCCTTCAAGGAATGCCTCTCCCCCTGAAACGCCATCCTCCTTGAAGTCTCTTTGTGCTGTGCCTAAGATAAATCCTCCCTGCTAATCCATTCCTCAAAAGGCCTACATTACCCCTTGTTCCCTGCCAACTCCACATTTTCCCCCTTTCAATCCCCTTTGTCGAAGTCCCAATTTTCCCCTTTTTAATTCCCCTATTAACCCCCTAAATCCCTTCTAAGGATCCCTGCACCCTTTGTTTTCCCAAATTCCCCCTCCATCCCCCTATTGTTACCCTTTGGGCCTCAAAATACGTTAAAAATGGCTTGAAAACCCACTCTAAACCTTATATCAAGCCTAGCCTCTCTTCTGATAGCCAGGCGCCTTTTTCTCCATGTGATCTCGTGCTAAAACCTCCTACAAAGTCCAAAGGCACTTACCTTTGTTGTTTATCGGGCGCGACGGCAGCCGTTGATTTTGGTGGATCGAACGACGAACGTTAACCCCGATGCCCCCCGTGTTACCCCGTTCATTTCACACCTCGCACCATCGTCGTCCGTTTCAACGACGATCTAACGGTTTAGAATCTCCTTGCCCCGGTGGTCCCATGCGCACTGTTCAGAAACCACCTAGTTTATTCCGCACCGCTTATGCGTGGCAGATGGTTTTCCCCGAGCACCCAGCAATTCCATTCAGTGCTTGCCACCTGTCTCTTATACGACGGTAAACCCACTTTCTCCCCGCGCATTATCTTTCAGCCAAAGTCATGCAGTGAAATTTACAAAAGTTGTCCGATCTTGAGTGCCTCATCCAACGGTCATTGATCAAAAAAGCTGTGCATGGGTTAAATCATCTCTGCCGTACCGTTGGCCCACTGTATGTCGCCCCGGATGTGTTTTACGTCGTAGATCCCTCCACAATCGATGGTCCAGATTCGTTTTCCCGCCGTTGACCATTCTGCTGTCGCACGGGCCACCACATCATCTGTCCATGTGTCCCTTCCGTACGCCACATCACCCCACGTGTATCCTCCAAACATACACCCATTCTATTGCATATATTTGTCCAAATTCATGTTTTTTAATGTTTTTCAGTCAAATTCACTACGCGGACCACCAAGCCTCCACCAGAGCGATTTGTCACCATTTTTCGCGATTTCTCCCCCAGTTCAGCATCTGCATGCCCATTTTCTGCATCCACGCCACATCCACCATCCCCACCCATGGATTTGTTGACAAATTTGTTGTTTTTTAGGGTTATTAAGAGTCAATGGCCGCCATGGTGCACATCTCTGCTACAAGGACAGAAAGATCAAAGAAGATCATTTACAAGGATAGAGAGATGAAAGAAGATCATTTACAAGGGCAGAATTTATGAAAAATGACTCAGGAAGGTGAAGACGAGATGTTCATTAAAGGAACAGGGTTCAAACTCTGGAGAAAACCTTCCAACACTATTAAAAGCTCGAGCTAACCTGTCAGAGGCAGAGATGAAGCAGCAGACTGTTCCAGTACAAATCAAAGGGGATTAAGGCATGCTAATGAAGATCTTGAGCCTTAAATCAGCAGTCTAAACAGGCAAAGCACCAGTTTGAAGACCCCGAGGATCGATCAGAAGATCTTGAGCATGAGTAAAAGGTAACATCAGGGTTTATTCGTCAGCATAATGTTTTTTCTCATCAAGTACAGGGCGTCCATACAGCTTTTATTTAACACCCTATCCCTGAAGAAATTTCCACCCTGACAGCAGTTCAAAACCACCAGAGCATTTATATGGAAAACTTTTCAGTAGTTTATTTTATTTCTGTTCAAATCACCAGGAGCGCCACAGCCGAAACATGTCAAAACCATATCTAAAGAAAATCACTCTTTCATAAAAGGGGTGACAAAGATTAAATACTCAACATACAAGCATAATGGGCCTCGGCCCTCTTTCTTTTCATATGTTTAATATGGCATTTAGTGCCTCACCTACCTCTACTACTTCCCTCAAGCTATAAAACTCAGAAAGAAACATTGTAAAGGTTTTTGATGAGATATCAGTGAAACGCAAGTATTTTCCTCTTGAGACAAGTTCTCTATGTAATATTATAAGATAGGCTGAGAGTTGATGTATTCAGACTGAATTTTCAAGCTGTGGGCAATGATGTACCTGATTGGTGTTGTTTTTAATATAACAAGCATATTTCTTTGCATCCTGATCTAAAGCAGCTGGTGATGTTTTCTTATCTTTGTGTCTAATTTCATTTCATTCTGTTTCCACTGGCTCGCATTAGAAGTTTGGCATAAGATTTACCCTTGATAGGTACCTTATGTTGCTTCTCTCCCAACCCTTTATGTTTTCTGCTTATATGTGTATCTGAATATTGATTTCAATTGATTTAACCAGTGTAGTGGATGTTATTTCCTGCTCTGCGATGTATGAATTAATGAAATTAGTGTTTAGATTTTCTTGCTAGGATCTAGCTGGATGTGTTGAGAACACTGGGAGGTCTAGAACCTTGTCTCTGCCTCACTAGGATCTTGCCATCCCATTAGTCCCTTCTAATATCCCTTGTCCTACCTCTGATTTTGTCCAAGCAGGTCTGGAGTTAAATGACCTCTGGCCTGATCTATAGACAGAATTGGATGGTTCTCCTTCCTTCATTTTCAGCCCTTAATGTTCCACCTCGCCAATCATCCTATAAGATCGAAATGCTCTAGATGACTAGCCCATCGAAATCTTGCACATTGATTTCAAATAAATCCTTTCTTGACTCCATTTCCCAATGGCCTTGATGTTCCCTGAGTTATCTGTCTTAGCCTAATTCCCTCTATGCTCATCCTCGTCTTATATTGGACCTTCCTTTCCTGATTCCCAACAACCAAACACAAACAATCAAATAAACAACCCTGAGCCTATAGCTAGCCTAAAATCATAACTTAGAGCTTCAAAGATATACACTTCGACTCATATAGAGAGATCCCTCTCTGGACCTAGGAGGGCTAGATTCTAAGGTCTGAAAGTGGTTCTATGTTGTCTCATCTTTTGGTCTTGTCAACATGGCCAAAACATGGGAACCCCAACATAGCCTACGTCCACCCAGCTGGGGGTTAGAGGAAGACTGGGAAGCATTCGACGGCACTGCCCGGCCTACCTCCAGCCCCCGGCTAGGCAGTGGGTGATTTCGAGAATCACCCCCGGTTGGGCAGAGGGCGATTCCAAGAATTGCTCCCACCTGGGCGAAGGGCATTTTCGACAATCACACCGGCAGGGCGGAAGGAAATTCTGAGAATTTCCCCTAGCTGAGTGGAGGCCAGCTAGGTGACGTCGTTGAGGGCTTCCTAGCCTACCTCTCGCCCCCAGCTGGGTGGACAGTGATTCTCATAATTGACCAATACCCAGCAGGTGGCCGGTGGCAGGCCGAATGACACCGTCAATTGAAGGAGATTGGATTTTGGATCTATTTTCAGGTTCAAGTAAGTTTTATTATACAAATTTAAATTTAAATATTTTATTTTTTACTTTTTATGTCTTTATATTAATTTTCTTACTTATTTCTTTTTCACTTGATGATTAGGTACAACACTAGCATGTTGCCTACCAAAAGGAAGAGATTTCATTACCATTAAGAAAGACCCAGTGAAATGAAAATTTATTCAACAAAGAATTAACGCTCTTGAATTCCTTCCAGATGCGAAGCAAGAAGTTGGTTTGAGGAAAGGGGATATTAATGAATCACGTGTGGAAAAAAAAGCAAAGGAACCTCAACCACCATTATATGGAATGATTGGAAAGGGACACTTTGGAAGATTTGCAGACATGAAAGATCCATTAGAAGATGACAATGACCAAAATGAAGTAGAAAATGTTTCCGAAGAAGCCATCAATGATGTTCTAGATGATGTTGAACATCTATTAGTTAATATTGTTGGGGATCTTTAATTTATGCTTGCAGACAAAGCTCATTTTTGAGATCTATTAATCAGTTTTACTTGTAATGTTTAGACTTTGATATTTTATGAGAAGAATCCTTATTTTTTTGAAAAAAAACATGTGATTACTATTATCTTTTGACATAAAATTCAATAAAAATGCTATTTTCTTAAGTTCTTTTGTTAATATTTTCCAAAAAATTAGTTTATTTAACATGTTTTTCTTAACAAAAATTCTCTAAAAGTGTATTTTTTGCATTCTATTTTTATTGAAATTTTGTATTTTTTTGTCATATTGTTCAAAATATTGATTTTTTAGCAAAAATTGTTTGATGTGCATTAAAAAATTAATTAGCAATACATAAACTTGTAGAAAATATGAACTTTATAATATTGACCCTTTTTTCATTTTTTATCTATGTGAAAAAGTGAAGATATCATTACAAATTTTTATTTAAAAAAAAAATATTCTTTTCTTTTTAAAACACAAATACATAAAGCCACTTAAAAATAAACATCTTACAGAAAAACAAGACATTAGAAAATGTATAGTGTCAAAATCAATCCTCTAAAAAAACGTTGGTGATGATACGCCACCATGTAATATTCCTAAATTAACATGCAGCTGATACGAATGTTGATATTTCTTTTAAAATCTAGATGGAT
The DNA here is from genome assembly GCA_034641835.2 of Pinus albicaulis. Lineage (NCBI taxonomy): Eukaryota > Viridiplantae > Streptophyta > Pinopsida > Pinales > Pinaceae > Pinus > Pinus albicaulis. The sequence continues at coordinate 409,591 of JAXQQM020060933.1, forward strand.
GAATAAATGGGCAAGGAGGCTCATAAGTTGCTTAAGTATGAAGAAAAATCCATCATAGTGTGAAAAGGGATCATGAAATAACCAGATCAAGCATCCACATGTGTGAACAAGGTCTAAACTATGTGGACAAGGTCAAGTTTGACCAAGTCAACATGATTTATCCTCAAAGAGTGGATCCTAAATAAAGACAACTCAATGTGAATAGGGATCAATCCAGCTAGTTAAAATGAAGACACCTTGAGTGTAAAAAGGGAGAGGGCATGAAGATTCAGTCAAGGTTGACTAAATCAAACAACGTTGTAAAAGGATGAGCAAGGCACATAGAGACATTGTAATTGTGGTGGAGGAGCCTTTGCATGGAAGCAACTTGATAGTGGGGTGGGACCCTTGGTGAGGAAGCTCATCAAGTATATAATGGAGGAGATGGAAACCATATGGGAAGATCAGAGATTATATTTTATGTGTTCTGTTTATACTTCCTCCATACTTTGGCTGTTTAGCTAAGTTTGCTGCACTCCTTAGTGCAAGGGTTTTCCTGGGAAGGAATTCCCTACTCTTTCTTGGAAATCTTGTCTAAGAGATATAAGAGGATATTTCTGAGCTACATTTTCCACTACCTGGTGTTGTTCCAAGCACTTACCTTCAACGAAAATTCATTCCCTTTAGAAAACTACGTTATTTCTTAAGGTGTGTAGTGGGAGGGGTCAAAGCCCCACTTTATGAGCTAGTTTCCCAAGAGGAGTATCAACCTTTATTTGGTAGAGCTAGGAGAAGATTCTAAAGCCATTTATTTTCATGTTCAAACATTATTATGCAGAGCTTCAGCTATATAGCATGATTCAGCCACAGATCTACAACAACTCTTTCTTGTATATCTTTTATGTCAAGAAACCTTTGTCGGGTCTTCTTTGATCTATATAAAAGAAACTAGATCTATGTTTTTATGTCTCATTGAGTAATTTAATAAAATACATGATTTTTATCTCTATTTTATGAGTATGATCTCCATTAGACTGCACAGTCTCTTTATACAACAATTTCTGTGTGTTGTAGTCTTGGGGTTTCATCAATTTTAACCTGATTTGAGCATGGGAGGCCTGTTTAAATAGGCTAAAGGAAATTTTTTTTGAAAATATTTTGCATGCATGTCCTATATTACATACAGTAAGGGATGCAACCATTATTTTTCACTATTACAACTCAATATTCAGAAAATAACATTTTCAGGGCCAAAATTGCTGCTTTTCCCCGTTTGGTGACATTGTATAAAGGCATAGCTTGTTGTTGTGATTGTTTTATGATGGATATTTATTTAAATACACTACATGATTTTATTACTTGCTGCTCACTAGCTTTAGAATATCTTAAGATATTCTTATTGCTGTAGAAAATCCCTATTTTGGGATATTACAGTGGTATCAAAGAAACTTTCTTGGCTCAGCCTATGACCTTCAAGCATTATTCAGTATTCTCATAGTGAGGAGGATATCTACAAGAGAGCTCAAAACAAATCCTATTTTTCTGGAGAAAATAGGTTCTCAAAAATTCTCTTTCCAAATCTGTAGGGCAAAAGTAAGGGCATCAAAGAAATGAGGAGGGAAAAACATGAAGATCCCTCAACAAGATCTATACAAGAGGAATATTGTAAGTCCTCATCTTATGGATATGAGCACTCCGCCATATCATCAGATCTACCATGTTCTATCAGCAATTTCTTCATGAAGAGGAAGAAAGGAGATATGCCAAAGAGAGATACTCTTGGTGATTATTTGCAGGAGTATGAAGCTCCATCTAAGGAGTTCAAAGATCACTTTAACTTCCAAGGGTTTTGAAAAAATAAGGAGGAAAGGAGCACAAGGAGAAAGAATCAGGGTAAGGGTAGATTCTTTCTATCTACTTTTGATGGATCACCTAAATGTCCAGTTAGGGTTTGGGTGGAGGAGCTAGATAACTTTGTGCAACAACATCAAGTTTTAGAAATTGAAGCCATGAAAGTAGCAGTGCTTCATTTTGAAGGTAAAGCATATGCTTGGTGGTTGTTTGAATCTTTTTCCTTAAGAAATGAAAATACACCTACTTATGCAAGGGTTATTGAAATATTAGTAGAAAGGTTTGATGAAACTTTATGTGTAACATATTTTATTAAAACTATCAAACCATATCAAACAAATATTTTGCCTGAGTTGGAAGGGTCCATAAATCTAACTCCATTTCTAAAAACCATGGAAGGGGGTGTAAGCTTGTTTGATACCTTGCCAAGGGAAAAATATCCATTTCATGAAGGGCTTTCTTCTCAAGAGGAAGGCATGAGGATTCCTCCTACAATAGAAGACCAAGGTCTAAGGTCTCTTATTGATGATGAGGCAACTTAAACTATTGAAGAGGAGGAAGGGAAGGTAGGAGATGATAACGTAGTCACAACAAGAGCACATATTGATTGGAGGAAAAATAAAGTGTTCTCTCAACTATGGGAAGCATTTGCATACTTGGCTAAGGAAGGAGCCTTGGGAGAAGCCGACACAGTGCAGAGAATATCACATGAATTCAGAAGAGAGGTAAGAAATTTTATGAAATGTACATTGCTATCTCTCACTTATTTATCTGCGTTGAGAAAGGAGGAATCAAAAGTCTATGATGGCATGGACATGAGGACACATGGAAACTCCATATCTTTGGGGAAGCCCATGGTATCTTCATTCACAAAAGAGATTTCTGAACATGATAAGAGGATGTTAACACTCTTGCATGTGTGGGCCAAATTAAGGAAGATATACTTCAATATTTTCTTAAGCAAGATCAACTGCAAAAGGGGCAGCAAAAGGAAGATTATAATGCTCCAACATGTGATTTTTACATTAAGGATGTCAAAGAGGAGAGCCATGATATGACAGGGGCTTCATTTCAGACCTCTACATTGCTATCATTTTTGGGAAGCCTAGATCCTTATTGGGATTCCCAACTCATGATGGAATACTCCAAGAACCTTTTCACATGTGAGGTTCTTCATGGGAAGGCAATGGATGGGAGGTATAAGGTAGTTTAGGGAGTGATTTATTTCCATGATCATATCTATCTGGTTAGAGGCTCCAAGCTCAAGGAGAAACTACTAAATGCAACCTATGAGATCCTTCTTTCCAAACCCACTAGTTTCATTAGATCATACCATACTATCTTAGATGGATTCAGGTGGGAGAGCTTCAAAGAAGAGGTTCCCTCTCATATGAAGAAGTGCATGGATTATTTGTTAGATAAGGAGGAACATAGCTCTTCGGAAGAGTCATCATTTACACCTCCTTACTCATTGGATGTGAGAGGGAAATCATCCACGAGTTACCTCACTAATGAAAAACAAGTGTGTGGAAGTGATTGTATCTCTGAATAGTATGATGCATTTCCTATATGCTTTCATTTTTCTAACATTCACTTGCAGGGCTTTGCTTAAAGAGGGAGCACTATTTATGATGGATTTCATAGGCCACTTAAGGCCATGAACTATATTGATGGTGATCATGCGATGAAGAATCTTGGAGGGAGGAAGCACTTTTAAGGTGGGAACCCTTTTCACCTACTATTATGCACCTTCTCCAAGCATGCAAGAAGGAAGGATAATCACACAAGTTTTGGGGAAGGCACTTTTCATCTTCTATTCTATGGTAGCTAAGAGTAAAACTGCGTTGATTGCACATGAGGAATCATTTTCCTTCTCCTTTATTATATATGGCAACTAGCATGATTCTAATCATGATTCCATATGTTGGAAATGTTCTTACTTTTGGGGACATGATTGGAGGAGAGACACATTGGTGGAATGTGTCCATGGGGGAAGAAATTTCCCACTTTGGTTGCACTACATGTTCTAAAGGGAGCATGGGAGACTATATGGCCACTATAGTATATCATTTATTTCCTCATGATGTGGACCATATGAATGGGTGGAGCACTTGGGAAATCCCTCTCATGAGCTATTGGGAGGAGCTTTACTATGGATTACCAAGACGAAAGGTAATTCATCGCATTTGGCTGATAGCATGGAGGAGGGAGACCTTCATTGATGATAGAATTCCCCATGATTTTCATCACTTATATCTTGAGAAGGGCAAAATGAGAAAAGGGGGGATTTTTTATCACCCTTGGAGTTTCTTGAGGACAAGAAACATTTGGGAGCGGAAGACTATAATATTCCTAAATTAGTATGTAGCTAATAGGAATATTGATTTTGCTTTTAAAATCTAGATGAATGAATAAATGGGCAAGGAGGCTCATAAGTTGCTTAAGTATGAATAAAAATCCCTCATAGTGTGAAAAGGGATCATGAAATAACCAGATAAAGAATCCAAATGTGTGAAAAAGGTCTAAACTATGTGGACAAGGTCAAGTTTGACCAAGCCAACATGATTTATCCTCAAAGAGTGGATCCTAAATAAAGACAACTCAATGTGAATAGAGATCAATCCAGCTAGTCAGAATGAAGACACCTTAAGTGTAAAAAGGGATAGGGCATGAATATTCAATCAAGGTTGGCTAAATCAAATATCTTTTTAAAAGGATGATCAAGGCACATAGAGACAGCGTAATTGTGGTGGAGAATCCTTTGCATGGAAGCAACCTCATAGTTGGGTGGGACCCTTGGTGAGGAAGCTCATCAAGTATATAATGGAGGAGATGGAATCCATATGGGTATATTGGAGATTATATTTTATGTGGTATATTTAGACTTCCTGTATACTTTTTCTATTTAGCTAATTTTGTTGGACTTCTTAGTGCAAGGGTTTTCCTGGGTAGGAATTCCCTACTCTTTCATGGAGATATTGTCTAAGAGATGTAAGAGGAGAATTCTAAGTTGCATTTTCCACTAACTGGTGTTGGGCAAAGCACTTACCTTCATAAAAATGTAGTCCCTTCATAAAACTATATTATTTCTTAAGGTGTGCAGTGGGAGGGGTCAAAACCCCACTTTATGAGCTAGTTTCCCAAGAGCAGGATTAACCTTCCACTTTATGAGCTAGTTTCTCAAGAGAAGGATTAACATTTCTTTGGGAGAGCTAGGAGAAGAGTATAAAGCCATTTATTTGCATGTTCAAAAATTATTATGTAGAGCTTCAACTATACAGTTTTATTCAGCCACATATCTGCAACAACTCTTTCTTGTATATATTTTCTATCAAGAAACCTTTACCAGGTCTTCTTGGATATGTATAAAAGAGACTAGATATATGTTTTTATGTCTCATTGAGTAATTTGATAGAATATATGATTTGTATCACAATTTTCTGAGTTTTATCTCCATTAGACTAAGCAGTCTCTTTATGCAGCAATTTCTGTGTGTTGCAATCTTGGGGTTTCATCAATTTTAAGTTGATTTGGGCATGGGAGGCCTGTTTAACTAGGCTATAGGCATTTGTTTCTGAAAATATTTTGCATGGATGTCCTATATTACATATATTAAGGGAAAAAACCATTATTTTTCGCTGTTACAACTCAATCTTCAGAAAATAACAATTTTGGGGCCAAAATTGTTGCTTTTCCCCACTTAGTGATATTGTATAAAGGCATAGCTTGTTGTTGTTATTTTTTTATGATGCCTATGTGTTTAAATACACTAAATGAGTTGATTACTTGCTTCTCTTAAACTTTATAATATCTTAAGATATTCTTATTGTTGTATAAAATCCTTATTCTGGGATATTACACACCACTATTCAAAATCGACATAAAAAGCATCACAGAAAAAGAAAAAAAAAATTGATTCTGCATCACCACCTTTCAAAATCGGGTGTTTTTATTTCTACATCAAGAAGTAGGTACCAATGCAGTTACCTATTTCATAAGTAACATTGTTTTAGATGCAGATGTTGCAGGCACACCAAATCACTATATGCCCCAAACTGCAAAAGTACAAGAGCTAGTATCATTCTATCCTCCACATGATAGGATTCCCAAAAATATTTACATACGCTAACATCATTTCTTCAGAATCAGACTATAGGTTTCAATCAGCTGACCATATTTATCATCACCCCATCTTGCACAAGATAAACACCCTTGCAGGTCGGTAGAGCCTCACCATCAATGGCATTCATCATTCATGTAGACCATTTGTAAAAACATAGATCCATGTCCATAAACTCAGGTATAGGAACCACTTCAATTTTGTACATCCATAATTAAACATCAATTCAAGTTTTACCCTTTGCATGTTAAAACCCATTTCCCTCGTTACCATTCTCTAACAAGCGAATCAGTAAAAACGCATCACCGCGTTTCACATTTGGCCTATCACACCCTCATAAGCATAGCCCATTTGTGACATTTCATCCTCCTCATCACCCGCACACTGATACCAAACAATGTGCCCCCCACCCTAAAAAAAAACACTCCTCACATCATATTGTGGGATTATTCATGTTTTTGTGCACTCATCTTCATGCTTGTACATTCAAACCACTTTCATATTCTTGTTGTAGGTGTACAAATATTTTTTTAGGAGAAGACTCCCACACATCCATTTACATTTCTTACCTAGAATCAATCCCTAATTACCAGTGGTCAGAGCTACGCATTCTTTACCGCACCCAACCATGACAATCATAGAAAACACACACCCACCCTAGATTTCCTATCGACCCCATGGATTTCCCCATCAGAAATTTGTTATGAATGTCACCACTTAACGCTCGCCTTCACAACTTTGACCTCAGTCCAATTAACCATTATAATCAGTTATAGCCATCTCTTGTCACCATGCCTTGTTAACCTATTATATTATACCCTACTACATCAAGAAACCTTGCTCCCTTTCATCAATACTTTTTTTGAGCAGTTGGTGCTTCCTTCTTGTCGACTTCAAACAACCATTTTCCGAGAAGGAGGTACTACCTTCGATGGAAACTCACCATAGTAGGGCCATCCTTAGATGGAAAAATGGGAATTAACATTTCCCATTGATGTCATTGTTCCTCTTGACATTCAACATCAACATAATTTTTCATTTCAAGGATGGTATCGTACTTCATAACCATTGCACTCTGTCAAATTTTGTCAGACTTGTATATCAATAAGCATCTCTTTTAGCAATACTTACACTGGAATGCCCCCAACAGTCAAATACCCATGCATCCATTGAGCACTTCCCTCGAAGCATGCCATGCATGTGGGTATCATATTCAATATTTTTTGTTCAAAGAAAAAAATGCCCCTGAGGGCATCAACAATCGTCATCATCAACCAATATCAGGTCACCAACCACAAATGTGACATGGCAGAACTAGTATCTGTCAAATTAGCTTAGCTAGTAAAATATCACGAGCATGGGACATGCTTGCCTCGTAGAAATATTGCTTATTTTATCTCTTGCAGGTTTCCTACAAAGCAAAGTGTCCTTTTTACATAAGACAAGGGATCTCCCAACTCAATTCCAAAGAAAATTAGTCTATCTCTCTCTCTCAAAAGGATCACACAGAAAAGAAAACACAATCTATTTCGACTGTACAATGCTTCTTAGACATCATACATTAGGGGGAAACTATTAACACCAGAAACTCATGCAGGAAAAATACATGAAACATGTCAATCAGAAGGTACAAGAAATGATTTTTAGGGAAGGAATACATTAGGAAAGGCTAAAAATTTATTCTTTCCTAAGGTTCAGATAACAATTAAGGGACATCGCACCAACATCAAAGGAATTTTGTGCACTACATGACTATTCCTTCGATAGTCATCCGGTCTTGAAGATGGAGAAATGTCACCATCCAGGACCACTTGGCATGCTTGGTTAGGATGATTCTCCACCTAGTACAATTAAGGATAGCTGGATGTGAGCTAGCTTGAGGATTAGGTACAACCCACAAAGGAATTTTTCCTACACTCTTGAGTCAATATCAATCTTGGGCCAAGAGAGGGTGGAGAAATTCAAAAAATGTCTATATAAGCCGGCCTTTGGAAGAAGAAAAGGGGACACATTGTTATACTTCCAAAAAAAATTCATAGAAAACTAGCTTGCATAGTCTAGCAACAGAGGGATTGGAAAGACTCATATGTTGTAAAACCAACATCCCAGTCGAAGATAGAGAGATCTGCCATTTGATCTTGATCTACCATCCTTTGAGACATGGAAGAGATGATTGCAGGAACTCGAAGGAATGAGACCTCATTCTTTTTGGTATATGGGCTCCATAGCTCAAAGGACCATCTTCAAGTGTTTAGCATTGTATCTTTTTCAACATCAGCACCTAATAAAGGGAGAATTATCCACTTGTGTTATTAGGTTGTTTTTTCAATGGAGATTTTGTATTTTTCATCTTGTGTTTTGTTTTGTTCTTACTATTGTATGATTAGCTTTCCCTCAAAATTAGTTCACATTATGTTTAATTTGTTCCACTAACAATAAACAATCATTTTTATCTATGACTTGGTGTAGGTATACTCTAGCTTACTAAAGAAGTGTATGTGGTACACCCTTGTGCCAAATACACTACCAAAGACCCTACCCTTGAAGAACCAAAATTCCTATCTTAGAAACTACCAACAATTGAGGAGCTACAAAAACCAACACCATCTTTGATTTGAACCTAAATAGTCTTATTATCTTCGAGTATTTCCATAATCGCAATGACCAATAGATTCTCCTGATGGATTATTTCTCTCATTCTATTTATTAGTAAAATATACAAAATGTATCCCTACATTTGAATCTTGGGGAAAAAACATATAATTGTTATAATTTAAATTATCCATATCTCTTGGAGCCCAAAAATCCATTTCCTTTGGATAAGGTTTATTTATAACCTAAAAAGCAACCCTATTATAAGCTAAAGGACCATTATGTCCTCTTGAGTATTGACAAACTATGATGGAATGAAACTGGCTAAAGACCACATCTAGGTGTAGAAATTATATAAAATATGCATGTATATATCCGGACTATCCTAATCTAACAATATTTATCTTTTTTCTAAATACAAAATCCTTCCACTATAATTCTTGTGGAAATTTAATCAACAATTGAAAAACACATGAAGCAATAAAAACACACATAACACAGTTATTTAACGGGAAAGCCTGAAGCTAAAAACCCCAAATATATATTATGTAACATGGAGATCATATGAAAATCTCATACAAATCTTATCACAAGCCCTTAGTACAATACAATCATCATACACTAATCAGGACCAATCTTGCAAATCCATGCACCAACTTTTTCCTCCTGCTAGCCTGCCTCCACTACGCAATCCAAGTTCATTACAAGGACCAATTCAATGTAATCCCACTCTCATTGACTATGTTATCATCATTAGCAACTCCAATGTATATGTAGATGCAATTCATGCATCACTAGTAGTCGCAATGGATAGTCCATCTTGCCCTTTCACCTATCTCTCCACTGGGTCTCCACTGAAACTGCCATGCACTATAGTTAACTGTTGTATGTTTCAGTTTATTGATGAGTTATTATTTGTGAATTAATTAACTAATTAATTCACTCCACTCTCACTAGTGTATCATTCAGTTAGATTAGATACAACTAGCTCAACTGATTCTAACTGAGTTAAACTGAATACAACTCCATAAACTACTCTTCCAACTCTGTCATAACTTTGCCACTTGAGTTCTAACTGAGTCCTCCATGCATGAAATATAGTAAACCCTTAGGAATTGCGTAATTCCCTCAATCCAATGATGTGCCACATCTATGCACTGAACTGGAGTGCTCCAAGAGAATAAGTTGCTATTTAGAGTCTGATTATTATTAAGAGCTAATAATAATCAACATGCTTCTATTTTTAGATCAACGATCTATAAATACACTTCGGCCAAAATTATAAAAATAGAATTTCATCTATTTTTTACATTTGACCAACCATCTACAAATAGCCTCCTGCTACATATAGAATATGCTCACCATGTCTAAAAATATACATACACCTAAAAATAGCCTGTGTGGGCCCCACCTAGTATAGGTGATTATTTTCCAACTAGGATCAAGGATGATGTTTCAAGATGCCTCCTTTACTGTTTCTTGTTGCAATACTCAACACTCCCTCTCAAAAAGAAAGGACTTTCTTTGCATGTGACATGCAACTCTATGCATTCACCCTGCAACCTTTGCAAGTGCCTTGCAACTCCATGCATCTGCTCTTCAGCTCTTGCTGCAACACTTCTAAAACTGAAAGGCTCCAAACAACTCAATCAGTATAATACATCTATCATCAAAGTCTTTTACTTCTGCTTATCAACTGTACATGTCTTTAGGAACCACTGCATTGTTGAACTCTGCATCCATGCACTCTGCACTTGCTGTCAACTCTGAACTGTGCTCTAGTATCCGACACTATCACTTTGATCTGCCTGCATCAATCCAACTAATCATGCTACTGCTGCTCTGTGGGCACCTCGTAGCCAAGTTCAATTCATGAGATCCACACCATCTCCATGAATCGTGCCCAGAAATCTCCTCTTGGGATTACTCATACATGTCGCCCCTCCTCTTACTTGGTGGTATAGCTGCATGCACTCCCTATGCCCATCTGGAACGAAATTTCTCTGCATGAGTGGTTGCTCCCACTCCATGATCCTCATCTTGTGGCTGCTCCACATCCTGAGGTTCACTCTTACCTGCATGCAAATCCAGCTCCCTCTCAATCTTCAATTGCATGGATTTCTCACACTTCCCAACAGTAGGAAGCTCCATAGAAATCCCTCTACTTCAAATCTATAAAGATTCTTCTGCATCTCTAGCTGTGGCTGCTCCACAACCTTCTGAGATTACTTCTCACACTGCATATTGAGAGGCTCCCTCTCAACAGCCAAGTCACTAACCTCTTCTTTACTCCTCAAATCTTTTCATGCATCTTGTACCTCAGCGCATGTAGATTCTTGGCTTGTGCACATTGCGATTGTCTCACTGTCACAAAAGTTTCTAACAAAAGAGCTGATTGTAAATCGATGATATATCCCTCATCCGAGCTCCGATTCGACCGATTTTTTGTTTTCAATTTGGGTATTTTTTTGCAGGGAATCCAAATATGCTATTTTTTTCTGAAAATATTTTACCAAAACTTTCAGATATTCTCTGCAAACTCGCACACCCAAAAATTCCTTCTCTCATTCCATGTAAAAAATATATAACACAGATTCGATACCATGTAAAAATTATATACAATGTGCATGTATATATCTGGAATCTCCTGATCTAACAATATATATCTTCTTGATAAATACATAATCCTTCCACTATAATTCTTGCGGAAATTTAGTCAACAATTGCAAAACACATGAAGCAATAAAAACACACATAACACAATTATTTAATGGGAAAGCCTGAAGCTAAAAACCCCAACTATATATTATGTAACATGGAGATCATATGAAAATCTCATACAAATCTTATCACAAGCCCTCCGTACAATACAATCATCATACACTAATCAGGACCAATCTTGCATATCCATCCACCGATTTTTGCCTCTTGCTAGCCCGCCTCCATTGTGCAATCCAAGCTGATTACAAGGACCAATTCAATGTAATCCCACTCTCATTGAATGAATTATTATCATTGGAAACTCTAATGTATATGTAGATGCAATTCATGCATCACTAGTAGTCACAACGAATAGTTCATATTGTGCTTTCCTATCTCTCCATTGGGTCTCCACTGAAATTGCCATGCACTATAGTTAAATTTTTTATTGTTTAGTTGATTAATGAGTTATTATTTGTGAATTAATTAACTAATTAATTCACTCCACTCTCACTACTGTATCATTCAGTTAGATTAGATACAACTAGCTCAACTGAGTCTAACTGAGTTAAGCTGAATACAACTCCATAAACTACTCTTCGAACTCTTTCATAACTTTGCCACTTGATTTCTAACTGAGTCCTCCATGCATGAAATCCAGTAAACCCTTAGGAATTACGTAATTCCCTCAATCCACTGATGTGCCACATATGTGCACTAAACTGAAGTGCTCCAAGAGAATAAGTTACTGTTTAGAGTCTGATTATTATTAAGAGTTAATAATAATAGACATGCATCTATTTTTAGATCGACGATATATAAATAGACTTCACCCAAAATTATAAAAATAGAATTTCATCTATTTTTCACATTTGACCAACCATCTACAAATAGCCTCTTGCTACATATAGAATATGCTCACCATGTCTAAAAATAGACATACACCTAAAAATAGCTTGTGTGGGCCCCACCTAGTTTAGGTGATTATTTTTCCGACTAGGATCAAGGATGATGTTTCAGGATGCCTCCTTTACTATTTCTTGTTTTAATCTTCAACAGTAGGTTTACAATGTCAGAACCTAGGTTCATTGAGATGGCGTCCTTGGTTTGATGATATCCACCATACAAACTAGGACCACCCATACTTGTTGTTTCCATCTCTCTTTCATCATCAAGAATACTAAGGACTTATAACCCTTGGAGGCCCATGGTAGTCATTGCAATGTAATTTATTAGAATACATTCCATGTCCACGAGTTTTTATATTTAATATTTTCATCCAATGTGGCCATTTCTTATTATGAGATTTCCGACATCCTAAAATGGCATCATTCACATCATTTTGAAGAAGTCTACAAATTAGGTCAACATAATTTTTTTCACATTTATAAATTCCCTCACATTTGTTAGCTCCTAAAGCTCGAGAAATTTCATAACAAAAATAGGCAAATTCAAACAATAAAAATGGTTCACTCTCTTTTCATTTACTAATATTATAATGCAGTTTTATTAGATGCATTATTTGTTTGTTTGTTTGTTTTTGTTAGGAAAGGGTTTGCTCTTGGTTTTATGTGACTTTCAATTTATCATATGTACCATGTTGATAAATGGTAAAGAATAAAGTGTGACATTTATCTTGCATAAATTGATGTTGAATGAAATGATACATAGTTTAACCAAGCTATAAGGGAAAAGGAACATCTTAAAAAGCTGCCTAAGAATACACCACATACAAAGTTTGAACATAAGTAATATATGCATTTTTCTTTTGCAGATATGTTCTTTTTTCTACCCGAGATATCACACCAAGAAAAATATTGATATTGTATAAATTGTTTGAGGACCTCATTGAGGCCGATTTTTCTAATGTCCTACTTGATTGATACCTTCTCATATGTCATGAAGTCTTTAAACATGAATTAATATGTTCATGAAACAAATCAGATTCAAATTTTATAGATATAAAAGATAAAAACAAATGTCAATGTATTCGTTTGACTGTTACTTGACTCTCTTGTGGGTAGGTTACAAGATTGTGATTGGGAAAAGCATGGGGAGAGAATGCATAACACATCTTAGATATGATTCATTTTTTGTTAGAGATTCTTTAGGCACCTGAGCCATCGACTTTGGAAATGTTTAAAGTAGGAATTCCTATGGATTTTAATGTTGTGATTATTTCACCTCATGGTTATTTGGGAAAGAATTTTTTTTAGGAATGCCAGACATGACACCAGTGGATAGGTAAACAATTTTTTTATAATTGCAATTTCCATTCCATGATATCATCTCTTTATTTTTTGATTGGACAATTATTTTGATTTTTTTTTTGTCCTTTAAATATGAAATTGAAAATACTCTGTATCATGTCCATTTAAACAACAACCAAATCTTGAAGTTCAAATTAGTATTACACGATATTGATTGGAATCCTTATAGCTATTTTTTGTTAAAGTATTTTCATGATTATCAGAAATTTTTACTTTAATGCTATTATTTGAGCACATGTTGTTGATATACTTGAGCAAGTTCATGTGTTAGAAAATGAAATTTTGTTACGAATAAAATGACAAGTATTAAATAGCACACCTTATATTATTTGTTTTCACAAGTTATATACAGCTTGTGCCTTTCAACATATAACTTAGATGACATGATTGTTCCTAAGCTTTCTGTGAAGGTTTAATACTAAGTTACTAAGGTGTTATTTTTTATATATGGGACATTTCATTTGATTTATTTATACAAGTCATATCGGCACATTATAGTGGCCACTATCACCCAACTAAAGAAAATTTGTTCGAGTTTCTTATTTGTATGGGGGAAAATCACATTGACATTGCTAATGTTAAGGTGTATGTAATATAAAATATTTATAGTCTAATTTAGTTTATATTCTAGTGTTCATTCTCTTTCATGTATTACACTCTGCATTGTATTTTCTTTTGTTTTCATAAAAGGAACTCAATATTGATGGTAAGAAGCAGGAATTGAATAAATATTAGATAAATAACATCGGAGCATCAAATGAAAAGAGAACGATAGAAGAGAATTGGAATAGTGATACCCTTAGAGCCAATATCCCGCATACGACACACATATAGAGACTGATGATCAAGTCTTCAGAGTTGGTGAATTCACCTGCAATTCCTTGATAACACAATTATAATATTTTGAAGTGATGAAACATCATTTCATGTGTAAATTTAGTCCAACCAGTATTAAGTTGGAAACTCATATTGTAATACTTTAAAATTTCATATAATATAATTTATGTGGTTGAAATTATTTATAGTCTCACTTGATATTGTTAAGTATTATAATTAGCCTATGCAACTTTGTATTTTCATATTAGATGAACATGCACATTGTATGACATATTTTAAATTAGAACAATTAATATATGTTGATTAATAGTGAACACAAAATCAATTTAAAAATACTAAATTAGTAGTTTATATTAATTAATGATGAACAAAAATGATATGAATATATGAATATATTAGTCATTTATAATGATTATTAATGAAAGTAAATGAAATTAATATAAAATACTAAATTAGTCTTTTATACAATGAATATCAAACTACCAAAAAAAAAAATGACTACTGCAAATGATAAATTTGTGACCACAAATGACGACTAAATTTTGCATATATATGACTATTATTTACTAATTTACATTATCTTATAAGACGACTCAAATTTAGTCATCTTTCTTTGGTCATTAATTATTTTTCTTGGGTGATCATATAGTAATATATATAGTTGTATATTTGGCCATTAATTGTGACAATTAATGACCAAATAAATGATTAAATCAATGAACATATCAATTAATAAATTAATGACCAAATCAGTGACTAAATTAATGACCAAATTAATGACAAAATATACTAATAAACAACAATTTTGAGAAAACCAATTAATGACTAAGCTAAAAATGACTAAAAGTTGGTCA
Organism: Pinus albicaulis; assembly: GCA_034641835.2. Taxonomy (NCBI): domain Eukaryota; kingdom Viridiplantae; phylum Streptophyta; class Pinopsida; order Pinales; family Pinaceae; genus Pinus; species Pinus albicaulis. The sequence goes on from JAXQQM020060933.1 coordinate 424,794, forward strand.
CATTATAAGATACTGTAAATTAGATATTATTGGTCACCGACCAAAAAATAGTATGCCAATTTTAGTAATTTCTTTAGTAACTAATTAGCAATTTTCTACTAGTGCAAACTGTAAATAACTGCTCTGATACCACTTTACCTGAATCGTGATCATTAAATTGATACTTGGTTTGTTGATTTTTTTATAATTTTTTTGCATGTATTTTAAATCACGTACCATTGTAAAGCTCAAATTAACAGACATATGAAAACTGAAAGGAAATTGCAGAAAACAAAATTAAACAACAAATAACACAAGCTAAAATCACACCGAAAAGTTGATAATGGAGTTCGGCTATCTCAAATCCTACATCTCTGAGACCGGTCTTCAATGGGGAGGCCTCTTTATTAAAAATTCATATCCATCAAAATACATCAAAAAATGCATAAAAACTACTCTCGAGTGGTCTTTCTATATTCTTCTCGACCTTGGGAACCTAAAGAAAATCACGACACTAAAAAAAGGCCTCCTATATATCCCACAACAAGCCTCCAAAATTCAGATATCTTGATCTACTTATCTGCAACATAAAATCACCTCTGCTGCATAAAAATTCAATTGGTAAATTATTCGAATACTGGTATTAATTTATAGTCGTAAATGGGAGGTTAGGGGGTCAAATCCTAAACTCCCTGTCAAACTATGGTGATACAATACTGTACTGTATATAAAATACATAAACAAAAAATAATGTTGATGGGTCCAACCATATCCACCACCTTCTAGCTCCATATCGACAGAATACTTTGTATACATTATTATATGGCTCATGGGACGTTTCACCATGGTAAGCTAGTTATGATATGGGGCCACCAACCTTGGTAGAGCATGGAAAGCACTAACGAAGGTGCTAGATATGGCAGGCTCTTCTCCCACCCCCTTTTTTAAATATATATAATAACCACTCTTTAAATAATCTAGATGACATATTTTTAACAAGGAACTTGTGTATGGAACAAAATTAAGGCATGTGTTTTACTATAAGGAGGTCATGGGATAGAATGTAGTCCTTTCTATGAGATTGTTAACAATATCTTTGACCAACCATAAAAGGCCTCTTGTTTCCCTCTGATAGGGCCACGTGTCACCTTGTGATGGATCCATATGCCACAAATTGTAAGATGACACTTGTTTCGATCTAGATTCTTCATGTGTCAAATTTTCATTGGTATTGGAACCTTGACCATGGAACCCTGAAGCAGAACCTTTCCTACTGGAACAATGACTTGAATTTTGACTAATTTTTTGACCTCCTTTGATGAGAACTTTGAATTGGAATAAATTTTTCATACAAAGTAATTTTTCACCCATTTGATTTGTGTTGGATTCATTTTTTCGAGCTCTATGTGATGGAACTAGTTGCGCTTGAATCCATTGGCTTTGAATTTTTCACCTTTTTTGATCCCACTTAGATCAGAAAGGAACCTAGATTCTCAATTTAGAAATGCACACTTGCCCTGCAGGAAAACCTTATTGTAAAGCGTTATCAATTCCTAAACCAAAATTATTTCCATCCCTTGATTATCATTACATACAATATAATTCAATACCTAGGCCAAACTTTCCTATTTAAATGCCTTGAATTTAAGATTACGAGTGGTGCCAAGACACCTCATACTTGCTGGATTCAAAAATGGAAAAAAAAACAATAGGTGAATCAGGATAAAAAATAAAACTTATCCATGTTCATGGGTGACTCAATACCTAATTTATCATTGGCTTGCATAAATAGTAACACATCAAACCATCCAAATGACTCAACACACATGTATCTAATGCATGGATAAAATACAAATGTTGGGTATACTGAAACCTTCAAAACATGACTATTGTAACATATCATCTAAATACACAATAAAGGAGTGAAAAAACTTACAAAACCCAAATTATAGAACCAAATCCGCGGGGAGAACCATAGTTCACAAAATAATTTAAATGAGTCATTATACTATATGTATGATGCAAACTCAAAATCATATCATACGTATCATAAGAAATATTCACCCCATAAAATGTGAACCATTGCCATAACATATAAAACCTTACCATATTATATATATTATACCACAAATGTCCCATACCTGCAATCAAAGTGAAAGATAAAAACAAAAATATCTTTTATCCTCTAACCTTTGTGTACTTCTTCAATAAATTCATTCTCGCTACCTTTATATTCATACGTTTGGCTAGTATGACATACATAAGTATAAGTTGTTGAAAAATATAATAAGACTATCAACATTAGTCATTATTCTCATTCACAACAAATATTTATATCATAGGACATATCTCACATAGCATGTGCTCATGAAATATTGAGTTTCTCGTATGGTTTCCTCCCTCCATTTCTCACGGAATAGGAAAAAAGAGAAAAAAATTATGCTCACTAAAAATATGTCACAAGAAAAATGGAGGGGTAATTTTGTAGCTTAATACAAAATTAGATTTTAATGAAACTGGTATCAACATTTCCCTCTCCCTCACTTTCTACCTCTCACTTTCTCTTCGTCCAACTGTATTATCTCCCACCCTCCCTCTCTCTCTCTCTCTCTCTCTAACCTTTAATTTTTCACCCCCACCGTATATGTTTCCATTTCCCTTTCCCTCTCTCACTCTATCCCCCACATTCTCTCTCCCTACCTCACACTCCTCCCATCTAGTGTATCTCTACCTCTCACTCTTTACCTCTATTTCGAGATCTATCTCTCAAACTCTCACTCTTAATTTACCTCTCACACCTTTCTCTCTCTCTCCATTTACCCTCCAACCATCCTGCCATTTCACATTGACCTTCTCCCACAGCTTTTCTCTCTTCCTCAACCTCTCGCTCTTCCCTGCTCTCCCTCTCCCCCTCTCTCTCCCACCCACTCATTTTTCCTCGCTATATCTCTCTCTCACTCTCACCTACCCCTCTATTCCCATCACCACATCTATCTCCCCCCCCCCCCACCTTTCTCTCCCTACCATCCTCTCTCTCTTTTTCCCTCACACTCCCACCCCGCCCCACACCCCCCTCTAGCTCTCTACCTTTGAATCTCTTTGGATCTCTCTCTCCCCCACTCTCACTGTTGCTTCATCTCTCTCTCTCTCTCTCTCTCTCTCTCCCTCTAAACCCCATTCCTTTCCTTATTTCTCAAATCCCACCCTCTTCCCTCTACTCCTACTCTCTTTGTTTATCTCTCCCTCTCATTCTTTTCCTCTCTCTACATCTCTACCTCTCCCCCCTCTCTTGTCTCTTTCTATCACCCCCATATTCTATAAATCTCTCTTCTCTCGGCATTATTTCTATAAATATCCTATCATAAAATTTGAATATATCTCAAGTGCATGCCAAAAAAAAAACCTTTTCATGCTACAAAGTTATATGAGGAATATAGAAAAAAAGAGTTCTAACCTCAAAAGTTTGAATAAATTTGATGTAGACGGTAAAAGAAAAAACTACATGAGCATATAATATATGGATTCATATGTAAATATAAAAACATGAAATTATAATTATAATTTCCACAAAAATATTCTACAAAAATATTTTTACTCTTAATACAAAATAATTTCAGACAAAAATTCAATAGATTATAATAAAAGATAAAGAAAAGGATAAGAACACCACATACTTTTAAAATTTGGAAAATTATATAAACAAATACAAAAAATTGTGTTAAATAAATAAATTAATATTATTTGTTATTATTAGTGTAAAGTTTAATTTAGTTATAGGTGACTTATAACCCTAACAAGAAGAATGTAGTTGCTTCTATGCTTCACATCCGCAAAAAGATCTATAGAAAAACCCTTCAACAAAATATATGATGCAAACCTAAACATATAACAACATAAAATTAAAGTACAATAACCCAATGGAGGACTGAAATGAATAACTTTTTTTTATTAAAAAACATGTTGAGGAGAATTTACAACATGGTTTCTTAGATCCCCCTCCGTGGGATGGGTCCTTTTAATCCTTTTCCTTCAATTGCGTGTTTCTCTCTCTCAATTTGGAAAAGAAAGCCAAAAGAAAGTTAGAACTCGAATGGGATCTCAAATTCTATGTGATGATAATGGTGACGATGATAATGATCATCGTGAAGAATGAATGGAAAAACCCTCTATTTATAACAAAGTATTGAACTAAATTGGGAATTAGAAAATAATGTAATATTATTTATCAATTCAAAATCTAGTTGTTGGGAATACTTTATTATATTTTTTCAGAGGGAAGAGATATTCAAAATGGTCAAATATCTTTATTTAGAAAGTGTTTGAAGTAATTAGCAAATAAAAATGATTTATTAATCACTTTGTGAGCATTACGACCAATGTGAGCTATAAATAATTATTAAATAGTGATTTAATAGATATCTCATGAGAAAAATGGGAAATAAATATGGAAAATCAAATAAATAGTGATTTATTTAATTATTCCAAGGTGATTTAGTCATAAGTGATGAAAAATAATTATAAAATAGTTATTTAATAATTCTTCCTAGAGAATATTAAATAATTAATGATTTATTTAATTATTCTAGTGAGAAATAATTTAGGAAATGGTTCACTAAATTATTTTTCATGGTGAAAGTGGGTTTTTATTATGGAAAAACCATCATACATGGTGTATTTTGATCAAGCTAGTATGAAATTTCTAGGTGATCAATTTTTAGATAATAATATATTTCCCCCTAATGTAAGAGTGTTAGGAGAAAATTTTATGACCAGAATATGTTGTAGTCTACACTTTCATGAGGCACCGAGAGAGAGAGAGAGAGAGAGAGAGAGAGAGAGAGAGAGAGCAATGAAAGGACGGAATAATAATACATGGGGTGAGACCTACTGATATGTTATAAGTATCCTTTTAGTTCAAAGTACATGATCTCAAATGAGGCGAGGGAGGCATATCCATACCCTTCGAGATAACTGAGTAACAATAATAATGGTGTGCCCAACAGTGTGGGACTGAGATACAAACTACATGATACATGATGTATTGGCATCAATGGGATATAAAATAATATAGTGATACAATGATACAATAAGTCCCATATAGAAAATATGTATGGAAAAAATGGTTATTACTGGTACAATAACAACTGCTGACCTGAGTCATGAGACTTAATGATTCCCAAGATGATAAGATGAGAGGATCACAACCAAATATGCCCTGCAGAACAAGAAGGGGTTGTGAGTTGCTAAGTGGACTATCTGAATCAGATACAAATGTTGTGGCCTTTGTTATCGATGGAAACCGGGGCAATCAAATCATCTGAATTGCATGAGAGGCTAGACCATGATCTGTGTTATCACAAAAAATGATCACCTAGCCATTTCTAACTATGTGGAACAAAATACACCATGTAAGACAAATTTTACCATAGAGAAATTGCTTTCACTATAGGAAATAATTTGATAAACCATATTTTATTAAATTATTTCTCGTTAAAACTAGAAACCCCATGAGAAATAATTAAATAAATCATTTTTTATTCAATTTTCCTCTAGGAATAATTAATTAAATCATTATTTAGTTAATATTCATTGTCACATTTTCCCCAATCAAGAGAAATAATTAAATAAATTATTATTTATTTGATTTTTCTCTGGGATTAATTAATTAAAACATTATTTAGTTAATACTTATTATCAAATTTGACTAAATCACCAAGGAATGATTAAAAAAAATCATTTATTTTTTATTATTCCTTAACCACTTCCTTGAAATAATAAATAAATATTTTGTTTGTTTATTATTTCTAAATAAAGGTAGTTAACCAATTTAAATATATTTTCCCTCTCCAAAAATTATAATAAAATATTTCAAGTGGTTAGGTCTTAATTCTGGTTAATAATATTTTATGATTTTTATTTTCGAGAATAATCAAATATTTTGTTATAAATAAGAGGGTTTTCCATCCATTCCTTACCATGATCATTTTTCATCGTTGCTGTTATTTTCTTTTTGCTATTCAACTCTCATCTGAGTTCAACACACACTTTTGTGCTTCATAAGTCAAAGAGAGAGAGATCCAGAAAACTAAAGCATAGATGACAACAAAAGGACCCATCCCATTTGAGGGGGGCCTATAACTATCATATAAGTCTTCTTCACCAGTTGTAATATATTAAAATTTTAATAAAATAATAATTATTTTAATTTTCTTTATCCATGGTTAGGGTTTTACACCAGTTAATCATTTTGTTGTTTAACATCTTCTACTGCATATATCTATTATTTTTCAGGTTTTATAACTTTTTGTTGCATATATTAGGAATTAAATGGCCATATCTATTGTTAGGGAAATTAGTCAGTCATGGGTTATGTAAATCCTTTTTGGTACATCTTTCTAGAAGGCTTCACACTAACAAATGGAGACTCAACTTGGTTTTTAGTTACACATTGTCGTTAACAAATGACAACTCCACTGGTGTAATTCAGATTCCTGGGTGACCGATAGCTTCAGAAATTAGGGTTTTTCTTCAGCTATTATTCACTCTTTTGATGCCTATTTCCAACTTTTATTCCCTTATTTAGTTAAAATTCCAAGTTCTGTTAATTGTTTTGATGTTTTCCGCACGTCATGGGTACCAGCCGAACAAGAGATGGAAAATTTGTCTGAGACGTGCCACCCAAGAATTGGGGAAGTAAAATCACACCTTTTAGCCAAAAAAAATATGATTCTCTCTCCTAATAACACTTCCTACCTCAAAAACTTTGCTATCCTCCAGTTTCAACTCAGAAACTAGGATTTCGAAATTTTCCAGGACTTTTTTAATGAAAGTTTCAGGGTTTGCCGAGAGCACTATTCTAGGTTGTTTGACCAATGTTTACACTCGTATTAGGCCTGGATATAATCAATTTTTAAATTTCAAGAAGAAATAATCTCTATAGAATTTGAGTACAATTCCACCTTTTTAGGAAGGGTTAATTTGAGTAGGTAGTCTGATATTTTCAGCTCTTTCAACCATTGTTTCAGGGTTTGATCCACTATTTTTGTAGACCTTTAATATAGGTTGTTTTAGCATCCAAAAAACCCTCTTGATTTTGTTTTGCCTTCACCATTAGGGTTCCATTATTTTCCCTAGATTCTAAATATTTTGTCCTATATTTTGTAACATTTGTCTCCTCTGGATTTTTGTTATTTTCTACACCATTTTCAGCAGTATAGAATCATTACATCCCAATCCCATAGACATTAGATATTTTGACTCTTTCAGTGTGTTTTCAGTTTCCTTTTTTCCTCTCCTATTCATTTTTTTTGAAAGCCTTGTCCGGGTCGGGTTTATGCTTGATTTAATATTTATTTAAGTGCCATTATCACAGTTTTATTTACAATTTTTAGCATTTTATTTCAAAAAACTTTTGGAATCATCATAGAACCCACTTAATTAACTCATCCAGAATACACACTTCTTTTCACACACTCACACCTAAATATAAGGAGATCTTGGTTCAAGCCACCAAGCCAACACTTAAACACACCACTTAATAAATATAACTCAGATAGATTAAGCCCACTTGGGCATCAGGGCCAAAAAAATATTTGTAGTTAGGTGTAGGATGAATGGGATAAGCTTCCAATAACACCCATTGATTGCATACATTGAGAGATATAAATTTGATTTAATGATGAGTTTAAAATCCTTCACCATCCCACGGTCAAATTTGGAGTGTGTCATAAACTCATTTCAAAGGAGGTTAGGTTAGGACACCGTGCGAGTGGTTATCCTCAACACTAGCCAAACTGTGGTAGGGAATTTTGTGTGTTGTATGATTTACTAGGAAGCCCAAGACTCGACCACTCCCATGAGATGAAGGTAGCGTTAGTGGCCTATCCTAGAAAACTTTATTATAGGACTAGATGTGGGAAGCATTTGGTTCTCTACCTGATCTAGGTGGAACTTTAGACACCAGTTTCTTGGGAAAAAGCTCAAAATTAAAAGTGGCAGAAATGTGGCAAACTTAGCTTCATATTGAATAGATCGTCCCCTTGATCACAACGGTGTGAAAAACGCGTCAATCCGAGCTCATATGATGAAGTTAGAGAAGTTTAAATTTTTGTCAAGGCAAGGGAAGTGGGGCCCACAACATGCCACATGGCATCCCAGTCAGAACATGGGACCCAGATAGAAACCTCTTAGCTGATGAGACATGGTGCTCTAGCACTATCCCTTACACCGGCACAAAAGAAAAAACACCAAAGACAAAAAAAAATCATCATTAAAATCATATTTAAAATGGTTATTAAAAATCATTTATTTTCTTTTTTACTAGTTATAATAACCATATAATAAACTTTAAAAAACTTTATGTTAAATATAAAATATGGTTTATGGTGAAATAAATATAGGGGCATATATATGATGTTTTGTTTTAATACAAAAATAACATACCAACCATACGTATGTCAGTATTAAACATATATGTTACAACATATATGATATATATGTCAACCTTACAATCGTTTATCATATACATTTTAAACAACCCACTATATATATTAATAACATGGCTAGGGTTGTTGGGCGGGCCCTCCAAGGTGGGCTTGACCCTTTTAAAAAAAATTCAAATGTGCCCAACAAAATAGTACGTGCGGATTTTGGGGGAGGTAGGATTTGGTCCCTCGACCTCCCCTTAACAAACCTCTTTATTTTCCATTACACCAAACAACCTCATGTGGTTAACTCCGCCGGATATTTTTCATTTAAACCCATCATTTCTCAGTGCGCCAAGGTCACAAGGAGCAAGGATAGGCACACAGTTCAAGGAGAGGCTGATGCAACAAATGGCATGTAGTTCGAGACGGATTCTTATTTGATGCCAAAGGAATATTTTGATCCCAAGGAGGTAAAATTGTCAGAATGTATTAAAATTTATATTCATTTTAATGATAATTTCATAGGCAGCATGATGGTGTGCCTAGATTTTCCATTGGAGGAGCATTTTTTCAGTTTCCCTATGGAGGATAATCTTCAGAAATCTTGAGGAATCTTTCAGATTCCTTGGAGGCCGAAATTCGCCGGTGTCAGAAGGAAGCCAACCTTATACTCATTCTTCTCGAAATTTCGCAAGGATCTCAATGGTGAGATAAGATTCCTATTTTGAGTTGCAGATTTCTAGATTCCCTATGGAGTAGCATCTTTGAGGAATCTAGGGGGAATCTAAAATATTCCTTAAGGCCTAGAATTTCACTTTGTTCGAATTCAAAAATTTGACAATCGATTTTGCACTATTCGATGCCACAAATCAGATGGTGTATTCAAATTTTCCATTTGAGCTTCATATTTTTAGCCAATTTTTAATGTGGAATGTAGGTGTCAGCATTCAGTGAGTGAGAAGTCGATTTCACACCTTTCAATGCCACGATTGCGATGGTGATTTCTGATCCAGCAGTGGAGCGGCCCATTCTTCAGTCATATTTAGTGTGAGGTATATGATGCATTGATTTCATGTACTTCTTTGTCTCTTTTCTACGAGATGCATTGTGTTGTACAAATCCTTGTTGATGTTTGATGTGGGATCTTGTTTTGTTCTTGATGTGAGATGTAATTCTATCATGGATTTGTATTATGTTTGAGATCCCTTTGCTGCCATGTTGGCGGGATACTCAATGTCACATATATGTTTGATTGAGATCCCTTTGTTTCCATGTTGGCCGGATACTCATAGTCATTATGTGTGAATTATTCTCATACTGATAGGAGTCCTTTTTGTGGATTAGAGTTCATATAGTGGAACATCTCGTGGAGAGGTTTAGCCACTCCTGCGTGAGGGAATTTTCCTTGTATGATAGAGGAAACACCATCCATGTACATCATCACTCTTTCTAGCACTTAATGCAGTGGCCTACACCATCTTGACACTGAGGCCTGGAGACACGGTCCCTCTTGGACGAACTTTGTTATCAATGTCTTATGTTGCTCATGCTTGTTGTGTTCTTCTTGTTTATAGCATGGAATTGTTATTTATTTTCATTAACGCTTTAATTAAATGTAATTCTAAAACATTAGCCAAATTAAAGGTCTTGGTTAATGATATCATGAATTTACTCAGATCAAGAGGTATCAAAGAATTCTTCTTGTTGGTTTGGGTTGCAGGCGTGAACCATGGAAAGTTTGTTGAGTTGATAAATGGAGGATGTCAAATAGATTTACAAGACCATGCTCAGGATGTCCGAGAAAGAAAACATGTTGTATGAAGCTTATGAGAAACAATCAGCAGACAACGTTGAATTAAAGATACTCCTACAGGAAGAGAAGGAGGAAAAACATCGATTTCAGCTTTAGTTGCAAGCCACGACAGGGGCGTTGGAAGAATTGAAGCGTAACAACAAAATTCTTGAAGAAGATCGTGATGCATTGAAGGAACACTACAGGAAGAGAAGGTGGAGAAGCAGCGACTGCAGATAAAGATACAAGCCGCAAGAAAGGACTTGGAGGAAGTGAAACGCAATGAAGGCTTAGAGAATCCTTCTTCACTTATGTAAAAATCAACATGTGAGGTAAACATTGTTTATTTATATTCATTTTCATCTTCAACTGATAGCATTTCTGTTGGAAGCGTGGAGATACCCATTACAGGAACTGGCATGAGACTCCTCACCAAGATGGGTTACAAAGGAAGAGTACTTGACGTTCGTGCCCAAGTCATAACTGAACCATTGGAGGTTGTGCAGTGACCTCGCTATGCAGGTTTGGGGTACACTCGAGAAGGATGTTTGAAGGACGTCAAAGGCAAAGAGACATTGTTGAACTCACCAGGGAAGAAAATTGATGGGAACACTGTTGGAAATGTTGTCATTGATGGCAAAGGAATTGGAAAAGAAGGAGCATCTAAAAAAATAACTAGGAACAGAGAAAAGAAATGTAGCAGAGAACAAAGGTTAGTAGAGAAGAATAAAGAAAGAGTGCATTTACAGAGAGTAGTATCAGTCAAGGAGAAAATTGAATTCAGTAGGAAGGATATTTGAGTCCTTGTGGAATTAATTCATGTGTGAACATATGTATGCATCCTGATGGAGGATAATTGAAATCCGTGATAAGTAAGAAACCCTATGAGGGGATTAATGATGCTTTGTATGTAGTTAGAAGAACCGATGCTAATAAGGTCAACATTGTATCCCAAACTAGTAGAGAGTGGAGTTATATATATTTGTTGAATATAAGACTGAAGGTAAATTGGGATCAATGTTGGGGATTGATCTCGGCATTGTCTGTGCCTTTATTGAATTAAGCACGTACAATATATGAACTTGTTATTGATGAAGGAATTGTGAATCCCTGAAACGAACACAAAACTTAGTGGCTGAATTATGTGAGTATAGGCCGTCGAACTCTTGTTGGAACAACACTTCGGAATTACGAACGAAACCTGGAAGGGAAGTGGTGGATCACAATAAAGGAAGCGTGACGGAACCTAGAATAGAAGGGCAGAACCACAAAGGAGGAACAGTAAAGGCGGTTTCCGGTTTTCATCGCACTTATTTTGATGGGTAAGTGGTATTCAAGAGGTTGGGAGCGATTCCATAGAATGAGCGACACGCATCCCTGAAATAATCTGCAAAACCGCCATCATTGCGCACCATCGCATGTTAAAGTCCGACCAAGGATGATGCGCGATATGGTTAAGCATCATCGATCTGAAGGGGATCCATTGGACGGTGGCCGTATGAGGAAGGTACGCGAAAGATAACCATGGTATGGTGCAAGTATGTGATTGGGTCATTGATCATATATGTGGGCCCAGTTTAAATTATATTTATTGGGACTTTTTAATGTTTGTGGGTTTAACCAAGGATTTTTTAAATTAAATATAATTTATGACGAAAATCGATTGGGCCATCACTTTGAATGTTATTCCAAAGGTGGTGATATTTGCCATGGTTGAGCTCAGAAATTGTAACCAGAGGGCAGACTAAAAGAAGTATTCAGCAAAAAAAAAATCACCAAATATGTGATACGATTAATATACACATCTTCCGAGGGATGAGTAAGGGCTTGAACCTTAGGAGAAATTTGGATTAATATCTCAATCTCAGATTGAGATATTAAAAATCCTTAGATTATTTATCTAATTTCCTGACCAGGAAAATAAGAACAATGAGAAGTTGTTTGGGGCTTGGGTAAACCCTGCTGGATTATCTATTTGATCTCGTCCAGGAATACCATCAGAGGTTGAGTGGTTTTGACTCATGGTATTAATAAAGGCTAAAAATATATAAGGAGAAGAGGATCATAGTTCAACGTGTGCATGTCAAGGGGTTGTCAATGAAAAATCTCTTTAAGAGATATCTACATAACTGAACACGGTTTCTCATAAATCTGAATATATGATGCACCTATGGATATGATCTCTAGAAAGATCTGAAAAAGAACTAATGGAGACCTGGCGCAAGTCTGATGTAGAAATTGAAGAAATTTGAATCTGAGGGTTGAAGTCTTCAACATGAAAGTAGAAGCTTTCTACCAGTACAAGCTGGTGTTCAAATCAGGGGGTTGGAGCTCCCTTCCAGTAGTGACTGGAGAACGAGAGAAGGTTGTATCCTTCTGCAGGTGGGTGCCTACATCCTGGTATAAGTCTACACCAGCAAAAAAATTGTAAGAAGTTTTCTTTATAATAAATATTGAAGACAGAGACGACAATAGCAGTGGTTTTCTCCCAAAATGGGTTTCCACCTTAAATAATGGTGTTCATGTGTGTTTCTTATGTATGACGACTTATTCTGTTATTACTACACATGGTTATTGCTTACTAAACTTCTGATGAATGAATGATGCAATAACCTACGTAAAGAATTAAATGCATAATAAGATCTCTGATAAAAAGTTTTCAGCCAGATATAAATACTAATTCACCCCCCCCCTCTCAGTATTTTTTCCCAACAATTGGTATCAGAGCAGGTCCTTCTAAAAAGCTTAGCCACTAGAAGGAAAATCAATCAAGATGAGAAATCCAGATGGAATAGCATCTATCATGCCTCCGCTCTTCAACGGAAACAATTTAATCTTCTGGAAAACAAGGATGAGATCCTATCTACAGTCTTTGGGTGCAGATGTATGGGCTATTGTTGAAGCAGGATATCAATATCTAGCCGCAGTACCAACAGATCTAATGGAAAGAAAGAATTATGAAACAAATACAAAGGCGGTTAATGCTCTATTGGGAAGTCTAACTGAATCATAATTTGTCAAAGTCATGCAGCTGAATACAACAAAGGCAATATGGGACAAAATCATTCTAAGTTATGAAGGTGATGCAAAGGTAAAAAGTGCTAAACTCCAAACTCTCAGAATTCAATATGAGAATCTAAAAATGCATAATGAGGAGATCATTGCTAATTTATTTTTATCTCTTGATGATATTTTAAATCGTATGAGAAATCTGGGAGAAACAATAACCGAATCTACTTTGGTTGAAAAATTTTTAAGATCGCTAACGAAAAAATTTGAGTCAAAAGTTTCTGCCCTTGAAGAAAAGCAAGATCTTCAAAATATTGCTATAGTGCAACTTCATGGCATACTAACTGCATATGAAATGAGAAGAGGAGGACCATATGAAGTCAAATAAGTCGTCTTTAAAGTTTCTACAAAAGGGAAAGAAGTACAAGAGACAGAAGGATCAGGGTATATCTCAGAAGAAGATGAGGTAAATTTTGTAAAGAAACTCCAACTTGGTACAGGACGGTTCAGAGGTAAGATTCCTTTCAAATGTTTTTCTTGTGGAAGAGTTGGTTATTATGCTCCTAAGTGTCCTCACAAAGAAACACATGAAAAAGGAAAGGAAGTAGTAAGAAGGAATAAGAATTGGTTTAGCACTAGAAAAAGTTACTATACTCATGAAGACAGTGATGGGTTATCAGACAGTGAGGAAGAATGTGAACAAGATCTTAGACTTCTCATGGCATTTGAAAAGGAGTCTAGAGAAGAAAAGGATACTTTTATGGATGCTTTAGAGGACAATTATTTTCTTGAAGAAATCAATCGACTCAAAATATGCTTAGAAGAAAGTAAAATATCCATAGAAACTCTGAAAAACCAGCTTCAAGAAAAGGAGAAACATAATGAGAATTTAGAATGTGAAACAGTAAGCCTAAGAAAATAAATTGAGAAAGTAAAGACTTTGAATCTTAGATTTGCTAAAGGATCTGAAACCTTAGATGAGATTATCAAGGTACAACATTCTCCTCTTTTAAATACAGGTCTTGGATATATCGGAGAATCTTCTCAGACTTCAGCGCCAAATTATCTAAAAGCAGCTACAGCCAATACACAACATTCTACCGCTCAACAAGGGAATAAAGAATCTTTACAGATAAAGCATGACCATCTCAATTCAAAGAACACTAACAAGAGTACCTTTCAAGGAAACACCTATCAACAGGTAAATTCAAGTAGAATATTTCATGATCGCATAAATTTCTTCTTCAATGGACAATGTTTCTCATGTCACAATTTTGGTCATAAAGCTGTTCAATGTGTTGCATATAAAACAATCATGACAAGAGAAGAAAGAAAGAAAAGGGTTGATATTGGAACAAAGAAGAATACATATAACAACTTTTCTCCTCTTCAAAATGAAGTTGAATGTGCTTATTGCAATAACTTTGGCCATGAAGAATCTGAATGTAGGAGCAAAGTCCAGCCAAAAGAGCATCTTCCTTCAAGCTCCAAAGTATGGAAAAAGAAGGAATTACAGGTTGAAAATTGTGGCATAGCTTTATTTGCAGAAGGAGAAGAAAATGAATGGTACATTGATAGTGGATGCTCAAAACACATGACAGGTGACAAAAACAAACTTCTTGCATATAGTGCTCTAGAAAAGGAAAAGAATGTTACATTTGGAAATGATACTCCTGCTGTCATTAAGGGAAAAGGGTCTTTTTTTCTAAAAGAAAAGGTGAAAGCTAATAATTTCATGTATGTGGATGGATTAAAGCATAACCTATTAAGTGTAAGTCAAATGTGTGATCAAGGAACTGAAGTTGTCTTTAGTTCAAAAGAATGTGTGGTACGTGATCTTGATACAGGTAAAACAATTATAAAAGGAAACAGAACTCCAAGCAATCTGTATGTATTAAAGAACTACAAAGAACAATGTTACATGAGTAAATCTTCAGAAAACTGGCTATGGCATAGAAGTTTGGGCCATCTGAGCTTCTCTCAAATCAACAAATCAAGCAGACTTAAAGTTGTTCGTGATCTTCCCAATATTACACCACCTGAAAGTATCATATGCAAATCTTGCCAATTCGGTAAGCAAACCAGAGTGCAATTTAATGCCAAGGAAGGTTCATCAAGTAAGCCTCTTGAACTCATTCATACTAACATATGTGGACCTGTGAAGAAAATTCACCACGTGGTGAACAATACTATATCTTATTTATTGATGATTTCTCTAGAATTTGTTGGATTGGGTTGATTAAACACAAAGATGAAGCATTTGAGAAATTTCAAATCTTCAAAGCACTGGTTGAAAATGAATTAGATCTAAAAATCAAGTGTCTTAGATTTGATCGAGGAGGAGAATATACATCAGATGAATTCCTTGAATTTTGTGAACAACATGACATAAAAAGACAATTTTCTGTAGCTGGCACTCCACAACAAAATGGTGTAGTAGAAAGAATGAATAGAATAGTTCAACAAATGGCTAGAGCTATTCTTGATGATTCCGGAACACCTAACACATTTTGGGGAGAAGAAGCACATACAGCGGTAAATATTCTTAACAAGGCACATGTTCGTGTAAATAGTGATAAAAATCCATATGAACTATGGTATGGTAATCCTCCCACTGTGAAGCACTTTAGAGTCTTTGGGAGAAAATGCTTTATCAAAAATAATGATGAAAAACTTGGCAAGTTTGAACCCAGAGTAGATGAAGGAATATTTCTTGGTTACTCCTCTAAGATTAGGGCATATAAATGTTACAATAAAAGACTTCGGAAGATTTTTGGATGTATTGATGTGGTTATTTATGAGACTCCTGCAGCTCCAAAAGAAGAAAAACAAACAACAGATGAAGATGATGATGACATATATCCTTCTACATCAAATAGGAATGATATAGATAGTGAACCCAATGAAGAACTCGAAGATGATTTATCTGAAAAAGCTCCATCTATATATGTTCAAAAGAATCGTCCAGAATCTCAAATTTTGGGAGAAAAGGGATCAGGTGTACAAACAAGAAGGACTCTTGCGGGATCTTCTAGCTATCTGGAATTTCTATCCACTATTGAACCACAAAATGTAAATCAAGCTAGCAAAGATGAATGTTGGATTCAAGCCATGAATGAAGAGCTTGATCAAATTGAAAAGAATCACACTTGGGAATTAGTACCAAGACCTCATGAAAAAAATGTCATTGGAACTAAATGGATATTCAAAAATAAGTTAAATGAGAATGGGGATGTTATAAGAAATAAAGCTACACTTGTTTGCAAGGGGTATGCTCAACAAGAAGGTATAGACTTCGAAGAAACTTTTTC
This sequence comes from Pinus albicaulis, assembly GCA_034641835.2. NCBI lineage: Eukaryota > Viridiplantae > Streptophyta > Pinopsida > Pinales > Pinaceae > Pinus > Pinus albicaulis. The sequence goes on from JAXQQM020060933.1 coordinate 441,311, forward strand.
CCCTGTAGCTAGACTGGAAGCCATAAGAACGTTTCTTGCTTTTTCAAGCTTCCAATAAATCAAAGTTTATCAAATGGATGTTAAATCTACTTTTCTCAATGGTGATCTAGAATAAGAAGTTTATATAGAACAACCAGAAGGATTCATTTTGGGAAATGATGAAAAACTTGTTTGTAGACTTAAAAAGGCTCTATATGGTCTCAAACAAGCTCCAAGGGCATGGTACTATCGTCTTGACAAATATCTTCATCAACAAGGATTTTCAAAGGGGTCTGCTGATAGCAACTTATACACAAAAACTAAAAATGATAAACTATTGATTGTGGTTGTATATGTTGATGATATCATTTTTGAAAGTAATGAAGAGTCTATGAGTCAGAAATTTGCTTCTGATATGCAGCAAGAATTTGAAATGTCTTTACTTGGGGAACGAACATTCTTTCTTGGCTTGAAAGTACATCAAGCAACAGATGGCATATTATTATCACAAAAAAAATGTCTTAAGAAAAACTTGAAGAAGTATGGCATGGAATATTGCAAACATGTAAGCACACCAATGATAACCGGATGTAATCTCAGTTCTAATTATGATTCCCCCATGGTGAATCAACCAGAATACAGATCTATGATAGGAAGTCTACTTTATCTCACTGGGACAAGACTAGAAATTATGCATGAAGTTGGGATTGTTGGACGATTCCAAGCTAATCCAAAAGAGTCTCAACTTTAGGCTATGAAAATAATATTCAAATATCTATAAGGAACTCAAGACTTTGGACTATGGTATCCAAAGAATGCTGATCTTACTCTTCATGCTTACACTGATGCATATTGGGATGGAAATGTTGATGATCGGAAAAGCACTAGTGGTGGTGCATTCTATATGGGGCCCCGGTTAGTATCTTGGTTCAGTAAGAAGCAAAGCTCTATTGCCTTATCTACAGCAGAAGAAGAATATGTGGTTGTCGCATCATGTTGCACCCAATTTCTTCGTATGATGCAGACCTTACAAGACATTCAAATCAAATTTTCGCCTCCTATCTCCATTATGTGTGATGATACAAGTGCCATCAGTATTTCAAAGAATCCTATTATGCATTCCAAGACCAAGCACATTCCCATCAAGTATCATTTCTTACATGAACAAGTGCTTGAACAAAAGGTGAAATTGCAGTATGTTCCCTCCAAAGAACAAGTTGCTGATATATTTACCAAACCTTTACCAAGGGAAGCATTTGAATATCTCAGACAGAAACTGGGAGTAGTCTCTGCCATGTAGAAGATCAGATCTGCTTAAATTCAGAAGACTAAATTGGATACGCTCATGTTGAAAGTGTTCAGGATGCACAGGCTAAGGGGGAGCATTGGTCATGTGGCAAGGATGCATTGTTGGCATTCTAATTAGTTATTGTAGTCTGATCTCATGCTTGATAATCCTTGATCTTGATTGAATGATTCATTTATGTTATTTCATTGAATATTATGTTTGAAGATGCAACATAATCTTAGGGGGAGCATGGTATTGTCGGTACAGAGGATCTTGATCAACCCTTTGCCATTGATGTCAAAGGGGGAGGAAAAGAAAAGAAAAAAGGGGGCTTCTATAAGACAAACAAAAGAAGAGTATTGCCATCAATGCCAAAGGGGGAGATTGTTGGAAATTTTGTCATTGATGGCAAAGGAATTGGTAGAGAAGGAGCATCTAAAATAGTAACTAGGAACAGAGAAAAGAAATGTAGCAGAGAACAAAGGTTAGCAAAGAAGAAAAGAGAAAGAGTGCATTTACAGAGAGTAGTATCAGTCAAGGAGAAAATTGAATTCAGTAGGAAGGATATTTGAGTCCCTGTGGAATTCATTCATGTGTGAACATATGTATGCATCCTGATGGAGGATAATTGAAATCTGTGATAAGTAAGAAACCCTATGAGGGGATTAATGGTGCTCTGTATGTAGTTAGAAGAACCGATGCTAATACGGTCGATAGTGTATCCCAAACTGGTAGACAGTGGAGTTATATATATTTGTTGAATATAAGACTGAAGCTAAATTGGGATCAATGTTGGGGATTGATCTCAGAATTTTTTGTGCCTTTATTGAATTAAGTAGGTACAATATATGAACCTGTTATTTATGAAGGAATTGTGAATCCTTGCAACCAACACGAAACTCGGTGACTGAATTATGTGAGTATAGGCCATCGAACTTTTGCTGGAACAACACTTCGGAATTACGAACGGAACCTGGAAGGGAAGTGGTGGATCATACCAAAGGAAGCGTGACGGAACCTAGAATAGAAGGGTGGAACCACGAATTAGGAACAGTAAAGGTGGTTTCTGGTTTTCATCGCACTGCTTTCGACGGGCAAGCGATATTCAAGAGGTTGGGAGCGATTCCATAGAATGGGTGACACTCGTCCCTGAACGAATCTACAAAACTGCCATCACTGCGTGCCATCGCACGTTAAAGTCTGACCAAGGATGCCTCGTGATATGGTTAAGTGTCGTCGATTTGAAGGGGAGCCATTTGACGGTGGCCATATGAGGAAGGTGCGCGAAGGATAACCACGGTACGGTGTGAGTATGTGATTGGGTCGTTGATCATATATGTGGGCCCAGTTTAAATTATATTGATTGGGACTTTTTAATGTTTGTGGGTTTAACCAAGGTTTGTTTAAATTAAATATAATTTATGACGAAAAGCGATTGGTCCATCACTTTGAATGTTATTCCAAAGGTGGTGATATTTTCCATGGTCGAGCTCAGAAATTGTAACCAGACGACGGACTAAAAGAAGTATTGAGAAAAAATAAATCACCAAATATGTGATATGATTAATATACATGTCTGTCGAGGGATGAGTAAGCGCTTGAACCTTAGGATAAATTTGGATTAATATCTCAATATCATATTGAGATATTAAAAAGCCTTAGATTATTTATCTAATTTCCTGACCAAGAAAATAAGAACAATGAGGAGCTGTTTGGGGCTTGGGTAAACCCTGCCGGATTATCTATTTGATCTCGTCCAGGAATACCATCAGCGGTTGAGTGGTTTTGACTCATGTTATTAATAAAAGCTAAAACTATATAAGGAGAAGATGATCATAGTTCAACGTGTGCATGTCGAGGGGTTGTCAATGAAAAATCTCTTTAAGAGATATCTGCATAATTGAACACGGTTTCTGATAAATCTGAATCTATGATGCACCTATGGATATGATCTCTAAAAATATCTGAAAAAGAACTAATGGAGACCTGGCGCAAGTCTGATGTAGAAATTGAGGAAATTTGAATCTGAGGGTTGAAGTCTGCAGCATGAAAGTGGAAGCTTTCTACAAGTACAAGCTGTTGTTAAAATCAGGGGGTTGGAGCTCCCTTCTAGTAGTGACTGGAGAATGAGAGAAGGTTGTAGCCTTCTGCAGGTGGGTGCCTGCGTGCTGGTATAAGTCTGCACCAGCACAAAAATTGTAAGAATTTTTCCTTATAATAAATATTGAAGACAGAGACGACAACAGCGGTGGTTTTCTCCCAAATTGGGTTTCCACCTTAAATAATGGTGTTCATGTGTGTTGCTTATGTATGATGACTTATTCTATTATTACTGCACATGGTTACTGCTTACTAAACTTCTGATGAATGAATGATGCAATAACCTAAGTAAAGAATTAAATGCATAATAATATCTCTGATAAAAAATTTTCAGCCAGATCTAAATACTGATTCACCCCCCCCCTCTCAGTATTTTTTCCCAACAAACACTTCACCATCACCACATGGAAGTGAACATTGCAGTGAAAGAGCTGAGGCAATATCTCATCACCATGATCATACCAGAGACCACCAGAGAAGGTATAATAAGTCTCATTATTCCAGAGTTCATTTTGATTATATGAATGTTGATAATCATGGTCGTAAAACATGGCATCAGAAAACTTATCATTTTTGTGGTTTATATAACCATGTGTTTTCTGAGTGTTGGGAAGGAATGGTAGCACAAAGGAGGATGAGGCATGGAAAGCCTTCTCCATAGTAGGGAAAGAAATCAGTTAAGCATATTTGGAGGAAAAAAACCTTTTGCACCCATTGTGACTGAAGTGGGCATCAAAGAGCCACGTGTTGGAGACTCCATCTAGAGCAGTGCCTCAAAGACAAAATCTCCATGCAGAAACCAGTTGAAAGAGTTGATCGACAAGAAAATTCCCCGCAGGGGAATGGCCCATTCACTTTGCTAAAGAGGGGTTTTTATATATATTTTTTCTAGATATGTTAGATTGTCATGGTCGTGTTTGTATATCATATGTTGCATTTATAATTGTAACAATGATGATATGTTTTTCCATCACTTTTTAAGAAACAATGATATTGTGGCCTTGTTTTATAAGTCATGCGGTGCATTTATTTCATGTAAAAGTGATGATGCGTTTTCCATCACTTTGAAGTGCGACGATGATGTTTTGTTCTTACAATGATAGCTGCGGTGTGATTTCCATTTGATGTAAACTTGACCACCGAGCATGTAGATTCGTGGCATGGAAATGATTGTGTCATAATTGGTCATATTTGCGTTGCATCTTCACGTAGATGTGGGTTTTTCATTCCAATCCCGAAGGACAGAGGTGAAGGAGTCTTCAAGGAATGTTCCTTTTTAGACATTTGTGTTGCAGTTTCAGGTGTTGGTACTACGTCCTGATTCCAAAGTACATCAGGTGAAGGAGTCGTGTGGGAATGTGCCTTTCAAAGAAATTTGCATGCAATTGATGATTTATGCTTTTGGAGGACCAAAATATCCTCAGTGGGGAGGATTGATCCAGGTGGATCTTCAGACACCAATGGCTTGGAAAAAGGCTCAAAATCGAAAGTGGCGGAAATGTGGCAAACTTAGCTTCATATTGAAGAGCTCGGAATGTATAAACTTTATATGCAAATTATTAGAATGTATTAAATTTTATATGAATTTTAACCAAAATTTTAAAGGGAACACTATGGTGTTCCCAGATCTTCCATTGGAGTAGCGATTTTGTAGGTTCCCTATGGAGAAGAACCTTAAGGGAATCTTTCAAATTCCTTGGAGGCCGAAATTCATGGGTGTCAGAATGAGTTCAACCTTATACTCATTCTTCTCGAAATTTTGCAAGGATCTCAATGGTGAGATAAAATTCCTATTTTGAGTTGCATATTTCTAGATTCCCTATGGAGCATCATCTTTGAGGAATTTAGGGGGAATTTAAAAGATTCCCTAAGGCCCAGATTTTCACTTTGTCAGAATTCAGAAATTTGACAGTCAATTTTTCCCTATTCGATGCCACAAATCTGATGGTATATTCATATTTTACATCTAATATTTATATTTTTTGGCCACTTTTCAAAGTGGAATGGATATGTCAGCATTAAGTGAGTGAGCAGTTGATTTTTCACCTTTCAACGCCACGATGACGATGGTGATTGTTGGACACCTAATCCTCTATGGGTAGGTTTGGAAGCCGAATGGAAAAGAGTCCAAGTGACCTTGGAATGTGGAATCGAAGAGTCACACCATTTTATTATAAATATACACCATATCAATGATAATAGCAACTCATGCCTATTTTCCTACTTGTGTGTATGTTTTCCATGCGTTTGTTTAACATGGTATCAAAGTGGGAAATTGTTGGCCTGCTTGAATAAGCTAAATGCTAGCTGCATTCTCTACACTGTCTACATTCCAAAATATAAAATGTGCAGTCTCCACTGGTGACTCTATCCTATGGGTGCTCTAACTCCATCTCTGTCATTTTCCTATGCACTATATTCTCTTTTATATCATAAATGTCTCTAGAAATATTCTAGCAATATTGTTCACTTCTGACAACGTAGAACCATACCGTGCTAGTTGGTTAGCACACTCTCCAGAATATTTATGCGTTCCCTTGTCTCCTTGCACATTTTCTTCAGGAGCCCTCACTGTCTGGCTCTCAACGCTGCTCTACCACTGGGCTCCCTTACACCTCCGTCGTTCCCTGCTCATAGGAGCTTCGACGCTCCATCTTTAGTGCCCTCACACCTCCACTATGCTGCTACCTCTTCCGATCTCTGCATTTTCATAGTCACATAACACTTGTTATAGTCCATGTACTCCTTGGTGCCTCATAGTTCAGGATCTTTTTCTCATTTAAAGGAGACGAGCTTCGAACTAGAGATATAGGCATACAATATGGGAATAACAGAAGCTACATTAGAAATAGTAATTTTTCAAGCTTAAGGGAAAATATTTTGAATACTATCACTTTTTGTCTTCATCGAATGAGTGTCCGGGCCTCTGAAGGATCAATTTCACATTAATTTGAGCTTTTCATAACCTTCATTTCTATGTCAGAAATATTCCCCCCCCCCCCCCATCTTCTGGTGTAAGTGATTATAGCGGTTGTTATTCTTAAGAGAATGGAAAAAGTGACAAAAATTATTTATATTATTGGAAGACCAGTCAAATAAGCCTATAAAAATCATCATCTTGCTAACCCTTTCACTGCATCGACTCCCTCACACCTGCAGAGGCTCCCTCACACCTCTTGTGGCTCCCACCTTTTCTCCCGCCACCTCACACCTTCGGCTCTGCCCTCCCTCCACACCGCAACCCCGACCTCCCCTTCTGCAGTGCTCCTCCACCTACCTTCACGCTCCTCCTTCACATATCTCCCCTCCACCCGCACCCTACCACTACTCTGACCACCCTCATCCCACTATCCCTACTCTCTCTCATCCCTTCCCATCCCTCCCTCACACCCATCACCATCCCTACCTCACACCCACACACCTGCACCACCTCCCTCACTCCCCAACCCGCTCACCTCACCTCCCTAGACCTCCCCTCAGCCCTCATCCTTCCCTCACATCCGTACACCCACACCACCTCCCTCACTCCCAAACTCTCTCACCTCATCCCCCTCACTGCTCACCCTCCCTCACTTCCACTCCCCTACCCCTGCACAGCACCGTCAGCCCCTCACCTCCCCCTGCACAACACCGTCAGCTCCCTCCACCTGCACAATCATGCCAGCCTCCCCACTCCCTGCAGAGGACTCCCCTCCTCTCGCTGCCAACTCCTCCTTTCCCCTCCCTGGATTTAGTTGAACGAGGCATATTTTTGAATGTTTCCACTACCTCTCGAAACCTATTGGGGTTACATAATTTTTTAATGTCTTTTCTTTCATTTCCATTGGCATTGAAAGTCTGGGAGGAATCTGTGGAGCGAGGGTTTGCACTGCAATTGGAATTTAAAGTGTGGGATGAGTTTGGTGTTATTTTAAGAAGGAAATTGATATGCATTGTAAGTTGTGTATTGTATATACTTTAAATTCAGTGTTGCATTGATCAAAGTCTCAATATTGAGTGTTGAACATTAGATAAGGAAATCTCCTTGGCATTGTATTGATCAAAATTGAGTGGGGGAAGTTGAAATTCCATGACTTGGAATTGTTGTATGTTGGTTTGAATACGTTAGCAATACTAGTTGTATTTATTCCAACATTTCATCCTTCGGTGAAAGCATTAATTACTGTAATTTCTTCATTCTTGGAAGTCAACCTTATTTGTTCAATGAAAATGGAAAAAACCAATGAATTATTAGAGTGTCTCAAAAGTATGATACAATCTAATGTCAAATACATAGTTAAAGTCAGTAAAGACACTTTGCACAGATATTCAAATGAACTCTCTGCAAAATGCACAGGAACAGATTGAGTTTTTGTAGCTTGAATCTCAACTACAAAAGGAGGAGTTACAACAAAAGAGTTGTCATTATGAACTTGTTTTTTTTTAGAACAATGAGACAAACTCTGATCAACAACAATATATTGGTCAAATCATTGAGCCTAGTACAAGAGCAGATTTTTATGCAGATACGAAAGCTCATGCTTCACCTCCCAAGCCCATCATCAGACCTTGGGAAGAGTTTGTCCATAACAAGAACATAACAGGTCTTCGATATGACAAGGATTTTTCCTTTCATATTACGGACTAATATAGGCCCATAAAATTTCAGAGTGTTGTATTTATTCATGATAGCGCACCTTCAATTGTTCCAGTTCCTGCTCCTCTTCCACAGCAGCAACACCAAATTGAAAAGTGCCAACACTGTGATTGAGTTGGTCATATGCAATATCACTATTTTGATCTTCACCCATGCAAGAATTGTGGTCGACACACCCATTCTTCAAACATATGCTTTAGAAACAAGACTCCTGCAAGAATAAAGATTCATCTTGGATGGATTGCTTGTTGGCAATGGGCATCAATAGCCAAGAAGATGTTTAAGTCATATGTCAGAACTTGTTTTAGAATATTGAACAATCTTGTAGTTGAGTTTTCGCCCTCATCTCACCATGTACCTTACAGGGGGGAAAATGGTGGTCATATGCAAGCTTCGAAGCCACATCAAGTGAGCCTGAGCCACAACCTGTCATTCTAGATTCAGATTTGTATCCAGAAACATGACACTTCAAGCGAGCTTGAGCCATAATCTGTCATTCCAGATTCAGAGTTATAGCCAAAGACACAGATGCCCATGAGCATTCCTTTGGTTGGTGGACAACCTTAAACCATCCATGCGAGGTTGATATTATTTCTCTTCAAATAATTCAAGACACTTCCTCTAGTAGAAGACTTCAGCTTCTTGCCAGTTTTAGAAGAGTTCCAAGAAATGCATCAAGCATTCTAGAGTTGGTGGTCATCCTTAAACCATCGTAGGTTGTAGACCTCCCTTGTTCTAGGTTGAAGGTATCCCTCTTCAAAATATGAGGAACACTTCCTGTAGCAGAATTTCTCATCCTCTTGCGAGATTTGGAAGAGTTCCAAGAACTGCACTAAGTGTTCAAATGTTGGTGGTCATCCTTAAACTACCTCTTTATGCAAACATTTCAGAGAGTTTATTCAGCCTAAGTGCTATCGTGCATTCTTTGCAAATTTCTATTACAACTCTCTTCTTGGACTCACACATACCCCTTTGGATTGAGGGGGGTAATGTTGGACACCTAATCCCTTATGGGTAGATGTGGAAGACGAATCGACAAAAGGAGTCCAAGTGACCTTGGAATGTGGAATCCAAGAGTCACACCATTTTGTTATAAATATACATAATATCAATGATAATATCAACTCATGCTTATTTTACTACTTATGTGTGTGTTTACCATACGTGTGTTTAACAGTGATTTCAGATCCATTAGCGAAGCAACCCATTCTTCAGTCATCTTCAGTGCGAGGTATATGATGTGTTGATTTCATGTACTTCTTTGTCTCTTTTCTATGAGATGCATTCTTCTGTACAGATCCCTATTGATGTTTGATGTGGGATCTTGTTTTGTTCTTAATGTAAGATGTAATTCTATCACAGATTTGTATTATGTCTGAGGTCACTTTGCTACCATGTTGGCAGGATACTCATTGTCACATATATGTTTGATTGAGATCCGTTTATTTCCATGTTGGTGGGATACTCATAGTTATTACGTGTGAGTTATTTTCATACTGACAGGATTCATTTTTGTGAATGAAAGTTCATATAGTGGAACATCTCGTGGAGAGGTCCAACCACTCCTGCGTGAGGGATTTTTCCTTGTATGATAGAGAAAACACCATCCATTTCCATCATCACTCTTTCTAGCACTTAATGCAACGACCTACACCATCTTGACACAGAGGCTCGGAGACATAGTTCCTCATGGATTAACTCCATTATAAATGTCTTATGTTGCTCATGCTTGTTATTTTCCTCTTATTTACAACATGCATTTTTTCATTTATGTTCATTAACGCTTTAATGAAATGCAATTCTAACACATCAGCCGAAGCAAAGGTATTGGTTAAGGGTATCACGAATTTACCCGGATCACTACCCTACCTTTCTTTGGGTGGTTGTGCATTGCAAGGATGAGTTCATATGAGTGTGAAGTTCTTTTAAAGGCCTATTGAGATAGGGTCCCCTAGGGTCAAGTTTTTGGGTAACTTTTTTTTAAATTTTGTTGAAACGCATTGTGCGCAGATGTCAAGGGCCTTTGGGGAGTGTCAAAGCTCTTTAATGATTGTAATGGGTGAAAAGGGAAGCCATGAGTCTCAAACAATGGTTTTGAGACCATGGTATGTGCGCGTCCAAGTCATATAAATGTGTATGAAGTTTAATCGATTAAGGACCAAAAATATGTACATGATGTTTATGTTTATGCATTAATCTATGTTTTGGGTAAGTCTATGTTCGGTCTGCATAGAAAGGCTCCTGCTGGTTGTGTGCAGGGAGACCCAGTCTTGAGAAGTGTGCAAGGACTTTACTTATGTGTGTGCATATGGAAAGGATTGTACTGAATTGAAGATATATTTATAAAGAAGAATATTTGGCGAACTCGTTTGAATTGTCATTTCTATGTTTATGCATGAATATTTTGGTCTAATTATCTTTTTATTACTACAAATTATAGATCTTTTTTTATTTCTGATTGAATGCACATTTATCTGAGTTAAATATATGTTAAATATATTTTCATTCGTGCAAGGGTTGCATCTGTATTACTATGCAAGTATTTTTTCTTCTTTGATAAGCTTGATCTGAATGAAGTATAACAATCAGTTTTACGCATGTATGTATTGAAGTTAAGGGTTTTATTTGCAATTGGATCTCAGTTTCTAAGAAGTATGGCATAGGAAAATAATCATTAGATATGATAATTATGGTTAACACATCATATGCTCCCTAAGGCTACGAAAACCTAATTCCACCGCCCCCCCCCCCCCCCCCCCTCCATGATACTACTTTAGGTGAGACTTTGGTCTGCACAAGTAGATCACTGTCTAAAGGGCCAACAATTGAAGGGTTTTGTTGGTTGAACAGAACACTATGAACCTAGGTTAGGACCCCTCAATCCAACATGGCCATTTAAAATAGTAGATTCTAGGATTTTTTGATGATTTAGATAACCTTTAGGCTATATTTCATTTTTCTTTTGATAGGATATGCTTGCTTGCAATAGCGTATCTCATAGAATAGTTTGTTTACACTTGGCACCACTGCACTAGTTGTTTTCTTATTGTTTTTTACTCTTCTCTCTCTATCATTATTTAGCCTTCAATTTCATCTATGCTTTGATATCATTACGCCCCCTAGGAATTTTTCGCGAAGAATCTGAGGCCTACATACTCAGTTTTTGTTAGGACATATTACTCTGCCCCATTGGGTGGGATTTAATCCTCCTAGTCCTACATCAAGTCCCTCTTCTGACTCTTGTTCTACTAACTCATCGATTTCTTCCTCTGATTCCACATATTTTAAGCCTAGTACCACCACCATATCAAGCACTAACATAGGTGTAGGAATCCACAGTGGTAACTTGGGTCCCAATCCATGAAATAACACTAGCGAAACCACTACATATTTGGTCACTACAACCCATTTCTCTCCCTTATGGTTGGTTTAAGTCTTGTATATATTAACCAGTTAATCAATGATCCCATTCTCCATGACCCTTGTTGGCCAGCTATGTCAAAACAACTTCCTTCTAACATCCCTAATTTTAAGGGAAACACTGAAGAAGACCCCACCAATAACCTTTGCTCCTTTCACATTTGGTATTTATCCAACTCCATCACTGATGAGTCCATATACCTTCAGTTATTCCAACAGACACTCACTAGAGATGCTGCAAATTTTTATATATACCAATACTATGCCTTTGATTCCACCTTTGCGACTCTTGCTAAAGTATTTCTATCATATTTTCACTTACCTCTCTGTTACGATACCGATACAGATTATTGACCGCATTTTGTCAAACTTCTGCCACATTTCTTTCTGACCATGTACAAGAATGGCGTAGAATAAGGAGCATGTGTTTCTTAGTTTCTCTTGGCTCCCATAGGAAATTATGTCACATATCACTTTCCTCAGATCGAGGATGAAGCTCTCCAGATTGCCTTAAAATATGACTTTATTTACGCCCAATAAAGTTATGTTATACCCTTTTACTAGACCTCCCTATACCTAGTGGTGCCACTAAACGATCGGTATCTCACACCATAGACGGTATCGTTGGATAAATCTCAAGACCATCGCCATATTCTCCTCCTTATATGTGTTATGGTGACCCTAATGGGAGGACCAGTTCCTCCAACACTTATCCCCCTCCTCCATGCAACTTGTATCCCAAATTTCAAGGTTAGTTGTTTCTAGACCTATTTACCCAAATGTTTTTGCATCTCCTTATTATCCTTATGAACCTCCAAGAACGTGAGCCCTGCAGGCATCAATGCCTTAGCCTCCCATGCCTTCTCAAACTCTACCACAACAACCACTTCCTCCTGAAGGTTAAGGGTATGCTTAGCAGAGCACGATAATCCCCAGAATTTGAAGAAAAAAAATAAGGGAAAAGGAAATCAAAACCAACAACTGCAAGGAAACCAAGGTCGCTAAGGTACTCAACTAAATGCACCCCAGGAGAACTAGCTAAATACCACAAACCAGCATCATGGCGATTAGTCCAAGCAGAACAAGGTTATTCGTAGGAATAAGTGTTCTACATGTTATGGTTTATATTTCCATTACACATATTATTGCCCCTTTTGACCCTAGAGTGTCAAATGTGGGATTCCCAAGAAAATTCTATAGGAAAACAACACATGGTGTTGCTTCCTCAAAACACTACTCCACCTCTATCGGTTGTGCTCACTAATCCTTTCCATCAACATTGATACCTCACTACCTAACCTCCATAAGGTTATGATGCCCCTCCACTTCAGCAGTATGGTCACCTTGATTACCAAATTCTCATGATGAACTATAGTGAGGTTAATACATCCCAGGTCAACCTCTAGACCCACTCGCACCACTATGAAAAGCAACCTGCAACATCTACGACCAAGCCGCAAACCTAAGTGTTCAATGAATATATTTCAAAAAAAAATGGTCCCTTACATATCCCTCAACGTAAGGGAGAGGTCATACCAAATATCCCCAAAGTGCCATTACATCATAATGTTTCTTCATCCAAAGCCTCCCACACCTACAACATAGAAAATCACTTGGCACAGTCTTCAGCCACCAAGTCAATGCTGGAAGTTCTCTAGACATGACCATCCCAATGGAAAGCTCTAATATCTTCTTTGGGTGTTGTGGACCCTTAATATTATTTCTTGATCGTCTTTGATGTTGACAAGCGAGAACATCCTCCTCTACCCTCATTAATTTCTTTCCATATACTAGTCACCATTAGAAACCCCACCGTCCAGTAGTGTATTATAGAAGAAGGTGCCTCCACATGTGTGATGGCAGGCAGCGTGTGGAAAAAACTTGGGTCACCTAATCTACCCCCATCCACCATCACTCTATGTGCTTGGGACAGTCACCATTTACAGCCCCTTGTCATGTATCACATTTTTCCTCTCACAGTTGCTGGAAAGACAGTTTGTATTGACATAGAAGTTATTGATGCCCCCTTGGGTTATAATATTCTCTTGGGTCGTATCTATTCCTATGCCATCTCATATGTCACATATGCAATTCACCATAGGATTTTATTCCCCCATAACATAAATATCCTCACCATTGATCAATATACATATTACGATATGAAATCTCACACATCCCCCTAGTCTACCATCTCGTTTATGAAGGACAATCAACCTGTCTCGCCTCTCACCAATGTCTCTCTAGGAGACTATAAAGGTTCCACATTTCTTGGTGCATAATATGGTTTGATACCTACCCCTTCTCATCCCAGCTCATCCAGTTTTTGCATGTTGCAAGCGTGACGGGCTGCTCACAAGCAGTCTGGTGCGCCCATTCAATAACTAGCACCCCTAAAAATTGTAGTTGTCCCCTCAAGCCAACCATCAAGATCAACTCCTAAAGTACCTCCTCCTTATTTTGGCATCTCTCCCCCTCATTTTCAACCAAGAACTTTTCTTCCAAGGCTTAACCATCCGGGAGCCATTCCGCCAAGTCATTATCGTGCAGGTCAGATATTGTTTCTATTTCCTCCACCTGGAATGTTTTCAGTTCTTTTCATATCTACATTGAATTTAACAAATATTACCCTCGAGATACCAGCTTGTTCCATCGATCCCCCAAAAAAAATTGTAATAGATAAACTTATACCATATATTGCTTGGACCCCAGTCCAACTAGTTGCTATGACCGCTTCCTTTGCTTCAGTTCCACAAGAACTTCTACAAGAGCCCACTCCTGTTTTGAAAGCATATGGTGAGGGGAGGGGAAGTAAAAAAGAAGGAACCTAAGAAAAATTCTCCCCAAACAACTTCATCCACACCTAAGCCTTCGAAGCCTACTCCACCATGTGCTTTATGTGATGCTCTTGCGCATGCCAACAATAACTCTCCTAAACTCGCTCATCTCAAGTGTGTGGTTCATGATACTTTTCCTAACTCTAATATCCCATAGGTCCACGTTACCTTACCTGAGTCAGCTAATAAAAAAAATCATTATTCACAAACCACACATGCGCTTTGTACGATAAATTTTTACACATCATTTTGTCACCATGAGATTTGATTGTCATTATAGATCTATCACCATCCATATCTTGCTCTCTTGGAAGTTAAAAACATTCATGTTCCTGAACCAACTCTTGGAAACTAGAAAAAATATCTTCAAAACCTTTAAAAGATTATATGCGCACCTTTTTTGACCATTTCCTGTGCATCCATTGGTATTTCTTCTATGAGCTGTAATGATTGCTGCTCTGTTCCCCAATAAAAACTGTGCACTCCCATAAATGGAAGTAAACATGAAAAAGTAACTTTTGGAAGCCTAGTTGGTCAAATATTCTCCCAACTGGAAGCCTCTAGAGTCGCACTATTTTGAGCTATATCCCTCGACTCATAAATCTTACCCCTTTTCTAAAGGAGCCCTAATTGATGCAGGAGCATCCGGCTCAACAATTTTATTGTAATTTAGTAGACATAAGGGTCTTGTATTTTCTAGGAAATTGGATTCTCATGTAACAAATTAAAATAATTTGTTTGGAGTTGAGTGATTTTAATCTTTTAAAATAGGAATAATTAAATATTGAGAGGATTTTTGTAAATGTTCTCGAAAGAGAATATGAGAGAATTAGGAATTGGTTTCATTATTTTGTGGATTAAAGAGGATCCTTTGGGACTAAGAAGAGATTTTAGGACTTAGAGGATTCTTAGGAATTTTTTGAGAAAATAGAGGATCTGAAACTAGAATTTGTTTCAAAAACATTTGTATAAATTGTAAGCCTCAAAGGCATAGAAGAGAGGGGAGATTCAGGATTTAGAGAGGTAGAGTTTGGGTTGGAAGCCTATGGGTTGTAGGAAGAAAGAGGCCACTGATTCGAATATCAAGCTAGAAGAAAATTCCTAAGTAAATATTAAGTTTAATACAGAGAACTCAATTTCTGAGTTTTTGTTTCATTATTGAGTTTATATTGTGTGCAGGTGAAAATGACAGAATCAAAGGAAATTTTTTCATTTTTAGCTACAAGATTATTGAATGTATAATACTACGTGTTCTAAATAGGTCAATATTAATTTATTAATTAAATTTTGTGTGATTTGTGTATGTCGAGGATTTAGCATCGATCACAAAATGGATCGATGCCAAGCTGAGAAATCCATCTGATTTTGAAAGTGAAATTTCTATGAATGATACTTCATATCCAATAAATGTGACTATGCATAGAATGTCCAAGAGCCTTGATAAAGAGAACCCATCTATGTCTGAGGTGAGCACTTCTATTGGGGTTGTAATACTTCACAAGGATATAGTTGAGTCAGATCATTGTAGAGACACAAACAAAGTTGATGGAAGTGGTAAGAAGGATAGACCAAAGGAACCTTTGCCAGAGATTGCATGTCATCAATGCCGGAAGAGGGGAACTTGGATTTTATGGGAACTTTTAAAGGAGCTAGTTCAGAATCAAATAAGACTGAAAGTATGAGATAATTGATTGGTGATTGTGAAAAATTAAAGGAAACTTCATGTTCAAAATGTGTTGGTGAAGAAAAATGGATACGTTGACAACTGGAATTACAACAACAGGAAAAGGAGTTGAATTCAATCGAATTCTGTTGTGGGGTTTCTATCCGAAATAACCAAATTGAATGAAACCCAAATTCTTTGAAAATACCAGTGATCTAATTCCTGTGCAGCATTTTGGTAATGTTTTATATTTATGCATTTTGTTATGAAATAACAGTGAAATGGGTTCAGGAATCCATTTTGGGGATCTGTAATTCTTAATTCCGGAATTGTGCCTTGAATAATTTCAAGTCAAAGGGAGAACAGAACTAGAAGTGGTATCACAAAATAGTTAGAGGTATTCGCAAGACATATAGGTAGTAAATTGTATTTTATAAATTTGTGTGATTAGTCTCCAGAAATGACACATGGCTATATAAAACTGCCTATTTCACACAGCTTCAAAAACTTTAAATGTTGTGTTATTTGAAATGTGATTATCGTTAGATCGATGGGTGTGTAGTGATCGATGAAAAAGATGAAATGGGTATGTTTGAAATAAATTGCGAGCTAAATTTTTTTTGGGTGGCACTTTGGGTTTTTAACCATAGTAAATTCGTAAATATGAATTTCCATAAAGTGGATATTTTCATATTGTTGTAAACATGATGTATGAAGAGGAATAACTACCACATATAAGTTGCCATGGTTGGATTTATTATGGTTTATAACCATAGAATGTTAAAAAAAAAAAAAAATTCTTAAACTTGGACAAGGAATTTCCTGCATACATATGTGATGTGTAATTTTACATAAGTGATTGTGGGTAAATGCCGCTAAGGTTGCATCAAGTGGTATCAGAGCTGGAAAAATCTATTTTGAAGGTTAAAGTATTTTTTTTAATTATACAGAATGCATGTGTGATGGAGAAAGTAAGAGAATATCAAATTTTGAATCTGATAAGAAGCAGATACACAAAGTTTATTTGTAACGGGCATTGGCTGAAATAAATCAAAAAAAAAATTTCAAAGTAGAAGTGAATGAGGAGAACAAGGTCATGCAAAGATATTGAAGTGAGATAGTGTGTTTTATTTAATCTATTTTGAAGATTGTGATTGCAGAATTTTGGTTGCAAACAAGATGAAGACAAAGGTTTGATGATGACGGAAATGAACCTATCCAATTAGAGATTGGAAGAAAGAATGAAGGTGACTGAGTGCAACATCCAAAGTAACATCACGTTCAAGAGAGTGAACCAAAATAATACTTAGGAAGAGATCAATCTTAGAAAGGAAGCTTGATAGGGTATTGAGTAGCAAAAGGAGATTGCTACAAGAGAAGGCTATGTTGTAGATCACCAATCGAGCATGGATGAGCTCATGAGGAAGATGGCCATGGAGTCTTAGAGAAGAGGTTATAAAGATAAGATAAGTGATGAGGATCGAGAAAGAGATATTGCAGTGATGAAAGTACAACTGGTGGTACTACAAGGATGGCTACAAGAAAAAGAGAATGAATGCCAAAGACATGGATGGAGAATGAAGTAATGGGTTAGATGGAACCTATTGAAAAAGAAATGGAATTCTAAGTTGATGAAAAATTTTAGAGAACTTGAAAAGATATATATTTCTTTGTTTGAAAAAAAAAAGACTCAAAGGAATTGAGTCACAGCAAATAGGATCTCCTGGAAACTAGAAACTATATTGTGAAAGATAGGTGCTTGAAGAAGAAAACGAGACTAAAAGGTCTTGTGTTTTTGAAACTAATGATTTTTGTATGATTGTAGGTACATCATAGGATGATGAACAAGCTTTAGAGTTTGTTAAGGAGAAGGAGATGAATCTGAAATCTGTTCATATTAATGCTGAGATAGCAAGATATCGAAAATAAAAGCAGACAGAGGGGTCTTATGGAAATATGCAGCAGAATTTTGAAACAGAGGAAAAAGGGCCATCTAATGATTGGTCAGAAAGAAGTGAAGGTGTGAAAAACTATGTAAATTTTCCAAATTATACCCCAATTGAAATTTTTGAGTTATATAGAAAGTTAGATCTTCAAAGAAGAGAGTTGGAAAGGCAGAAGATCTATACTCATCATGAATTGCTGAAAGAGAAAGAAAAAGGAATTGTCATGAATGACAATCAAGAAACAGAGAGTAAGAATGCAAGAATGGTAATAAGAGTCCATTAAATTAGAGTTCATTATTATGAACCAGAGCAGGGATACATCCTTGAAACGAATGATATCAAGGAGAGACTATCTTACAGTCTCATGGAGAATTTAAATCAGCATACTAATGTGCTGAAAAATAAGTTAAACAAAAACCCAAAGTAGCATACTAAGATGTTTCCAGAGGAGGAAGAGGCATTGAAACCTTGTATTTTTAATACTAATAATTCATGTGTTAATTATGCAGGTAAATAAGGATAGAAAATAGAAAGTGTCAGAGAATCTGATGAAACAGAAACTATGTTAGCTGAAAACATAGTGAAAGATCATCATTCTATCATGGTGATTGGCACATGGAGATAACTTTGGAAGCTGGGAAGAAAGACAATGAAGATTTTTTGAGTCCTGAAAAAGACTTATACCTGCAAGAAGAATATTTGGTGACTGGATCATCAAATGAGACCATTGAGTATTGTGATTTTGAAATTGATAATTTGACTGTGTTTATAGGTGTTGCAGAAGGCAATCCATCTCTTAGAGTTGTCTTGAATGAAAATAATTTTTTGCAGTAGAAGGAACCCATAGATTCCTTACTTAACAAGGAGAGCAGCTACAAGGAAGGTGAGACAAACATGTCTCATATAAAGGAACCTATTATTGCTGAAGACATGGAGTAATTGGCTTATCTGATTGGCCAAGACAAGACTGTAGGACAGAACTTTAGAACTGTCATAGTGGTGGAGAATAAGAAATCTATTCTAATAAAGGATGAAGATACAGAGTTTGAAGAAGCTGAATTGACTACCAGAACCAGTCAAGGAGGTGAAGGAAAATCAATGAAGGTTGTAAAGGAAGAAGAAGAAGGTTATACTAAAACTGAATTACAACATATTGATGATATGTTTGAAATGAAACAAGTACAAAGGGAATGGTTGAAATGCTTGCTGGAAATATTTGAACAAAAGAAAGGAATTTTAGATATTGAAGTGGAAATGTCTGAAGTTGTGGAAGAGGAAGGAGCAGATACTAGTTTTCCAAAATTAATTATGCTTGCTAGTATACAAAGAACAATCAAGGAGTATATTGCTACAACCAAAGAATCAGAATATAATTTATTTTTTGAAAATGAATTTACAGGTAGTGAGCAAAAGAAGGATGTTGTAGAGGGAGATATCTTAAGAGATATTTAGGAAGCTTGGGAGGTAGCAACAGTATTTGGAGCAATATCTACAAGAGTAATATTTGCAGCAGAAATTAGAGGCAGCAACAAATGGTAGAGTGGTTACTAGTCAGAAGATAACCTCGACATATAAATTGAAAGCAGCAGATTGATGATGAAGGTATCTCAGAGGAAGACAACAGTAAGAAAGAAAAGAAACAATAGCAAGGAAAAGACTAGAACAGACTGTGAAATCATAGCTAGTGGGAAGATGCAGAATAAAGTATGGAAGCCTGGAAAAATGTAGATAAAGAATGACACAACTTATGGACAACATCAAAATAGAGTATGGGATCCAGGAGACTAAAGGTTGGAAGCACATGATCAGGAGATCATGATTAATATCTACTTTGGGAGTCTGATGCAAGAGCATCTAGATCAACAATTTTATTGTAATTTAGTAGACATAGGGGTCTTGTATTTTCTAGGAAATTGGATTCTCATTTAACAAATTAAAATAATTTGTTTGGATTTGAGTGATTTTAATATTTTAAAATCAGATTAATTAAAAATTGAGAGGATTTTTGTAAATGTCCTTGAAAGAGAATATGAGATAATTAGGAATTTGTTTCAAGAATTTGTGGATTAAAGAGGATCATTGGGGATTAAGAATAGATTTTAGGACTTAGAGGATTCTTAGGAATTTTTTGAGAAAATAGAGGATCTGAAAGAAGAATTGGTTTCAGAAACATTTGTATAAATTGTAAGCCTCAAAGGCATAGAAGAGATGGGAGATTCATGATTTATAGAGGTAGATTTTGGGTTGGAAGCCTATGGGCTATAGGAAGAAATAGGCCAGTGATTCGAATATCAGGCCAAAAGAAAATTCCTATGTGAATATTAAGTTTAATACTAATAACTCAATTTCTGAGTTTGTGTTTCATTATTGAGTTTATATTGTCTGTAGGTGAAATTCACATAATCAAAGGAAATTATATCATTTTGAGCTACAAGATTATTGAATGTATAAGAGTGTGTGTTCTAAATATGTCAATATTCATTTACTAATTGAAATTTGTGTGATTTTTGTATGTCGAGGATTTAGAATTGATCACAGAATGGATCGATGCCAAGCTGAGAAATCCATCTGATTTTGAAAGTGAAATTGCTATGAATGATACTTCATATCCAATAAATGTGACTATGCATAGAATTTCCAAGAGCCTTGATAAAGAGAACCCATATATGTCTGAGGTGAACACTTCTGTTGGGGCTGTAATACTTCATGAGGATATAGTTGAGTCAGATCATTGTAGAGACGCAAACAAACATGATGGAAGTGGTAAGAACGATAGACCAAAGGAACCTTTGCCAAAGATTACATGTCATCAAATGCTAGAAGAGGGGAACCTGCATTTTATGGGCACTTCTAAAGGAGCTAGTTTAGAATCAAATATGACTGAAAGTCTGAGAGAATTTATTGGTGATTGTGAAAAATTAAAGGAAACTTCAAGTTAAAAATGTGTCGATGAAGAAAAATGGACACGCAGACAACTGGAATTACAATAACAGGCAAAGGAGGTGCAATAGTTGCGTCTCAGAAAAGGATTTGAATTCAATCAAATTCTGTCGTGGGGTTTCTATGAAAAATAACAGAATGGAATGAAATCCAAATTCTCTACAAATACCAGTGATCTAATTCCTGTGCGGCAAGTTGGTAACGTTTTCTATTTATGCATTTTGTTATGAAATAACAGTGAAATGGGTTCAAGAATGCATTTTGGGAATCTGTAATTCTTAATTCCATAATTATTCTTTGAAGAATTTCAATTCAAAGGGAGAACAGAACTGGAATCAGTATAACAAACGAGTTAGATTTATTTGCATGACATATCGATAGTAAATGGTATTTTATAAAGTTGTGTGATTAGTCTCCAGAAATGACACGTGGCTATATAAAACTGCCTATTTCGGACAGCTTAAAAACCTTTAAATTTCATGTTATTTAAAATGTGATTATCATTAGATCGATGGGTGTGTAGTGATCGATGGAAAATATGAAACGAGTAGGCTTGAAATATATTGTGGGCCACATTCGTGATGGGTGGCTATTGGAATAGGGTCTCCTGCAAGCTGCGAAACTGGTCTGATTTTTCATTTTTTTCTGTATGATTAGTCTAGCGTAGGGGTTCTGGGGTGGGTCAAAGCCCCAAAAGCATTGTAATGGGTAAAAGGGTAGACCTAGAGTTTGCAAACCACGGTTTGCAGACCATAGGAAAGATTAGGATAGATTGTTATAAATAGAGGGACATTTTGAATTATAAGGCAAGAAGATGATGAGATCTTGATGCGAATTGAGGTTTAGTATATCTGTTTGGGTTTTTCGGGAAAGGAATCCTGTTGGCTGTGTGCACGAAGATCCCAAGTCCTACTGTGTGTGGAACTCGCTGCTTTATGCGAAGGTCGGGCTTGGGTATTGTAAGAAGGATTTGAAGGATTAATGAATGAGAAAGTTTTTTTGAGTAAATAAACCTATGTGTACTGTTGATGCGAATATTTGATAGTTTTTGTGTTATGCATATTCTATGTTAAGCTGGGAAAGTAATGTGTTCAATGTTTCTACTACATCTGGGTCTGTTCTATTATGTTTTATGCAAAGAATAATTGTAATGCTGCACTACTATTTTAGAAGTATATGATTTGTTGAGTACAGTAAGTATAGATGACCTTGCGCACGTGGATGTGAAAAAGATCTATAGATCTTATTCTGAGATAGGTGATCTGGTCATTATAAATCTCAACTTAGCTCTACTTGTGTAATGTTCCAAATCTGGAAATTTCTGCTCCATGCGGGAATATCTTAAGATATTCCAATATTCCAATTTCAAGTGTATTAATAATCAACGCTGTACTATTTCAGAGATTGACTGTAGGGGCATTTACTGCATATGTTACCTTCACAAGGAAGGATGAGATCTAGAGGCTACCCGGCCCACTAGCAGAATCTGCCAATAGAACTTGTCAAAAGCTAATATTTCCCTTCAAGGAATTTCTACAATAGTGTCTAAGAGGACGTTGTATAAGAAAGCCCATGTGAAAATAAGGAAATCCAGTGCTGGGATTCCTTAGAATAAATCTGATACAAACTCCCTGTATAATATAAGCTCAAATAAATTACCCTAAGGGGGTTATTCAGATCTCCCACGAACAAGTATATAGAAATAATGCTTAATGAGAGAACCTTCAGCAATATTAGAACTTCAATATGTGACAGTGGTGAGATAATGTCTCATGTAATGTAAGAAGAGTGAAAATTTGATACATAATCTGTAGCAGCAAATACAATATACATTACTTGAGGAAATATCTGATACAAACTCCCTGTAGAATATAAGCTCAAAGAAATTACCCTAAGGGGGTTATTCAGATCTCCCACCAACAAGTATATAGAAATAATGCTTAATGAGAGAACCTTTAGCAATATTAGAACTTCAATATGTGACAGTGGTGAAATAATGCCTCATGTAATGTAAGAAGAGTGAAAATTTGATACATAATCTGTAGCAGCAAATATAATATACCTTCCTTGAGGAAAATGCCTCTCAAGGTGATCTTAAATCAGCCTCAAGGGGAAATGTACATAAAACAAGAGAATACACTGTCACATAACCCAGAAACTCTATCATTGCACATTCTATGAGGGAAAATGACTGAAAAATGATATATATGAGATGATATAACAATATTTTCTTAAATAAAGATGTGGGAGCAAGATCTCAACCATAGAAAACATTATTACAACAATCCTCCAAGGGATTGGCTAAAATACATAAAACAGAAAAATGTCAGAGTTGCAGTGTAGCAGCTGCAACTCAAATATAATACAACATAGGAGAAGGAAGTAGATTCTACAATAAACAATGATACCTCCTCCAATGATCTCCAAAGTGAAGGGGTTGATCCCCTTAGTGAATATTGCACTCTCTAGTGCACAAAATGAACCCTTTGTGCATGCCACCTCTGAAGATAACGTTGTGAGGCAAGGAGACTGTGCTGGGCATGAGAAGAAACATATGGCCCAATGCCAAAATATGAAATATCAGCTCTGTGGTTTCCTTTTTTGATCTCCTATAGAAATAATGAGTTCTTCCTCCACTCAACTAGCTCTGGAAATGAATGATGAAGGTCCCTCACTGCAACACCAGCAACTCCAACGTTTCTTGCTACAAGAATATCGCAGTAGCTACAAATGAATGCTTTGGCCCCAAGCGAAGATGTGAGGAATATGAAGAACAATATCTCCTTGGCCTCCTATGGAAGAGAAGGTAATTCTAAACAGGAATCCCTCTTGTGCTAAGCAGCACAAGCTATCTCAGTTGAAGAGAGTTTCAACTTTGAAATTATTTCTCCAAAGATGAAACCCCAAAAATGGCTCTCCCTCACCTTTTATGCAAGGCATGTTTCCTTTCCATGGACCCCACTCACATTAGGGTTTATCTCATTTCAAATTTCCCTCCATCCAACTATGTAATCTTCTTCTACAAGTTTCCCCTCTTGGGTACGTTGTTGACTTGGGTCAACCATGGTCTAGCTCACTTGCTTTTGGCCCTTTTCACACTTGGGGTTGCTAACTTAAGCCACTTAAGTGGATTTTTTCACCTTAGGAGTGTTTATTAGGTTGCTACATGGGCTCCCTCACCCATATTATTCACTTTATTAAAAATAAAACAACTCTAATGTTCCAATTACCTTATTGAAAAAATTGGAACATTACAGTCCTACCCTTCCAAAGCTTGCTTGTCCTCAAGAAAGAGCAGGGATGGACTGGAAAGAAACTCCTCCACTAAAGGCATAGAGTCTGAAATATCCTCATGTATATCCTCCATTCCCCAAGCAATCAAACCAAGAAAAATGAGTCACCCTTCAACTAGGCAACTCCTGAAGGTACTCCTCCACCTTGTGCTCATGAGAAATAGGTGGGCTGAATTTCTCAACTTGGTAAGCTTTAGAGCATACTCCACACTGTCTTCTCCTCCACCTATGATGAATGTGGAGTGGAAGATGAAATTGGGCTGCAATGGTGTTGCCTTCAAGGGGAAAGATGAAGTCTAGATCCTAAAGGATCTCTCCTCCAACGCTACAAATCAAGCTAACCCAAATCACCTCATATGTGATGAGTTGGAAGTCATCATCATATGGAATCTTCTCATTATACATATGGGGCTGCTGCTGATATATGTCTAAAATAAAATGGTCTTCATGAGAGACCCCCCCATCAATCATACAAACCATGAGATGCCTCCTCCAAATTTTCAAACTCTCTAAATAACTCCTCCCACATGAAGGAAAGAGATGAAGTTGGGCAATCATGGGCTGCCCATTGTTTCTCCTGAACCAAACCTCATGAAAAACAGGGATAATAATACTCCTAATGCACACCTTCCACTCATGTCCTACTTTCCAAACAGATCTTCCCAAGTACCAAAAAAAATCTGTAAGCAGGGGAGCATGAATCAATAGAAGCAAGATGTCATAAGACAACCGGAAAGTGGATCATTGTTCCACTCATGGAACTTATGCAGGGCATCATTGGCTTGACTCAATATATGATGCAACAAGTGTCTTTGCAGCCACTTTTTTTCTGCCACATGCATCCTGCAATATGTTATCATGAAAACAAAATTTGGTGCCAATGGTGCACACCAAACCCCATGTGGCTTTCCCCCACAACCCATTGCTGAAATAGCCATTGTATTAGCTGCAATGAACCATAAGTACAACCAAACATAATGTGAAATAAAGGAAGACCATACTTGATACAACTTTCTGATCATAAAAGTAAGAGAGTGTAAATCATAAAGCAAATGGTTACCTCCCTCTTCATGTACTTTTTTCTTTGAGCTTAAATGGCTCAAGTAGAAGTTCTCCCTTACTGCAACATAGTAGGGAAGTGGTTGTGCCAACCCTCTCTTCATCTTTTGGGCTATGCATCTGTCCATATGCTGATATGAAAGCTTCAATATGCCCTCGCAAGTGGAATCCTCCATCAATGAGGAATATGCATGAAAATGCA
This sequence comes from Pinus albicaulis, assembly GCA_034641835.2. Classification (NCBI taxonomy): domain Eukaryota; kingdom Viridiplantae; phylum Streptophyta; class Pinopsida; order Pinales; family Pinaceae; genus Pinus; species Pinus albicaulis. The sequence goes on from JAXQQM020060933.1 coordinate 466,671, forward strand.
TGAAAGAAGAACCCATAAATATTGCATGTAGATCCCTCTTCTTGTGCTTGTGCAACCAAGCCAAGAAAGTCAAAATGTAGTAAGGAGTGCTATCCTCTATTACTCCTTCATGTTAATCACCTACATGCCTCCAAAGTACATCACTTGTGAGGTGGCTTTGAGAACACTCTGATAGGTAATCCAAGCCTTCAAGTGATAGCACTGCTAACCTTTGGAGTAGGGCCACTGTCATCTCAAAGCTCCCTTCCTTGAAATGAATCTTGCCAAAGACTCCTCCCATAATTTTGCTACAAATGTAGAGCCCCTCCGATGAAGAAGGTGCTTCATGGGAATCAATTGTCAAAGATAAATCCCCTTGCACTAT